>VXCM01001032.1:83975-138909 GCA_014773175.1 Lucifuga dentata | reverse complement strand
CAATAACTGACCCATCCATACCTGTCAGTCCGCTTCGCCTCCGACCACCTTTGAAGTTCCCTGGAGTCTGAAGCGTATGTCTCGGTGTGTGTGTGTGTGTGTGTGTGTGTATTCCCATGTCGCTGTTCACTTTCACAGCCGGTCATGCATGCAGAGATGGAAAGTAATGTTTGTGAAGCTAGACTCCACTTCATGAAGTTTGAAGTTTTCCTCGGCTGTATTTCAAAGAGAAATACTGCACTTTTTACTCCATTACATATAACTTATGGCAGTATTACTCGTTAAGTTGAATATTCTGATACGCCTGAAATATCACTAACAAGCAAGCGTGTGTTGATACTTCTTTGTCTCTTCCAAGGTACTTAAAAATTTTAATTACCATTTTTAATCTTATGATGTTTTACAAGACGTTTTAAAAAGCAGGACTTATTGCCTTAATAAGAACACAGTCTCTTTTTTTTTAATTTTTCAATGAGGTGTATTGCTGCTTTTACTAAAGGAAATGAGGATTTCTCCCATCACATTACCTCTCTCTGTTCCTTTCTCTCTCTGTTCCTACCATTCACACACACACACACACACACACAAAAACACATTTCAACAAGGCTACATTTATCTCTTCCATTCTGTCCCATCTCCCCCTGATAAGCAGGAAGCAACCGATCAGGATCGGTTCCCCAGAGGATACGATAATGCAATAATCGTAAAAACCTCCCTCCAGCCTCTGAACACACACAGGCGCACACACACATACACACACTCCCATCCTGTGCCAACAGTCTCCTGATGGGACGGTGGCGCAACAGCACCTGTTTGGAAGAGCTCCAGCTCCGCTGCCTCCTTCACCTCCTTACTGTAACCTTCTCATGTGCTTTACAGACTTGCATTGAATGCTGAGAAAACTAACTTTGTTGTTGTGGTCTTATCACAGTTAAATTTTGCACCTGGCAGCTCAACATGTGGGCCAAAGCTAGATAGTAGTTAAATATGAATCACTGAAGGCAACTGCTGCATCATTGTTTTTAGCTGAATATTCAAGCCAAGATTTTTTTTTTCATACATTGTCTCAGAAAAGAGTTAAGAAACAAGCACCAATTAGGTTTAGAAACATGCAACTACAATATGTTGCATTCAGAATCCCTTTTGGGAGTCCTCTTCATCACCTAACACTGCAAATCAGCCTTTACTTAACCTCCTTATCTTGCATCATTAACANCCCCCAAAATAAATAAATAAATTTAAAAAATAACAGCATTTCAAAGATGCACTTCTACCACCGAGCTCTCAGTAGCACTGAGATCAAATGCAGGAGGGATTGCCTGAGCCAGCAGGAGTTCCTGTGTTGAAAGTCTTTCTCAGCATGCAAAAAGCAATTTCTCATAAGAGAAAGGAGGAGGGTGAATAGGAGGAGGAGGAGGCAGATGAAGACAAAGATGCTTGGTGGCTGAGTGTTAGTTGTCAGTGCTGGAGTTCATGAGAACAGAAATGCTGGCAAGAACTGATCAGAGCTGTAATTATGTGCAGCTTCTTTGGTTTGTGGTTCTGTCTGAAAAAGCTGAACAAACAACAGGTACTGGATAAAATAATATATTTCAGCTATAAATATGTTTCCTATTTGATAAAAAGAAGGAAATTGTTGCCACATAATGAAAGTCAGCAACAGAAAGTCCAAGGGAAAAGGTGTAAGAAAAGTTATGTAAAGAATGAGGGCTGATCTTTAAAATCTCAAAACAGACATTCTTTGGTAAGGCAATAACAGCGACGATCTCGTTGACCATGTGGTCTTGTTGTGGTCAGTCAAAGTCAACACCCCTGACAAGACCGCCGTCCCGCCTTAGGATCAGAATCTTTCACGAGTGGTTGTGTTGCCTCTTGCCGCAACATCCCGATTTTCAAGGTCCTGATCCTGCGCCGGCCGCATGACTTTGCAGCAGGGTGAGTTGATTCAAAGTTACTTTCCCCACATTTCAAGGTCTTTGGGAAGCTGAAGCTGCCAGCAGCCGCTGCAGAGAGGCAGATACTTTTGCTTTTACATCATATGATCCAGAAAGGAGGACGAAATTAAAATTTTCAAAATGCAAGATATACAAACAAAAGAAAAGGGAGTTGAGATTGGAAAATGAAAAGATGGACGTTTCAAAGAAATAGAGAAATCCTGGCGGTTCATTATTCTTTTAATTAAAACTTTCTCAGTTTCATCAGATATATAAAGCTAAGAACAACTGGACAACAAAGAAGACTCAACTCAGTGATCTGTCATGTTTTACATCTGGGTTCATTTCCTGTTTGATGCTGATAGAGGGGGATGCATGGTCACGGCGCGGAGCCGCTCGCCTCAGGAAGGAATCGTTATCAGCCGGATATTGAGGATGCTGTGTGGAGTCATTTGAAAGCATCGAAAACCAGGAAAGGACTGCTGGGTTACTGTGGTGACAGCTACGACTAATCCACTTTCACACTCACTAGATCACTATCTATCTCTGGATTCAATTAGCCGAGTCTGGTTGAGAAGAGATAAACCACCTTTATTAAGACCCTGATGAACTAATAAGTGGAGATCGGAGACACATGTTTGATACTGTTTAAGAGTCGCGATAAAAGATAAGAGGGAGTTTATTGGTGACATTGGAGGAAAGATTAGTCTCAGAACATTAGCAACAGCGTAACATGATACAGCGATTAATGATGCGTAGCAAACATGCTTTCCTGGTTTTTCTGTTTTGGTCAAAATGCAAAAAAAAGGGAAAAGAAAATCAGCAGAACATTGTTGAACCTCATTTTGCGACAACAAAGGTGAAATTCTCATGGCTTGTTTGAGAATGTAATGCCTTTCGACAGTAACACAGACATGCCATTCATCTTTGATGGTGTGCTAATTGTGTTTACTGGCAGTCACAGGGGCTTGTTTGCTGGCTGCCGTCACTCATACACAGATACACGCTGATTCTTCAGCTCAGCTCTCTCCAAGGATGCTGTGTCCTCCTGTCACCACACACACACACGCACAGGCCAGATGGTGGTTTGATCTCAATGACAAACCCAGAAAAAGCAGCCAAATGCCAGGCATCAACCTACGCCATCAAACACAAGTAAAGAAAAGGAAACGCCCTGAAGATTTAGGGGTGCAGGCAACAGGTGCTGGGAAACTATGGTACAAAATTTTGAGTTAACAAGGCAATGTAATTTGATAGCAGAGAGTAAAAGTATTTTTCCGCTTCAGATAGGTTTAACAACCATCTTTTGAGTAATATTTTCTGCAACAAAAGCACCTTGTAAATGGACTGGTGATGCCAGTGTGAGTTGATTTTGTTTTATTTTGTTCTTGCACGATTGTCGCCTTCATTCACTACACACAGAGCAAAGTGTTCCTCATATTCGATAGTACACATATAGTACACAATACTCTGCAGAATCACTAAGACCTTGCTAAATAAATCAAATCCCCTTTGTTTTCTCTGCAGACGCCCTTTCCTTTAACCTCCCTCTCCTTCGCCCTCTGTTACCTTAAATGCCATGGAAGTTGTGTTTACCATGTCAGGGTGCGAGCAAGGAAAGGACTGCGTGCGCCTTCTGTCTCTGGTTGTAATTTTTCATTGGAACTCTTGGAAACAGAATGGTTCTTTGTATGGAGGATGTTTAAGGTTCAGAGACATTTGCGTCACAATTCCAGACCTCCAACGCACTGAGTCATTGGCATCAATCAGCGATTTCTTTAAAGGACCATAGCATGCATGTTTGAGTCCAGTATATACAACATGCATACATGTTACGTCACTGACATCCACTTTCCAAAATATAAAACCATATTTTAGTTTTCCACTTATTTTTTCAAAAGACCCCCTAATCTTTCAAAATCAAATGTTCAGATGATACAACCACCTTAAAATTCAGTGTTCTTCTAACACTTACGCATGATTGCAGAAGGCATGGTCATTTTAATTTCTCAGGAAAAGCCATCTTCACCTGGGACTAGATTTCCAGGTGGAGAAATACATTGTCTTCCATGCAGCTCTGTTTTTGGATCGGTTAAATAAAGTTACTTGTGCAAAAAACCTAAAAGACATAATGTTCACTGTTTTGGATTCGTCACATAAATCTATATAAGTTGATTTTAATAGCATTTTGGAATTAACTGAAACCAATGGCAGTCTGGAAGGCTGGAAAAATAATTCTCAAATTTACCGCTAAAGTATTATATGTAAAGGACCATATAGGATTACATAGGTAACCCACCATTTGCAAACAAGACGTTGAGGCTTTTTTTAAAGTTATGTTTTAGCGTTAAAGTAATAAAAAGTGCAGAGTCATCTGAAAATGCTTCCCGTTGTCAGCTCTTCACTACAGTACTTGAATGCACCACTAGGAAGCATTTTCAGATCACTCTGTGGTTTTTATTGCACTTAAATGCTAAAGTTACGTAATTTTGAAAAAAAACCTGACTATACATGATGTGATGATGGATTACCTATCCTAAGAATATTTCAAGTATCAACAAGTTGATTTTAATATCATACCAGAATGAACTGAAACCAATCTGGAAGGTAGGGGAAAAAAAAAAAAAAAAATTGACCGTTCCAGTAGTATGCTTTGGGAAATGATTGTCAGTAATGTTACGTGTATGAAAATTGAATATACAGTATTAGGCTCAAACATGCAAAATGGCCGGTATGATCCTTTAATAGTTGTCGGTAATATAACGTGTTTTCATGTCCACTGGATTGTATACATTGGGCTCAAACATGCACGATCACCGGTATGTTCCTTTAAACATGCAAAATCACAGGGTATCGTTCTTTAAATACACTAAAAATCTGAGCAAAGCAAAATATTAATGGGTTCTTTAGAAGTAGAATGAAGGGATCTTGAGATAAGGATGGTATTGACCAGCCAAGGCCAAATACCTGGATGTGTTTATTGAAGGTCAGTCAGTATTTACCGGAGCAGTCTGAGGTCACTCGGGCTGTGGGAACCACCTCCTCCGCTGGTTAGGTATTACAGGAAGTGGAGGTGACACACATTCCTGACGGTGTCGGTGCTTGGAGGCATGCTGAGAAATGTGGCACATTGTGCCTGCGGAGAAATGTTCAGCAGTGTGTTGGATTAACGTTGAATGTGTAGAGGTGGAGTTTTATCATGCATGTGTGATCCACCTGATGTGTTGACACAAATCTTAGCTGGCAACCATATGTGAGGAATTGCACAGTAAATGTTTGTACGAGACTGTCTGTGAGGTTTTTTGCTGCATTTTTTGTTTGATATTTTGTGACTGACTGATTTACAGCTATGAAATGCAGATCATGTTGCACTTTATTCTTGCAGATGGCTGTAAAGTGCCTTGCTACGGAGTGGGTGTTTTGCGTGTGCGCGTGCATGTGTATCTGTTTTTGCACATGTAGTCATAGTCTGTGGCGTGCACAGACTCTAAAAGGTCACCAGTGAAAATGGGGCACCTTTTCTGCGTATGGGATGAGAGTTGGTGTTCACATGAATGCGGCAGCTTAGGCGGGTCAACAGGGTCACCTGGGCTCACTAGACTGTATGATGGAGAGAGAGAGAGAGAGAGAGAGAGAGAGAGAGAGCACTTCTTAAGTTTTGTCATTCTGTCTTTATGAACTGGTCTGAGAACTTTGAAGCTTTTACTTCTTTCTTCATTTGATAGAACGCTCTCTCTCTCTCTCTCTCTCTCTCTCTCTCTCTCACTCTCGCTCTCGCTCTTCATTGTTTGGAAAATCCTCTCTATATTAGGGTAGTAAGATGAGGTTTGTGGTGATGAGGGCAATTCCCCCATGGCTGCGAAATATCACTTTCTCCCCGATGGGGGGAGGAATTACTGACACGCACCACAAAAACCAAGTGGCCCAGGTCTTGGGTTTCAGGGGCCCGCAGATTCAAAACCCTCCATTGGAGAGGAGCATATCTTTTACAAAGCCTTTCCAGGGACAGCAGTTTTTATCGGTGAAAATGACTCACAGGTCGGAATTTTTTGGAAGTGCAAATCCTGCTTCTTCAGAAGATGTGTTCTTTGGTGAGTCGGTCTCATTTTGAAGAGAGAGTCGTCTCGACATCTTGTGGCATCAAAGCGGTGCGCAACATTCAGGAGTTTGAGTGATAATTAGGGGTTGCCCACTTTCTCTAAAAAAAAAAAAAAAAAAANAAAAAAAAAAAAAAAAAAAGAACTCATCATGGTTTAGCAAAGGCAGATATTTTCCCTCCTTTGTATCCAATTTAGCCATTTCAGTTTTTTTGCCTTAATGATTTTTTTTTGTTTGTTTTTTTGCAATGCCAAACATGTTTCAGTCAAAAGGTTGGGGTGACCTTGGAGGATGATGGACGGCATGGAAAAGACTCAGAGATAAACATGATGTGAGCCAAAAAGTGATTATGAAATAAAATAGCCTATAAAAACTTAGATAATTTGGGCAGAAAATGTGACAGAGAAAGCAGAGATATGAGAAAATGTATGTTCAAAACTATTGTTAAAGGAGCATACCAGTGGTTTTGGATGTTTGAGCCTAATATATACAGTACAGCCCTCATGCGTGTTACGTTAACTGATTACCATTTCCCAAAACATACTACTGGAGCAGTGAATATTAGAATTGTTTTTCCAAAAATCATCGGTATGGTCCTTTAAAGATATCTTGCGCTCTCTCTCTCTCTCTCTCTCTCTCTCTCTCTTTCTCTGTCCATATGTGTTCTTTTCAAAAGTTCAAGAAATGCTGTCGTTCTGTATGAACTGCAGGTTATAGATTTCATAGATTCTTTAAAATACTTTGATGTAAAAATTCCTTTATTCAAACAAATTTCTGACAAAAAAAATGCTGCATCAATATGAGAATAATTGACAAATAAAAACAGTCTGCAGCTTCTGCTGCTATAAAACATGATGCCACTCACAGCAAATTGGAAGTGACCAGCACACACCATGGCTGTTAGGATTAACTGCCGCACAGCCAGACACTGAATGGACTTGGACACACACTCACAAAGTCCCATTTCCTCCTTCGTTTGCAAAGCCACAGACACACACACACACACACACACACACACACACACACACACACACACACACCACTTCTCTTCACACAGAAATAAGTGGGTGAGGTGGTCAAATAGGAGTGTGATACATGATCAATCAGCTGCAGAGAAACCGATGTGAAGCTCGGCACGAATGCCTCTGTTCTACACTGCTGGAAGTCCAGTTTTACAAACTGCCAGTTACTGGAGCTCCTACAGCAACAAAGCTACTGAAAGTTTCCCTCAAGAGACAGAAAGTTCCTTTGAAAAAAGAAAGTTTAAGACAGAAGAGAAGTTTGTATATTTGTGCTCTATATTGAAAGGGAGAACTATTAAGAGAGTTTGTGTCGAAGATAAACCCATAGATTCTCACATGATTAGTCCTTTATTCCATAACATGTCTATGTTAAGTACTACACACTTGGTTAGACACACCTGTGAAGTATGACTGTAACAAGCGAGGGTTTGGCCAACATCCGTGTTTGTTGCCAGCTCAGGCCTGACACAGCTGGCCAATTGGAACAGAGCTGGCTTTTTGGAAGGGCCTTAAAAGACAATCCTGGCAATTTTGCATGTTTAAAGGTCCATACCAGCCATGTTCCATGTTTGAGCCTAATATATTCAATTTTAATACATGTTACATTACTGAAAATCATTTCCCAAAGGATAAAATCGTATTTCAGCTTTCCTGATATTTTGTAAAATATCTTAATCTTTCAAAATCAAATATTAAAGTGATACACCCACCTTAAAAATCAATGTTTGGCTGCTAATATTTACGCAGCCTTATGAAGTCACAGTTGTTTAAATTTTTCCATAAACGTAGGTCTTCTTTTGGGACTATATTCCCCAGTGGAGACAAACATTCACTCCATGCTTTTTATTGCACTNTAGGTCTTCTTTTGGGACTATATTCCCCAGTGGAGACAAACATTCACTCCATGCTTTTTATTGCACTAAAGTTATGAAACTTCTAAAAAAAAAACCCTGAATACATGTCTTGTTCACGATGATGGATTACCTTTTCCAAGAATGTTTCAAGTACCAACAAGTTGATTTTAATAGAGTACCAAATGAACTGAAATCAATGGTGGTCTGGAAGGTAGGAATTTTTTTTTTTTTTTTTTTTTTTTTTTAGATTTACCGTTCCTGTAGTATGTTTTGGGAAATGATTGTCAGTAATGTTACGTGTATGAAAATTGAATATATTAGGCTCAAACATGCAAAATGGCAGGGTATGGTCCTTTAAGCCCATACAGTACAATCTGCATACGCGTTACATTACTGACGTTACAGACTGCCATTGTTTTCAGTTCATTCCCGTTCATGCGTCCTCGCAGACGCATAAAGCATAAAACAAGCTTGATCCTTCGTCTCATACTTGAGGAAACTGCAGAAAGCCAGGGGTTTATGGGGAAATGTGGTTTGTCGTTTGTATTTTTCTTTTACCCCCACCCTTGATGAAAATGTTTGCATCACGATTTCATGAGGATCGTTGCTTTCACCAAAAAATGCAGGTAATACGCTTAACGCCACATCTCCACCTGCATTCAGAGGAGCGCCGGGTCTCGTTGAAAATCCACCAGCAAGCGAAATAAAAAGGTTTTCTAATCCCAGAAGCATTGCTCGCGTGGTCCTCATATTACACATTATATTGAGGAAGTTAATCATAAACACACTCTGGATTCTCCCCTGTTGCCTCTTGTGGAGGTTTTCCCTTTAATTCTCTGGCTTGTTGAAAACAAATCCCCCTCCTGGATTCTCCATTAACCCAGCACAAGGAAGAGGGAGAAGGGAAGAAGAAATGATTAGAGGAGCACAAGTTTTAAGGAAGAATGATAAGAGTGGAAAGAGCGAGAGAAATAAGAAGATATAAAACTGTATATTGGGATTTTTGAGAGCAGGCTCGAACCTTCACTTATCCAGTCACATTATATCATCCAGACAAAACACCTGATTCTCTCATCATCTCCCTTCGTCTCAGAGGCGAGACAAGACTCCCTCTCCTCCCGTCCCTCCCTCCTTCCTTCTATGGTCTCACCATACTCGCATTGCTTTGTGATCACTTGTCTGGGGAAAGATGAGGAAGAGGAGGAGGAGGTCAAGGAAAAGGATAGGGTAAGCAGGAGACAGACAAAGATGTGACAGCACTGAGAGGTGTATGGGTGAAAAAATGAGGAGGAAGGAAAAAAATGAGACAGATGGAGGAATGGAAGGAAAGGTGGAAGGGGAAGAATGAGAAGAAGGGTGAGATAAGGGAGGAAATATTAAGAACTGAAATTGGATCACACCAACGAACGTTAAGGTAGATTTAGTGGCCTCGTAACATTCCAGGATCAAAGCAGGTTTTTGCTGAATTCTGCAACAGTGTGTAAAGCGAAACTCAAAGTGTTCTTTGTACATCAACCTGCTTAGCTTACAATGTGCAACGCGGGAGTACAACTATCCTTTTACTTGTTCATGGGTTTGATTTGAGGAATTTAAGGTGGTTATTCTCTCAGAGTCTTTCTTTTAAACTGAATGCCCGTGTTTTGGGGCTCAGAGCTCTTTGCTGTGGTTATGCTGCAATGCCAAGATGTCACTCAAACTGTGTGGCTGGTAATTCTGTTTCCTTGCATTTTCCGTTTGGTTTGGTTGCGGTTTAGATGATGATTTGATTTCTCCCCTCCCCCTTCCAAAACTCCCAAACCTCATCAACAGTTATATATTTATATATATATATATTATATATAAAGTAAAATTCTGCAGCTACATGTCACCTGACAACAGCACATGGGTGTTAATTCTGTTGTCATGGGTGGAGAAGAAATTTCCAGCCGTCAAACATGACATTCCATCATCAAGCAAGTTATGATGAAATTTGGCACCTCTGGTGATAACTAATCTAGTCAAATCTGTGCAGCTCTTGACTTTATTTCATTTATTTCTGGATTTTACAAGCTTTCAGCATCAGAGAAGAAGGCTCTTTCTCACTTTGTTGAATAATGAAGTTCTGGTAATGATTTTTCTGCAGACTTCTTTATGAGACAAGTTATTACTTCAGACCACACGATGATTGGAGATTCTCTGCTCATTTCAGAATCATTTTTCCTCCAGAGGACTCTATCAGCTGTTTGTTATTCACTGCAGGTAGCAGCACTTGACTAGATACTTAACACTCGCTATCACCATCTCGCTTCTGCTCCGGCCAGGGAGATGAGTGTTGATAAAGGATTCATTGCTTCCTCTCCTCATCTTTCCTTCTGTCTGCTCACTTCTCATCCCTTCATCCTTCTCCCATATCCTCTCTTTCTCGCTTTACTTGTTTGAGCCGTTGCCGCTTTAGATCATCGTTGTATTCTTTTTTTTTAAATTCCTGGAAGCATGTTTGTGTGTAGTTCAAATGCATCACTAAACAATGGTAAAATTCAATCTCCTAACACTCAAAAAGAATCTGGGGAGATTTACGTCTCAGCTGCAGACCACAGCGAGCATCCATACACTAAAAATCTATAAACATACAAACGCTTTGTAGTAGAAGGTGTGAATATCGAAGGATTTATTACGTATTTCCCTGTGGTGTGCTTTCACTTCTCATCATAACCGATCCCTGTCTGCGCACATTTGCTGACCGAATCATCTTCGTTTCACTGTTGTAATATTTGGTGAACAAAAACATGCATGTGTCAGTGGAAATGCGTTTCACAGGATGTCATGTTAATGAGCTGGAAAAGTTGACTTTAGCCACACGCCTTCCAGGGTTCCGTCTTTTCTGGGATGGATTTTGTTCCACCCTCAAGGTCTTATGTTTGTAAAGGCTTTACACTGCATATTGATGTTAAAAATGCTATTTTGTGAGTATGTGCATGTGTCTGTGTGTGTGCATAACAGAGTTTGCTATTCTAGATTGCCTGCGTGCTTGCTGAACTACTGCTATATAATGTATGAAACATAGAAAAATTGAAAAATAGACATTTAACTATAGGAAAAATGCATGAAACGTGCCTTTAATGTGTGTAATGGTGACACATACAGTGCACACGCATACATTCACACAGCGTTCACACACCTAAAGACAATCAGTGATTTACTTGGCCATTAACAATAATTCATAATTCAACAATACAACAACGCTAAACACCAAAGCTCTCCACTTGGTGTGTGTTGGCATGTGTAGCAGTGCATTCTGAGAGCAGGAAGCATGATGTCTGGTTGGACATTTGCACCTTGTGGATTTTTAAGATAAATAAGTAAAAACTAATCAATCCGTGTTAAGTGCTGTGCTGACTGAGTCAGGAAAAACGGCGACCTGACAGGTGTGTGTATGTTTGTGTCTGTGTGCTTGTAATTTCCCTCTTCATTACTTTGTTCAGCTTGTGACGAAACATTTTTAAATTCATCCAAAGGGTTTCAGAAGCCTGTCATGGTGATTTTTCACAGCCCACAGAGAAGCATGTATTCTCACCTTTGGCATGACACCATGAAAATTGCCAAACTTGGTATTTCAAGGTTTTCATGTGACAAAAACAACTTTGCTAGCTTCTTGCAGAGATCCATGTTTGGAAGAAGGAAATCATGTCTTTCTCATGGTCTTGCATAATTCCCCATGTCATGTTTTGCATGTGTTCTCATGACTAAATGTAGTCTGGAGACCAAACAAACACAAACCTTGTCATTTGTGACCCCTGTCGCCAATCAATCATCAAGCCACAACAACTTTTAGACACCTGATTATAAGACAGAAAGTCGTCTATTGTGAACAGTACAATGATCTGATGACTTTGAAAGACATAGGATGTGTATGTGACCTGAGTTTTCAAATGCATTCATTCACCAGTGAGGATTTGAACCCCTAACTTTCATTGTATTAGTGCCTTGCTTAGCTCCCTGAGTTGCTGGATTAAAGAGGTTGAATGTAGCGAGCAGGAGGCAGCGTCACGCTCTCGCTGCGCTGCTTCAGTGATGCAGAACGCTGCAGTCCAGCTATGTCTTTGATCACTTTCCTCTGAGCCTGGACACTGATTATCGAACGCTGAGCCAAGACCTGCTAATCAGCTTCAGAATACACAAACTGCACTTCCTCTTAAATATGCACATTTCAATTCATGCCTATATCAAATGCTTTTACTGTACACTTTGATCCTTTATATTAATTTATGTATTTATCCCCTGGAAATGACTGAGGAGCTGGAACAGAAGAATTTTCCTCTTCACTGGTAATGTCTTTTAATTGCTCTATTTAATGGAAGCTAATGGAAGAGAGAGAGGTTGTTTACTCTGCTTTCAGTACACAAGTCGCTTTGCAAAAAATGGTTTAGGCCTTGCATTGGATGGCATATTTGCTGCTCTTTTGCTGCGGAAAATGAACCATTTAAACTATTCAGCTTTACCTTTAAGACTATTGGAAAAAGGATGCAGAGGGCTATTCCAGTGCCGGTGGAGAATATTTGGAGAATAGATTGAGGAGAGGAAGTTTTTGATGTTCTGTAATTGAGCTACAGCACAGTGCAGCCTTTCATCAGTATTTTTGGACTCGGTCTAATTCGTCTGCATGCTGCAGTACGCAGGCTTTTTTATTGGTCCTGTCCCGTTGATTCTGGTCTAGACGCAGGGCAAATAGACTGGAAAAACGCTCGCTGTCTCGTCCCAGACACATCTCTCTCCATCACTCTCGCTCCGCAGAGAGAAGAAAAGTTTCCTCACCCCGCTCCCGCCGACCCTTGTTCCCCTTCCGTTCACTTCTTTTCCCGTTCCAGAGCCCCCCACCCTGACTCATGGAGGGGAGATGGGTCAGTTACAAAGCTGTCTGTCACCGTCATGGGCATTAGCGTTCTGTTGTCTGAGCCTTTGACCCTGCCAGTGGCCTGAAACTGCTGTCACTCTAAATCCATTAGTTGTGGGTCATAAATAATGTTGTCAGCCACTGGGCCTGAGTAACCTGATCACACCATCCCTCGCCCTTGGGTCCCGACTGTGAAGCCCCCCCCCCCNCCCCCCCCATTTCCTTAGAAGATCCATGGTAATTAGGGAGGCTAATAGGCACTAGCTTAAACAGAGCTGCAGCAAGGGGGGAGGCCTGCTGCTAACACTCCGTTTAAAAAAGAGCCTCTAAAAGTGCCATGATCGAGGCTGCTCTTATTTTCAAGCACAATATGATCTTTCAAAACTTCCCTCTCTTGCCCTCCTCATCTCAGATTCCCATCTCGAAAAGACGAGATTGAAGGGGAGAGAGAAAAAATGGTTCTGTCCCTTCACTCCTTTGACAAGACTCTCTTCAGATGTCATTTTCTCCCTCCACTGTAATACAAGATGCAAGATACAGCACTGCTCCTCACACACTGAACTCCTTTGAATACACTTGAAGTTGCATCCAGGCAAATTGGCAGGGCTGCTTCAACTTTGTGTCGACTGGCGAGCCCAAGTGTCCCAGAATCTTTACACACCAGAGGTGATTAATATGTGTGAATACTAATTAATTGTATGTTTTGGAACTCATCCTCTGTTAATGGACCTTTTCACATCAACAACGGTTTCCCTTGACGAAATTGCAGCATTTTTTTTTTTTTTGATCCAGCTTTTTGCCTGTGAATATAACACATCGAACCAATCAAAATGTAATTTGCTGGTAATGTCACGCTCAGATAGTCTGATTGTTTTTATGTCACAGAACACTGTCCTGTATGATATAAGGGGCAAAAATGATAAAGACAAAGATTTATAAAGACAACGTGTGCAGGAGGATAGATGAAGAGCTTCATTATGACAGCAGTGAGTTGATCACCAGCTCAGTAGTTTTCCGATAGCAGCCAAATAAAGCTTTAATTCCTGTATCAAACAAGGCAATTCTCCATGTATTTGCTTCATGGATGCACCCAGAATCCCTGTTTTTTTTCCCCACCTTTTGTTCAGAAAAATCCAGACAAGGTCATCATCGCTTGATGTTAACTCCATTTTTTTCATAGTTAATTTTTTTTTTGGGTGAACCTTTGCAAGTATTTGCAAAAATCACGTCGCGTTGGTGTGAATACATTTATCACAAAAAATTTGTCTGAAAAATCTGCAATTTTGTGTCATTTATTCATGTCACTCTTAGTGTGTAATTGCTTTAAGGACTGTGTTTTTTTGTTTGTTTTTTTTTTACTTTTTACCGTCCCATGTCAATGCAAAAACAATAGAACTTAGAAGAATAAATAAATCACAGGAGTTGGAAAGTCCAGGCATTTTTGTCAAATTGACTTGGGTCAGTCATTGCTGTTCTTTTATTTTCATCCTATTTGGACACTCTGCAGGTTCACATAGAGAAACATGTTTCCCTCAGCTTCCTTTTGTTTTCTCTATAGCCGACAGCATGGTCCAACAGCAGGCGTCTGTCGCCAGTTCTGCTCATACAGATGCATCTGCAGCTGCATTTCTGGCTCAATCTGTCAGGGCAAATGTTTGTATTAAAAAAAAAAAATAGTTTTTGACATTTGTTTGAGATATTAGAATGTTGTGTTGTTATAGATCTTCTGTATAATATTCAATAAAGAGCTGCCTGCAGGACAAACATGGTGTAAATGCAGCACAAACATAGAGAGGATCTACAATCATTCTGCTGTAAGTGACACACACACACACACACACACACACACACAGTCCTCCGTTATCCAGAGTTTTTGTTATTGTAGCTGTGAGGGGTGACTGAAAGAGTGGAAGACTGAGAAATGGTGTGTGTGTGTATGAGACAGCTATAGACAGACAGAAGGTGAGCCTCTTTTTTTCCTTCATGTCACAAGCTATCATCGGGTAAAGCTGACAGGAAAGTCAATGAGAAGTCCAAAACACAGAGTTGGTGGAAATGTGTGTGTGTGTGCGTGCATGTCCAGCCTGTGTGTGTCTGTCAAGATCGAGCTGTTTGCCACTTGGTCAAGGCAGCTTCTCAGTTCATTTCTTTTAGAAAAGCAAAAGAAGGAAATCCTGGCAGAGTGGACACCGAATGACCTCTGACCTCTGCTGAAACAGCTGCATATTACACAATGTTACCAGACGGGCAAAGAAAAAAGAGGGAGAGAAATAGAAAGCAGGTTGTATTGGACATATTCGTTATAGCAGCAGCATTCGTAACGGAAAGAATAACCAGCAGTATTTTATTTCTAAAGCTTTTTCCACACATGTATACCAGAAAAAAAGCAGGACTAGCTGGATGTTCCTTCACGACCCCTTTTCACACTTGCAGCCAAGTGCAGGAAAACAGCTGCAACAACCTTGTTAACCCTGAAATTCCCAGTCAGACACTGGTTATGATCCTCGCTCCTAGCTGGCAGGTAGCGGCATTTCTCAATATACACTTCCGAAAATGGTTGTCAGTAATGTAACGTGTACATGGGTAGTAGTTATTGGGTTTAAGCACGCAAAATCGCTGGTATGGTCCTTTAAAAGTGTTTTTGTTTTTTTTTGTTTTTTAACATCTATGTGGTTTAGTCCAGTCAAATCAGACTTGGATACATTTTTCCCCTTTGTTTGTGGAAGTCTGAACACAGCAATCACGCTCGGGTGCAGACCAGAACAACCACACCGAAACCCTTTTGAGGAAGTGGACTCAGTTCGGCCACAAATGACTCTGGAGCAGTTTGTGGTGTAAACATAAACCAAACCGGAGCAAACGGACCGTAGATTTGAAAGTCACAGTTTACAGTCAACTAACATGTAAAAGGGCTACAAATCAACAGAAAACGGGGAGATAAATGACAGGAGAAAAAAACAAAGCAAATGGCAACAATGACACACAAAGCAGGAATGAGCAGCCCTGATGGAGAGAAATCCAGCAGGAGTGAGTGAAACCAAATTCCCTGGTCTCAATGACTCGTGAGTAGTCACCTGTGATTCACAGGCGAGTCATAGACCCCCGGCCCAGATGTTTAGCACATCCACCGTGCTTACAGTAAATGTCAGTGTTGATGGGTACAAGAAGCCCCACGAACCACGCCGCTATTTAACCCATGTTTTTACGTTGTCGGCGTTGTGCTTTGATGTCTGCGGATTGCATAAGGCGGGCTGTTACTGGAACCCAGTGTCTGCTAGTGAAGTGGAGTCTGGGGAAAGTGGGAATCATCGTGTTTTGGAGGGATTTTCTTCTTTTTAGGTGATTATTAGTTCTTAAGAAGAGTCTACAATGAACTGATGAATTGATGCAATAGTTTTGCTTGATCTCCAAGACTTTTTCTCTCTTAAGCCTTCAGGAGTTTCATTATAACCAGCTGATGAAGAGACCCTGAATGCTTTGTTTGAAAAAGTATTCCTTTTTGTCTCTCTTTCCACATATTTGCTTTAGAGCAATATTGCATTTCTGCAGCCTTGAAGGAACATACCGTTAAATTTGCATGTTTGAGACATACATTGACTTGCATGCAGCTTGCTGTTATGGAAGCTAACAAAAAAACTTAATTGACATGGTGTTTGCTGTGATAGATTACATATCTCAAACATGTTTCAGAGCTCTACAAGTTGATTTTTATGGTGTACTTGAATGAACTGAAACAAATAGCAGTGGATGGAAGCCGTATGTTTTGGGAAATGGTTGTCAGTAATGGAATGCGTATGCGGCTTGTATATATTGAGCTCAAACATGCAATATCACTGGTATTGTCCTTTAATCGTTGTTTATGACACTGATTTTGTCACCTAAGTTGTCCTTAAAATTGCATTTTATATTCTCATTGGGAATTCATTTCAAACAAAGGTTACGTGATCCTCAGAAACTGTCGTTTCAACAGTAAAACAAGAGGCCAAAATGGTGACAACCATGCAGGATTTATCATACTCAAACTCCCATTTTTAATCCCATTATAAGCTGCTGATTCTGTTTTACTGTCATAGTGACATCATATTTATGAATGAGGATCATTCCATTCATGAGCATGGGGGGTTTGGGTCTGCCTGAGCCAGTAGATCCATATTAAGCACCACGGGAGATTAATAGCACTTCCACTGAAAAGAACCAATTAGTGATCAGGCCTGTCTTTGTGGTCTGCAGGTCCCTCTACTGGTGTCGGCACAGAACTGGCAACCCAGAAAAAACGGTACTACTGCTGCACTGGTAGTTGATTGGGTTCAATGGTGGATGGAGCTTTAAGTTATGAATTGGATTTGTGGAAATCTGGCAACCATCCCAATTACCTGGCAACCCCTGATTGTTGCTGAATCGTGTTGTATCTAGACAGATTCGTGCTTTTTGTAGTAACTGAGCTCCATACACACACACACACACACACACACACACACACAGTCTGAGAGTGAAGTGGAGGAGGTTGACCTTCCTGACCCTGTTGACAGGCTATTAGAGAGCCAATGAGGTTTGCTCACTTCTCGACCCCTCAAGGTCAGAGACTCAGTTCCTCCACCCCAATTCTTTAACACACAGCTATACACATGCCTCTTCTGAATTCATCTACATGCACGAACATGAATCAAGTAATAACTGTGGATGGGTGTGGCGAGGGGGTAAAGGTCACGTGGGTCTGTGGACTTAGTGTGTGATGAGCCAGTTTTTATGTGGTCACTGCTTTATGGAAATTCACTAATTTACTTCAATCTGTATCAATCTGTAATGGAGAAGAGCACATGGAAGAAATATAATGGTAAAAAAAAAAAGTTTTGACATGTCATGAGATTGTATTGTGGAAAGGATGATTATTGTGCTTTTTTTTTTTTCNAAAAAGTTTTGACATGTCATGAGATTGTATTGTGGAAAGGATGATTATTGTGCTTTTTTTTTTTTCAAGTTTAAAGCTTCAAATGAGGATTACATGTGCTTTTTTTCATTTTGGGGTCTTCAATGCTTTAATGTGCAAGATCCAGATCTGCATTCACTTGTTGCAGCACAATTGTGCACACTGAGTGAAAACAGGCCATTTTAGGTATGCTCTCCCCCTCCTTGAGAAGCCTGCTCTTTTCTGATTGGCCAGTTGCATCAAGCCTGAGCTGACAATGATGATGAGTAAAGCTTCAGGGCAGTTCAGGACCTATGGGTTTGTCTTTATGCGGATAAAAGATGACAAATGATAAAAGTAACATAAAAGTATGTCCCCTTTAAAATGAGCAAACTAATAATATTAATATGAACTAAACTAACTGTGAGGTCATAAATGCTGCTTAACTGTAAGCCACAGGTGATATTTGGAACAAGTAATCTGTAAAATTGATAAAATATCATTATTTTCAGAAGGAAATTGTGCCGAAAGACTCACTCATTAAACTAAATCCTGGTGTAAGATTGTTTTATATACTAAGTATCAATAATATATCAGTATGAGTAAATATATTAAGTTTAGCTTCCAGTTTTTCAAGCCCTTAAAGGGACATTTCATGTATTCTGAATGTCAGTTGTTTGATATGATCTGTTCTTTTAAGGTCAGCACAGGGGAAATCTGGTTTATAGGTTATGGCTGCAGAAACATCAGGGAAATATGCCTCATTACCAACCAAAGAGCTACGACCGCTCTGCTTTTG
This sequence comes from Lucifuga dentata, assembly GCA_014773175.1. Lineage (NCBI taxonomy): Eukaryota > Metazoa > Chordata > Actinopteri > Ophidiiformes > Bythitidae > Lucifuga > Lucifuga dentata. The sequence continues at coordinate 120,426 of VXCM01001032.1, read as the reverse complement.
AAGTAGCCGGCCATTTTTGCTCTCATTCTCTAACAGTGATTCTCAGATGATCCTTGAATGTCTCATTAAGTTCATTCCTTCCTCCTGACTGCTTTTCAGCAGCTTTCAGCTCCACAAAAAGAAAGTCGAGCTGTACGTGCTGCATGGATAGAGAGGATGATGGTTAGTGTGGTGGAGCCCTCTGCTGGTGACTCTGTAGAAGACGTGGCTGTGCAGGGTTTGAACAACTTGTGCAAGGAATGTTTCCAGTTGTCTCAAGGCTGAAAAATCCTTCTTTATCCCACCTCAGCCTTCAATTGTGGCTGAAGTGGATTAAACAGGATCAAATCTATCACCTTTACTGACTTGGGAAAGTTCTGTTTCAGGGAAAGAGACATTCCTCATGTTTTTATAGGCTGATATTGGATCAGTTAGATAAATTAGCTGATTGAGGTCACTTGGATTTTTGAGTGCATTTTAACATCTGGCAAGGGACAAAACATCATGGTTAGCGATTAACCAAGAAACCCAGCTGACCCCAGTGATATATAAAACAGAGATAAGAGTAATGAATTACCAATTTGTAGACATGACATAAGATAAACCCTTGAGGAATATAAAAACATATCCTATAATAAAGAGACACTTAAACAAAAATACCTCATTTAACAACAATTACTATGGTTTCAAGAAATGAATTTCATATTATCTGACATCCATATCAGCAAGGTATGAATCCACATCTTAACACTAGAGGATATGTTGTTATTGGTAAATGATAAAGTGTCTAAAAAGCCCTTTCACTCTTTGTCAAAAAGCTTTGAAACACTTTGTACTAAACAAGAAATATTCTGGGTTATTATGAAGCCATGAGAAATCTAAAGACTTTGCTTGTATTCTTTGAATCAATAATGTCCAAAATAACCAGCAATTTAGTAGTCTGACTGCTTCCCTAAATGGACGGGCATAATGTTGCTGTTCTGTGCTCATCCTCCATGAGGTCTGATAATAAAAACCAGCCTGGGCCCCTGGCAGTCCAGCCGACACCAAATCAAGAAGCCATTAATCTAGCCATCTACATTAATTTGTTTCTCGACAAGCAGATGGCAGGCCCGACTGAATCCAAACAGACATGTGTTGTGTACTGCATTTAAATGGGCTTATAAATGAGCTTTAAACCCATACAGCAAAGGCCAGATACATCCACAGAGCTGAAACCTGATCAAGATTTTAACAGTCGGTGGGCTGCTGATAGCTTTGTGGGCTTAAAGCACAGTCTTTAAAATAAGCTTAGGACTACAAATAGGGGTATTTGTTGAAGAAAATCCATAACTTTTTGACCTCCCGTCTGCACAGGCCTGATAACAATTCCCTTCTGTTTTCTTTGCTTTTGTGCTTCTCTTGTAGCTACAAGTCATTTGCTTTCAATAAAACATGGTCTAAATAAACTTCAGTCTGTTAGTGGCATTGCCCACAGGGGGCGCCGCTTATAGTAGCAGTTAGAGCAACAGTTGCTGAGTGAAAGTGCTTCCAAACTCAGCCTGTGCTGTTAACCAACCACCACCGGTCAAAAGCAGTGGCTGACTCATCTTAATTTAATAAGCCAGTCAGATGCTGTGAGACAGTGTGACTAATCGGTGGAAGTCAGCGGTGAGTCACAACGCAGATCATGTCCTCATGATGCAGCTTTTGTTGGAATCATTTAGGGGCATAATTTGAAACTTGGGGGGATTGATTTGACTTGATTGTGGCAGTCTGGTTGTTTTCCTGATAAGGAAAACCAGTCAACCAGTCTGGTTGTTTTCCTGATAAGGATCTGTGTGTGTTTGTGTCAGTAAGCATCTGTATCCTATATTTCCCTCCAGCTGAGATCCCCCCCCCCCNCCCCCCCCCCCAGTGCTTTTCTGTGCGACAGGGATCAATAATGACACATTAGCTTGTTTGTCTCTCCTGATTTGTGTGTTTGTTTTGGGGAGGGCGAGGCTTTTAAAACTCTAGAGGAATGATTACAGAGCCCTGTGGCATCCCAGAATAGATGAGACGCTTCAAGCCACCTGTTATAAGCTGCCATGCACCACCTCAGAGCAGGAAATGTTTGCCCTCCACTCAACACAGCCCTGCAATTAGTCACATGATGTTGCCCAGTCTCTATAAGCCAGAATGCTTATAGAAGCAGGTAAGCTCATGGCTAAACAGCTAATTAACGCAAGACTGTCCACAGGCTCTTCTGAGGGCGTCAGAGGTTTGAATGTCACACAAATGTCTGCCATTGATTTCTGGCTGGAGCCACATTTCAGTTTAGTTTTCCTTATCATCAGCCTTCATGCGTTATCTCAGTCAGCCAGAGCCACCCTGGATGTAACATGATAAGTGTGTGGTTTTTGTTTTTTGGAGAGCGATTTTTGAAGCACAAGATGGGTGTGAGAGGTATTCACCTAACAGCTGGTGGCATAGGTGTGTATCTCGGTGTGTGTGTGTGTGTGTGTGTGTGTGTGTGTTTGTTTCCTTTCATTAGCATGATATCACAAGGTTTGCGGTCTGTGAGCCAGACGCTGCCTTGCATGCTGCGGTTACCATGGTAAGGTGAGATACTGCGTATGTCCAAAAGGCTCATGAATGTCACTGTGGGGATGAACTGCATGTGTGTGTGTGTGTGTGCGCGCATGCTTCAACATCTGTAGCAGTCTGCACTTACTTTCTGAAGGGCAGAGATGATGGGATGAACACATGCTTTGCTTTAGTTTATTTATGGGATGTGTAGTATTTTATTTTAATAATAAAATATAAAGGGATGAAGATTAAGCAACAATGATTTACAAAATGATGAAAGCATGTAATATACATGACTGAGTTTTATGCATATAATAAAATATGTATATAAAGTCCCTTGGTTTAGAGATTAAAGCATCAGTGTTTTGTGGAAGGACTGATGCCAAAAACACTAAAACCCTAAACATTCCTTCAAAATAAAGGCATTTTATGTACTTAGTCATGCTTAAATCATAATTCCACGTTGTAAATATGACTCCATGATTTATATTTTATGTTGTAAAATATCAGTCTGCTCTCACAAAATGATTGACAATAAAGCACTCTATAAATAACATTTAAATCAGTAATTGTCTGAATGTTTTACCTTATGGAATACCTGCTTTTTGAAGTTGTTTTTTAACAAAGTTTTGGACTGCAACAAGGTCGTTTTTCATGTTCTGAGGTTGTCGAAAAGCATTCTGGGAAAAGTAGATGATAGACCATGAAAAAGCCTTGTACATCCCTGATGGCTGACATATTAGTGTAAAAAAGTCATGAGGTTGTTTTTGTTTCTTAAACTAAAACCATCCAAACTGCTGTGAAAGTGATTAATTATTCACATCTTCTGATGTTTGTCTTGCTTCATCACAGCTGTAATGAGGTATTCATGCATTTTTCTGCCTCAGCAAGAAATGTTTTATTGTGTTTCCTGTTGCCTGGATGTTTTCTGTCATTTGCTCTGACGTATTTGTCTTTTTATCTGACATCTTGATGTTTTCAGTTTGTTTCATTAGTTTCTCTGTCTTTTATTGTTGTATTTTACAACTGTGTTTTTTTTTTTTTTTTTTANTTTTTTTTTTTTTTTTTTTAACCACTTCAATCCTGTGTGTGTTTTATTGCTGTGCAAACCAAATGACCTGTTGGGTGGTGAGGGGAAGAGAGAGAATAAATCTGCACATCTGTCTTGTGTTTGAGGTCAAGGCTGCTGGTAGACTGGGAGGAAATGTGTTTGTGTGCGCGTGCGTGCATGCATGCGTGGATGCGATGTATCGGTTACTCTTACTTTGGACCAGTCATGCTTGGTTGTCAGTATAGAGATTCTCTCTCTCTCTCTCTCTCTCTCTCTCTCTCNCTCTCTCTCTCTCTCCCCCTCTCTCTCTCTCCCCTAGCAATACTGATTTGATTTTTCTTTGGCAGGTTAGAAGTCAGCTGGAAATTGATTTTTAAATTTTTAATGCTGATATTTACAATCACAGGGTTACATTTACGTGGTGTTTTGTTTTTTTTTGTTTTTTTTAAGAGGTTTTTGTCTGGCTTCCTCCCATCTCCAAAGACATGCAGGTCAGGTGAAGTGGAAACTCTAAATTGACCGTAGGTGTGAATGAGTTTGTCTATCTCTATGTGTCAGCCTTGCAATAGACTGGCGACTTGTCCAGGGTGAACCCCGCCTCTCGCCCAATGACTGTCGGGTAGGCTCAACTAGACCTTTGATTAGACATAGCAATTGAAACGAATGCTGTGAAACAGTGGCAACATATCAAACTTATGTAACTCGTCTTCAGATGAACATGACAAAAAATTATGGAAATCTAGTAGACAAAAGGATTCCCCTCTCTGCTACCTTCAAATGTTGATAGTTTGGCGAATAATTGTAACTGGCATTCATACCCACTGAGAAATTGGACAACATTCGATCATCTTTTATCTTTTCTGTCTGTCTGCTGCTGTTTCTAAATTGTTTGTGTTTGCTTGTCTTGAAATTGTTTTGAAGCTGTCATTTCTTTCCCTCATCCCTTGCTCCATCTTCTCATTTTCCTGTCCATCCTCGCTTTCTCGCTCCCTCTTTTCGGTCTTTGGCCTTCATTCCCCGTCTAGCAACAAGAGATCAGCATTGACTGACGTGTGTGAGCTCATCCAACGTGGATTTCGTGTCCAAACTTCTCCCAGCCATGCAATTATGTCATTTTCTGCTTAGGATTTCCCCTGAAACGACAAAGTGGCTTGGCAGACCGAACCATGTGTTTTCACGAGAGAAACGATGACTGAATGTTGCAGTTATTGGCTCTACGCTCCTCTTTAATCTGATATATCGTGATCGTTGTGAAGTCATTCGGTCAGTTCCTGCCTGAAGGCTTGAGGGCTGCTGATTGGAGGGTTGCCGGTTCAAATTTTCCCCATCCAGCGTCCGTGAGCAAGAAAATAGTGGAAGTGTTGGTGACCACCGGTGGGAGGCTGTGGTTGATCTGGGCAGGTATGAAAACGTGGAGTTGGGTGAATTGGGTGAATGTGAATATTGCTTAAATTGACATGCTTGCTTACTAATTTATTCCTTGAAATAAAAATGAAACAAATAATGATCGCGTAATTTATCGGCGCTCAGAAAATATAAAGAATAGAGGCATATCCGTCATCCAGAAGTATACCCGTTATCCCTAAGTTTTGAGTTTTATAAGGCCTGTTTTTGGCTCATATCACATTTTATTAGTGGTTTATCATAACAGTGTTTCTATTTTTTTTTTATCACCATGCGTGAGTCAGCCAAAGATGCCTTTTCATTCTTGTTGATAGAAGTGGACAAACCTCTTCTCAGCCCCCAAATCCTCAAACGCACACCAACTCGTGTGATTGACAGTTGGCACAGTAACAAAGTTGCTCTCCACTTATCCCATTTATACGCCTCCAGATTTCAGTCCACGTCTGCCTCTTAAAATTGTTGAGAACACTGTCAAGTAAATAAAGTTATTATTTTTGATTCCTCGTCGCTCGTGCCAGGCCACACGGAAACTTCGAGTCTACGATTTGTACACTGTCTGCATAAACTCCACTTGGGTGTTTGTGAGATTGGAGTGAAGCCATGTTGGAAAGTTGCCCGCTGCTATTACCTCTGGATTAGGTGGGTTTGAAGGAGGCCTCTCTGTTCTGCTCCCAAGACAAGATGATGGTGGTTTCAGAGGGAGTAGAGATGTTAGAAAACACCAACCAGGTTTATGTAGTGAAAATGATTCCCATATGCTTTGATAATGCTGTTAGCAATTGGCGGGCCTACTTTTGTCCTTCTTTCCAATACTTGAGATATCCAAAAGCAGCCGACATCCACTGTATGATATGTCCAAGTTCAGTTATCCGCTTCACTGACCCTAGAAAAGTTGACTCATGTTTTCACCTCCTTTAAAATTGACTTTTGCAATTATCTGTCCATCTGCCCTAACTCCACTTTTACACGTCAGATGTATTCAGAACTAGTCAGTCTGATGACATGAGTGAAGCACATGCAGGTTTGAACTTGATTAAGTGGGATTTGGATCAAGGAAGCTTTGATTAGATTTTTAATCCGGATCCAGATTGAGGAATTTTTTCTCACTTTCTTTAACATTACAAGATAGGGCATTTGTAGACATTTTTGGTTAATTCTTGAAAAGTAAAAAAACAATTTTAATGAAAAAACAACCTTTTTTTTTCTGTGATTTACTATCTATAAGTGTAATTTAGCTCAGATTTTGATCCAGATCTGTTGGATGAAAATATATACTGAGACATGAGTCATATTTGTGGCATCACTGTATCCAGCAAAAAATGTTAGAACTATGATGCTGATTCAGTAGTATATAAAATAGTTTTGAATATTTTCAACAGTATAGGAATAGATTCTGAAGAAGATGATGCCCACAGTGCCACAGTATAATGAATTTGGTGATAAATCTTTTTTTCCAAATCTGATTTAAAGGTAATGATAGTGTAATGATTTATAGAGGAATTTTATTGGCAAAAAAATGGAAATCAGAGGATTGTTATACCTTGGTGGAGATATGAGTTCTCCAATTTCTCTTTCTGTACTCTTTTCTTCCAGCATGCAGGAGGAATTTTTCTTTCACACATTCAGAAGCAAGAAAGTATCTCTTTGGTACCGTTTGAAGAGATCACCTGTCGCTCTAACACTGCCAGAACTGTGATGTCTTTTTTCACTAATTAAATTTTTCAGTAGATGGCCATATTTTCCTGTTTTGTTTGGGGTTTTTAAAATTATTTTTACACTCTCCATAAACGGACTTGACAGTGATCTGCGTTCTTCACTCCTCCATCACAAATCTTGTGGTCAAGTTTTTTTTGCCATGGAGGCAATGGAGAGAATCACGGTTGAGGTTCAGTCACAGCGCCATCAATTCGATTGACTCATCGCTCGTTTAGTTAATGCAATTTTATGTTGTGTTTAATTACATTTAGGACCAATGCGGGAAATGTAACAGTGCCAAGCTTTTAATGCTAGCGTAGCCTCAGAGGAGACGTCTCCTTCCAGCTACTCACATGCACACACACATACACGCACATCCGTTTCAAATAGCATTACACAGCTAAATGTCCTCCAAGTGATTGTATATATGCTCAAACCCCTTGAATGCAGTTAAGCTCAAAATTTATTAGACTGAGTTGGAATGAGGCCCTAATTAAAGAGCCCATACATTAACAACAGTCATCCAATGAAATAACATTAATGAACAGAGGGAAAATACTATACAAGACCTTTATCCCCCTCTCTCTCTCTCTCTCTCTCTCTCTCTCTCTCTCTCTGGCATCTCAAAGCCACTCTTTACTCCATCAGGTGCCTCATCTCCTCTCACTCCATCCTCTGGTCTTTCTCCGTTTACCCAGCTCCCCCCCGAGGCTGTGCAGAGCCACTGCAGGCTTGGCCAATAATACCTGCGTAGCTGTAGCCACCGCATTCTGATCAGGCTGCTGAAGGCAGTTTATCTGCTGGAGTGAGCGCTGGCTGTTTATTAGCTGTGTTTGGGATCCCTGGCGCTGAGGGGGAGATCTGCAGAACAGGTAGAGAGACAGAGAGAAAAAGGAGAGAGAGAGAGAGAGAGTAAGAGAGGGAGGAAGAGGGAGAGATACTTCATATGCCAGCAATGAGGATAACATTACTAGAGAGACTGGAGTTCTGCTGATTGATGCTGGCTGCCGAAAGAGTAGGAAGCAGGGTGGGCAAAGGGATGGGCTTTGTGCTATTTGTGTATGTTTGCATGAGTGTTTGTGGAATTTGCAGGTTGCTGGGTAAGTGCATGTGCAGTGTGTATGTGTGTGTGTGTGTGTGCATGTCTTACCCCACATTTGTGTGTTTAGGCTGACATCAGTGGTTTCACACAGCACCGGTAAAGGTGGCGTTATTGCTGCGATTCTGTCGTAACGCTTCCTGAAGTGATCTCAGAGAGAAGCAAGACGTTGAAGCCTGACAGGCTGAACTCTGGGTGTCTCTTGTGACTCATGAAGTGAGCAGATTATTGGAGGTGTGCTTTTTTAAAGCCATATTTCAGTGATGTTTCTGTTTTCTTAGGCAGGTCAGAGATGAGAGAGGTGGAAAAGAGTGTGTGTTGGGGGGGGGCATGTGACAAAAATCCCAGGCCAGATTTGAACCCAGGACATCAGTTACATGCTACATACCTTAAAGCTTCTGCATGCTTCAAATGATCTTGTTATGTCATGCATCATCAAACTATGTCAGATGGTTATATGCCAGATAAAAACTCCTGCAGCCCTGCGTGCACTTTCTCCCTTTCTCTACCTTCCCACTCTCCTATTTGTTTACTTACCCCCCAGTGGGATGTGGTTTTTGTGTGTGTGTGTGGCATTCTGTGTGTTTTTTCGAATGCCTGTGTGTGTACGCAGTTCTCTTCTTGTGACTCTATGAGGTTATGTTTTTCCATCCACGTGTGTTTTTTACGACTTCTCATCATAGGAAAAGCCACTGAAGGAGACCACAGGAGTTAGAAATCTGAGCGGTGGCATCTTTGAAGGAGCAAACGTCTCGCTTCCGAGAAAAAGAAGAGAGAGAGGGAGAGAAATGCTTTTAATTGAGAGCAGTGTTTGAGGCAAATGAGGGGAAAACAGGATTATTTCATCATGAGAAATCTTTTATGAGGCTGTTTCTTTGAAAAGGTTCTACCACGCTGCAGCCAGCAGAAAATCCATAGAAAAAGATGTTTGAGCTCTGCCCACGCTGCTTGATTCAGCTGTGATCTCTCTGAGAAGAAACACTAGAATAAAAAGACTTTGAATCTGAAACCATTTTAACTTTCTATTTTTTGAATAAAGGAACACCTTTTTAAGTTATAGACGCCTCCCCACTGTGCCATGAAAGTCCTTACATTTCTGAGATTTTCAATGAAAGTCCATTGCGCTGGTCTGGTCCTTACAAACACTTACAGCCAATATTCTTTAGAAGTCTTATCAGAAATGCGCGCTAAAGAAGTGGGGGTGTTTGTAGATTACATTACATAAGATGAAAACTTTAATAAAATCATGCAGAAGTTCAGCTATTGCAAAAAAAAAAAAAAAAAAAAAAACAACCCAGCAATGGCAGATACACAGTATTGGGTTACACATGATCATCATAGCCAGTCAGGACAGAACAGGGCCCAGGAGAGTGTCTTGCCCAAGGGCACTTTGGCAGGATAAAGGCCGCAAAATGCTTTATCTGACTTGGTTGAAGACTTTCTTGGGAGGCAAACTTTTTATACCTTTTCAGAATGCCCACACCGGAAGATTGGGCAAAAAATCTTAACTAAATTAATCATATGAAGAGGGAAATGAAACACACTTTCATTTTAGGCAAGGGGAGGGTTTATTAACACGAATTCTGTGTCTCTTGATCAGAAATGATGGCAGCATTTCAAATCACAAGGACCTCCATGCTTTCACTGTGTTTCTGTCTCTGAGGGGCCAAACAGTCGGAGCCTAAATGTGATTAACATCTCCGGCCTTCAGAAAACTCAACAGCTGTCGGGATCAATCTGTCACCTGACGGCCAAAGCGCTGCCTGTTGCTCGCCTTATGGGCTCCGATGAAAGACAAGTGGCTGTTAGGAAGTTTAGATAATTATCCAACATGCTGCTCTACCAGGGTGGGAACCTCAGTTACCACCTGTAGGAAAGTGAGTGAGTCTGTGAGTCTGTCTGCTCTTTGCAAATATTTTGATCAGTGCTTAATTTATACTTAATGATCCAACACATATTGATGTGTGTTCATGTGCATTTTAATACTGTAAGCTCTCAATTCGTTTCTTGGAATTCAGAATAATGTCTGTTCTGTATGTGGGTGCTTTGTGTTCTGTAATGTAAATTTAAGCAGCAGCAAAAGACAACCACATTCATTCAACTTCAGCTTTGGTCTCATTTTTTTTTTTTTTTTTTNTTTTTTTTTTTTTTTTTTTTAACCAGGCTGTCATATTTACATTTATTCAGTGTCAAAATGTTTGCTGGGGTCATTTATGGACCTCACGAAGAAAGATCATAAACAGTGTTGAGTTCTCCTCGTATTTTGAAATGCCAGACCATTGAACCCTGATGAAATATTTGTGTTTGGGTGGAGGAGATGTGCGGGGAGGCTGAGTGTTTGGACAGCATTCCCTGGCAGGCCATTTAGCACTAACTGCAAAGAAAAGAGAGCAAGAGCAATGTGCTGGTGGGATAAGCAAGAACTTGACTTTCCTCTATGTACATTATTCACCTTGCAATGTTATTTGTTGTCTTGTAGCTTCTCAACCCCAGTTTTTCCATCTTTCCTTAGTTTGTAGCTAAGAATTAGCTGGATTTGTTTGCTGGATTTGGTTGCTGAATTTTGCTAAACATAGTTCCCTCAGATATACAAATGCATTTTTATGCCGTATCATAAGAAACAGAATACATTCTCTCAGAAAACAGAGCATGTCATCAAAAGAAAGAAAAAAAAAAGATTAAGCTCTTAAAGGACCATATCAGCAATCATGTATGTTTGAGCCCAATTTAAATAACCCAAACAATTCCCAAAGCGTAAAACTGGATTTTCATTTTCCTGTTATTTTTTCAAATCCCCTAATCTTTCAAAATCAAATGTTCAGGTGATACACACACCNTTTTCCTGTTATTTTTTCAAATCCCCTAATCTTTCAAAATCAAATGTTCAGGTGATACACACACCTTTAAATTCAATGTTTCACCTGCTAATACTTTTGCAAGGTTGTAGAAGACACAGTTATTTTACTTTCTCGTTAAAAGCCGTTACTTTGGCAAAAAAAGAAACCTGACAGACATCTTGTTCTCTGTGATGGATTACACTCAAGTGTGTTTCAAGTCTCTACAAGTTGATTTAAATTTTTTGATTTTAATAGCATACTGTAAATTATTGTCAGTAATGTAACATGTACAGATTGCATATACTGGACTCAAACATGGATGACCGCCGGTATGATCCTTTAAGGAATGTTATCAGAATGACTCCATTTTCATAGTTCTTTCATGTCAGCTGATTTTTGAGTTATGAGAATATGCAGAAAGCAGAAACAGCTGGTCAGTCATGCGATATGAATGTTTTCTGATGTTGCAGTGGTACATGTGATTCATCATCATCGCCATATCCATTTCTTACACACACACACACACACACAGTGACAGCGTGTTTGGCCTCTCATTGCAGATTTACACAGACTGGGCGAATCACTACCTGGCCAAGTCTGGCTGTCCGCGCCTCATCAAGGACCTGAGCCAGGACGTCACCGATGGAGTCCTGCTGGCACAGATCATCCAGATCATAGGTAAGTGTGAACGCACGCAGAACATTCAGTAAAATAATCTTAATAAACACAACAATTAGTCAGCTCTAGCCATTTTGCTGTCAGAATCTGCTAAACCACAACAGGCTACAATCCTAACAGGAAGTACAAAACTTCAAGCCAAAGCAAACTTTTTTTTACAGTGACAGGATATGAGTCCATTTTTTTTCGGGTCTGGATTAAATTGTATTTTGGTCAGGATGCAAACTGGAGTCTGCTTTTTAAGTATGGAGGCTGTACAGCATACACACAGTGACTCCTCAGGCAAATTTATTAATACTTTAATCAGGCAAAGATTAATAATTCAAGTTTTATTAGCATTAATACCATAGGGCACTAATTTATAATCAATGGCAGAATACACAACCACACACTTAAACACACACTCACACACACTTTGCTGTTTGGTCTTTGTTGTGGGTGATAAGGCCAACTTGCAGCAGTTCCACGTAGTTGTGGGTGCTGGGTGAGCCACAGCAGCACAGATGTTCAACTGTAGCACCCAGGGGTGCAGAGTAAAGTCTTTCTGCACTATGAAGGCATGTGTCTTCCATTAGAGCATTAGAGAGCTCTCTCTCTCTCTCTCTCTCTCTCTCTCTCTCTCTCTCTCTCTCTCTCCTGCAACTCACACACACACACACACACACACGCATGCCTCTCTCACTCTTTTTCTGTCTCTGTAACTTGTTTGCACTTTGCTTCACTGACACACACTTTTGTCTGTCTCTGTCTCTCTGTCTCTTTTTCTGACACACACATCTTCCTCATTCTTTCTGTCTCTGTCTCACTTCCTTACACTCTACTTCTCACACACATTTTTTCCTTCTCTCTCTCTCTCTCTCTCTCTCTCTCTCTCTCTCTCTCCCTCTCTCTGTCTCTGTTTCTTTTTCTGCGACTCACACACCCACACCTCACTCACTCTTTTTCTTTCTCTGTTACACTTCCTTACACTATGCTTTTCTCACACACTTCTCTCTCTCTCTCTCTCTCTCTCTCTCTCTCTCTCTCTCTCTCCTCTCTGTTGGATTGAAACTTTACCCTCCCTGCTCGCCTGAAGAACAGACAATGAGGCCAAGCTGGCCTGTCAGTAATTCTCTGGCGGCAGCTGACGAATTAGGCAGCTTGCTTCCCAGACCTCTCCTCCGTCGCTAGCATGTCAACACACATATCAATACACACACATGCACATACACAGTTCCTAACCTCAGCAGAGGTTTCCTGTAGATTTGTACACCTGAAACCAACCGTCATTGGCCCCTCGGGATGTTAAATTTCATTATGGGACAACTGTAGAAACCCCATTTCTTCATTTCCTTTTTCACACAGCAAATGAAAAGGTGGAGGACATCAATGGCAGTCCCAGGAGCCAGTCACAAATGGTGAGTCTGTTTCAGTTTTACTTTTGTATTCATCCATCTTTTTTTATATTGTTTTCTTAGGGGGAAAAAAAAAGGTATAATGAAGAGGGCTTGTCTCTGATCTTTCATTGCTGCTACTGGACTGTAATGAAGTTTTAGATTTCTGATTATAGTCATTTCCCGTGTGGTGAACAGATTGTGGAAGTAAAATGAACTTGAATTCATAGATTTCAAATATTACAGGCAGCACATATGGTCACACATGTAGTACACTGCATTTTACTGCATTAAGGAGATGATGCTCTCATTTCATCTGGCTCACCTGTAAAATGGTGCGAAGGTGAAATAGAGGTAAACTTTTATCAGCTAAACTAACATATTTTTTAAACTCTGTTTACTCTCACTGTGTGTGTGTGTGTGTGTGTATGTGTGTATGTATAGAATCAGGTGATCAAAACACGAGCAGATTTACGGTTTGACACAGTTCATAAAGTCAATCTATTTTCTGGTGAAAAATTTCAGCTCCGGTTGACTGAAGCTTGTTTTATGCTTGACATGTTCCCGAGTGTGCACAGGTGCTGACAAATTGATCACACAGAAAGACACACCCCTTCATGATGTCACACGGCACCTTTTCGCCTGTCCACGCACATCCCAAATTTTGTAACTACATGAATGCAGACATTTCAAAAATGGAGAAGCTGCTAGTAGCAGAATTTCGTAAATACAGACATTGAACGACCCCTCAAAGAAAGATCAGAGACAGCCAGATCACAACTACAATAGGTCCAAAAGTCTGAGACCACATTGAAAATCTGTGATGTTTTCCATATAAATCTGGAAATAATTCGGAAGTTTGACATCACCAGAAGCTCTTTGGAACATTGTCAGATCATGCTGGGATAACTTGGCTCGTCAGGTTTTGTACAAACTTGTGGAGTCCATGCCAGCTGGAGTGCATGCTGTCATTTAAGCAAAAGGGGGGCATACTAAATACTAAGAACCTGAAATTCATGTGCATTTTTCAAAGATTCAAGTTTTCACTCCAACTGTTAAGATGATATTATCATTTGTAATGAAAAAATCTTGTATTAAATTCACAAAGAATGCAAAATAGAAGCACTTTCACAGCAGTCTCAGACTTTTGGACCCCACTGTAAATGATACAACTATATGATCAAGATTGTTGGGATGGTGTGGAAAGCTTTGACAATGACCAGTGGGCATCATTAGAAAATCATGACTTACAAATGGAAAGGAAATTTTGATCTGTGTGTTTAGATGAGATTCACATTGGCAGATATCTCTGTATCTGTGTCCAATTCTCTGTGCTTTTATGCTGTACATGTGAGCAAAACATTGGAAATGGGTCACTTGGATCACATGGTGATGTAAATATAGCATTAGAGTGTGTAAAGTGGTCAGCAAGGACAAACTTTATGATTAAACAAAGACTACAGGCTGTACAGAAGGCAGTCAAATGTCATTCCACAAAACGGCCTGCCTTTTCTGATGATAAAATTGATTCCAAAGACAAACTTTAATTAACATTTGGCTCTTGAGTCTCCACGTTAGACTCTGATTACAAGCAATCAATAGCGACAAAAGCTCAAAGCTGCTGCGACATTTATAAAATCGTCACGCTGTTTCCTTGAAATGATAATCATCTGGTATAAACTCCCTGGTGTAATCGTCACAGCAGAGCTCTGAAACGTTCCAAATATGAACAAATCAGACTCTGTGCCTTTTTCACTACGCTGTGTTTTGGCTGACATGCAGCTGAGTGATGCTGGCAGCGTCGCATTCTCTCTGTTAATGAGACGACAGGCTGTATAACCGCTGATTGTCGTCACTGTGAGATAATTACCCCTCACTTTAACTAGAGTTGACTAAGTGTTTATGCAGCGTCGGTGTGCCCTGGCATCTGCCCTCCTGCCATTAAACGTGACTAAAGCGGTTTAGCTCTTTGGCATGCTTGTGGGTTTGGTCTTGAAAGTGTGTGTGGTTGTTTTTGTGTCAGTGTGTGCCTTTAACTGTGTACGGAACCCCCTAGAAGGACATGGGATGAGACAAGAAAATCAATGAAAGGAAAAAAATAGCATTCTTTTGTGTTTTCTCACTTTTTTTTTTTTTTTTTNCTTTTTTTTTTTTTTTTGCATTGTAAGGCAAATGTTTTGCAAGAAGTTTTAGGGCACATCAAAATAAGTCAGTACGCTATTTATATGTCCAAAGCTAAAATGTTGCTTGTCATTTTTGACCATTAGCGTACTCTTATCAAAGAAAAAAAAAAAATCAAAGTTTTGCTTAGGAATTACAAAAAAAACAGGAAAGTCATTTGATAATTCTCTGGCTAATTCTAATGAAAACCTGCATTTTTCCCCAATAGTGACCTAAATAGTAGTCACTATTGGGCCACTATTGAGGTGAATAGTGACTCCAATAGTGACCTCACTAGAATGTATTTTACTACTTGTTTCAGACATTCATTGCATTAGAAAGCAGTTATCAGCTGTTTTATTTTCCAGAGTCCAGCTGTAGTGGAAGCATACTGAGCTCCCCTTTAGAAAAACCTTAGAGAGCCAGTAAGGCAGAAAATGTTTAGGTCATGGGAATCCTGGTATGTTTGTAATGTCACTGTGTTAGTTATCAGTCTCACAACAGGATCCGGAAAGACACATTCCTTTACTTTTATTTTACTTAGCACATCAAGTCATTCTGTTCGTGGCCAGCAACAGCTGAGTCGAGGACAGATCAACACGCTGGTCACTGGATTTACACTACAAGTCTCAAAGCTCAATTCCAATCTTTTGCCAATATCCAATTTTTTTTTAAGCATATTAATATTTTCTCTTTCAAGTGGCTCATATCCGATATCTGTATTTACATGGTTTAGACCTGTAGCAGCCTGCATGCAGCTGCGCATGCGCACATTTCTGAGACGCATGTAAACAAAGCGCTTCAATGGACTAAGATGAGAGAACTATTTAAAAATATGATCAACAGGTTAGCAACTTTCAAATGCAGAGGGAAACATCTGATATGTTGTTTGAGAATTTATCTCTCCCATCCAGACACGTATTTTTGTCGGACGATCTTGGAGGAGAAGCGGGTGGAGTTGGAGTTTTGCTACTGTAACAGGAGCCTGTTATCACACAGTGACATGTCTATTTGATATAAACACACATCAGTATGTCTGATATATATAGTATGTCCTCCTTTTCTAATTACAGAGAGTGTTTCATCATATTGATTGCTTAGATCATCCATATGCAGACAAGGTGGAACGTCATATAGGAGTCGAAATGGGAAGGAAATTCTGATCTATGTATTTAGACAGCAGTCACATTGACGGATATCTGATAAGTATCCGATTTATTTCCACATATACAAGTGACCCAAAACAGATCTGAGAATATCCAATTCCATGTGGGTTTTTACCATTTACATCTTCATGAAGCGTATCCAATATGTGTCGCATGTGAGCAAAATCAGGAATCAGGTCGCATGTGCATGGTAGTGTAACTCCAGCCTAAGGGTGAGCTGCTGCAGCACAGCAAGCATGTGGCTTAATACACACTTAATACAATATGTGTGTGTGTGCGTGTGTGCGTGCGTGCGTGCGTGCGTGCGTGCGTGCATGCATGCGTGCGCAGCTCCTTTTTTCAGCCCATTGATCCACCACCTGCTCTACCACAGAGCTTGGGAAATTCAACTTTGAGGAAGCACGGATGCTTACAATCATGAAGAAAGGAAACATCTGACACAAACGCACGCACACACACATACACACACACTGAAAATATGCAGCCACCTTGCAGAACCATAAGCACTTCATTTCTCAGAGGAATAATTTTCCACAATTCTCTTAGTCTGTGTCAGGTAAAAGCACTGTTTACTAACTACTTGACTGAGAAATGAACAAACTGGATTTTGTCTCTGATATCTGCTCCAAAAATACAAAATGCATGTTAAGGATGATGTTTTCTTGACAAAACAAATAGACAAAGCAGAGCAGTCACAGGAGTCAGTACGATGAGGAGTCAGTCAGATGAGGCTACATGCAGCCTCATCTGCATGTAGCACCAAATCATTTTATCAGCCCCACAGAAAATCATAATGTGTGTGTTTATTGTTGAAATGATTGAATTTTCAGCATGTTCATGTGACAAATTGCTGTAATGTTTAAAAGCTGCAAGGTTGCAGGAAATATGTGATTGTTTGATGGTGCTTGTTACAGATCTTTTAAAGCCTGGGAATATGCTGTGCCTGAGAAGGCAAATTCAGGGGAAATAAAATCTCACAGGCAATAATATGTCATCAAGGAAGTTGGGTTGTTGAGGTTATAAATGATTTTATGAGTGTATTTGATTTGGGCTTGTAATTGATGATGGAATGGGTTTTTTTATGTAGAAAATGGCTTAGGCTTTATTGTAGATTGGACACAAAGTCCCAATGATCATTTTTTTACAAAAATATCATCAATGTTGGTGGATGTCATATTAATTCATAGATGAGTAAGATTACAGATTCTTAGACAGACTCATCTAGACTTAATTTATTCAATAAATTCCTATTAGGATCCATTTGCAAG
This sequence comes from Lucifuga dentata, assembly GCA_014773175.1. NCBI lineage: Eukaryota > Metazoa > Chordata > Actinopteri > Ophidiiformes > Bythitidae > Lucifuga > Lucifuga dentata. The sequence goes on along the minus strand of VXCM01001032.1, from coordinate 103,166 downwards.
GCACATAACATATATGCAAATCAAATACAGAAGTTTGAAATAATTGCATAGCATAACAAAAGACACAATTCAATATTGTGGCTGGAAGTCTGTTGCTGAAACAGGTGCATGACTCGTTCCTTAATGTAATACAGCATTTTAATGGAATCTGAAAGTGTTGAAAGATGGATTGATGATACGCTAACATATGGCAACGTAAGTGTAAGGTATTTCAGTTAGCTGCTTTTTCCCTTGAGCTTGACTATTGGTTTGAGTCTGAAACTTTCACTGGCAGCTTTCTCTCCATCCTGAGACTTTAACTTGTTTCAGGCTCTTGGCTGTGTGTTGGTCTGACAGTAAAGTCAAGGGATTTTAGCAGATGACAGCATGAACTGTGAATATTGGAAGTCAGCCACTGGCCACCAAGCACCTGAAGGTTAAACGCCTCAGTCTGAGACGCCACAGTAGTAGCAGCTGTCGGTGGAGGAGCAGATGAGTCGGATTTACTTCCTCTGCAGAGATTTCCCCATGTGGGACATGAAACGTGGTCACATTTCTCTAACTGGTCGGTTGCTGTTGATGCAGTGAGTGGACTGGAGCCAACCAAGCAGCTGTTGGAAGCACAGGAGCAGAATCATCACGGCACCAGCATCTGTAAGCCTCTCAGCTAATCCGCAGATATAAAACACTCTTTTTCCTTAACCACGAGCCCACAGTGCAAGGGATCAACAATTTGTCACATTCTCAATGATTTCCTGCAGATATTATCAAATATCAAAATGTGGCCAATGTCTGGCTTCTCGTGTTCATCAATCAGAGATAAATCAGAGAAAATCGGAGGCTTTTGCATTTCCTTGTTGCAAGTGCAAAATGGGAATTAAATTGATTGTTGATTTTCAGAGATTCCAGGTTCTCTGGAACTATGAAAGCCTTTTCAAACTTAAGAGATTGCATCCATCACTGTTGATAATAAGAAAAGTTTGAATTTGTATTGATTTTTTTCTGTTTATTTTTGATAATTGATCTGAGCAATAATCTCTGCCTCCTGAATGCTTATTATCTGTAATCAGCTGCTTGTTATCTGGAACATGACAGATTTGAGCTTGTTCTCATGTTATATAAAACTGCAAGAGTTCTCCTTTAGATTATGGGACTCACAGAGTGTTAAATCTTTAAACTGCATTTCTGGGGCTCTCGTAGTTTTGATGCATCTCACCCACCTTGTGGCACACTGCAATCTCTCCAGTATGTTAAACTTAACGCCCTCTGACAGTGCAGTTTCTCGTAATTATATAGACATCCAAAGGAATTAGACATGCACCCGGGTTTCTGAATGGAGTGAAAGAAACTCATTTCTCAAAAGAATTACGCTTAGACACAAGAATGGCAGGCGGGGGACGGGAGAAGAGGCTCATTCAGCAGAAAATATTGAAGCCTTGCAACACTAATCCAACTCATTATAGACAGACATCATTAACAAACCACAGATGCTCCGCGGAATACAGATGACTGTGCAGTTGTGCTGTGTGTGTCTTTGTGTGTTTAGTTTGTAGTGACCTCAGCAAAGGACGTCAGGATAAACAAACACTCGGCAAAGTCTTATGTTAAAGCAGAAGTGCAGAGACACAACTGCTATCAGCAAAATACCTTACAGTTCAGATTACACAGCACTGCGTCTCTAACTTAAAGGGGACATATTATGCTTTTTATTATTTTCCTTCGGTTTTATTGTGCAGTGTGTAGGAAGGATGTGTTGAATATTGTCAAAGTTGCAACACTTGCGGTTTAAATGTCTATAGAAATGCATCCAGTGAGACAAACCTATAGATTCTGAACTGCGCTGAAAGTTTTGTTTTGATTGGTCCTTTACATCTGTAACATGTTTGCATCGTCATGTGACACCAACATCTACCTGCCTACCTGCATAAGGCTGAATTATACTATATATGTTTGTTGTTTACAGTGAATGAATGAATTGAATGAATTTTTTTTAGTGTCATGTATACATATGTGCCCAGCCTACATGGGCTTACAAGACACTATTTACATACATACTGGATATAATACAATTTATACAGATACAGGGATATTACATTTCATCAAAAAATTAAAAAGAGCAAATAAGAATTTCTTGTATATTGTAGTCATTAATGAAATAAACCATCTTGCCTTCTCTTCCAGGCTTTGGAAACAAAATTAGCTAACTTAAAAACCCCAAAAACCAAACAGCCATTCCAGTTCTCTGTCGTCAGTCCACCAAAATCTCTCCGGGTCTCAGTCAAACATTTCATCAAACCCATGATGGGTGATTTTCATGAGGAAGAGCTGCTGTTCCTGACTCCCCAATTCTCCCTTTCACATTCTTTTTAGTTTTCACGTATCGGTCTCTTAAATTTTCCACGCCTCCTGGCACAATGTCTCTTCTTTTCCAAGATTTCACGAGATTTCATTCCAGGAATTGTTTTTCATCCGGCTGTCTCACTGATCTTGAATAGTCATACAGATGCCTGTATTTATGAACCTCAGCTACTAGCAGCGCCTCATTTTTTTCGTGCATCTTTACACCCATTTACAAAGAGATCTTTACACCTTCGTGGATGTGTCAAGCAGTCTGAGAGTTTCAGGAAGGAGCTTCAGCCATTTAACCAAAAACTGCTGAATGTGCCTGTTAATTGGATCATATCACATTCCCACCATAAATGAGTCACAACTGGACGGAGACCACTTCCTCAAAAGGATATTGGCCCAAACAAATTGAGTTTTAGATGTGTTAAATGCCCTTAGCTAATTCCTTAAAGTACAATACAATAAGTCTTTTGGGAAAAATAAACTCATACTCACCCTAAACCTGGTTATCTATTGTTAAGTAATTACACCCATGTACATTGAAGTTTGTTGTGTTAGTAATAGTTTGACCTAACTCATGACAACTCTACATCAAAAGGCTTGCATTATCTGTGGATTGGAACTTCATATGTAGATATAATTCCCCTCAACGAAGAGAATCAAGAGTTTTTGGTGTTTATGTTTTTTGACATAACATCAAGAAAAATATGACTGTACTATATTTTGTCCCGAACAGTAAGTTTATGCTTTGAGGCCTCATTGAGCCTAGTGTTTCTTAGAGACTGTAAAAGCCCACCAGCCTCATCTGGAGCCCATCTGTCGCACATGAGCCACACCAGAGGACAAACAGTACGGGCCCCTCATTCATGTTATCTTCACTGGCTTGATGCTATGAATCTCAGCCTTTAATTGATCATGTTCCTAATACGAGACCCTGGCCCAGGTTCCTGTAAGCCTAAACCAACTGGCATCTGTGTGACAGTATTCTTCAGGTCATTGATTTGATTACACCCGCCCTGGCTGTCAGGTGGCTCACTTATTATAAAAATCTGTTGGTCTGGAAATGCACCAACAAATGGATGATGGGAACTCAGGACCGCTAAAACATCCCTGATGTCATTTTGCGTGTCTAACAATTGGCAACGAGTCATCCAAAGAGGGAGAGAGGCAGATGGCAAGTTCAGAATGGGAATTAATAGCTATCCAGGACTTAGAGACAAACTCTTTTTTTTTTTTTTTTTTTTGGCTTATCCACAGTCTCAGGCAGCAGATGACTTGAAGGTAAAGAAATGAGCTTGTGATCAAAAAGTTTGAAGATCGAATCCCTTGAGAGGTGGAAAATATGGTCAGTGAAAGGGAATGAGAAATGTCCTGCCCCTCATTAAACAACTGTGCAATAAGAACATTTTGGAATGAATGATACACGTACAGTTTTAGAAGGAACATTTGGTGTTTATCAGTCTTCTTATTTCATCCACGGATTGAAAATGATACAGTTTTCCATGCACCCATGTGTCTTCTTTGGGCCGTTTGTCTTCCTTTCAGTACAGTTAAAGGTCAAAGAAGAAGACCTTTTGTTTCAGTATACCATAGATCATTATTAATAAAATAAGTGTTGAAAAGAGCACATGATGAATATGTAATCAACCAGACCAAAGATGTGGTTGTACTGAAAGTGAACCAGCACCGTCGACTTTTTCCCCTCTTCTTCTATCTGCTGAGAATCCTGTCTGGGATCCATCGCCTGGTTTGTCATTGCTCCACAAGGGCCAGTTATGTTGCAGGAGGTGTGTGTTCTGGTGAACAGGTTGACCCTGTCATATGTCAGCCACTTTGGCAGTGTGAACAGAGTGCTGAGGGCCTTGTTACAGTCTCACTTGTATCTCATTTGGACGCTTTTAATCACTTGTTATAACTGAACGACGTTGGCAGATGTTTTGTTAAAGAAGCGTGGAACTCGTTTTTTGGAAGAGCACTGTAACCTTTGATCTACCGCAGATCATTTGACTGAACCTGATGCAAACCCTACCAACTATTCCACTCCTTCCATTCACTATGCATGTTACAGTGCAGGAGTATTAAAGGAGCATACCAGTGATTTTGCATGTTTAAGCCCAATAAATACTGTTACTGGAAGCCATTTTCCAAAACAAACAAACAAACAAAAAAAAGTATTTTAGTTTCCTGTTATTTTACCAAATTCCCTAACCTTTCAAATTCAGATGTTCAGGCAGTACACCCACCTTAAAATTTAATGTTTCACTTGATAAAACATGTCAGAATGTAGAAGGGACAGGCGGTCTTCACCTGGGACTATATTCGCTGGCAGAGAAATACATTGTCTTCTGTACAGCTCCATGTTGGACTGATTAAATAAAGTTACTTCACCAAAAAACTTAATAGATGTTGTGTTTGCTGTGATGGATTACATATCTCAAGCATGTTTCAAGTCTCTATAAGTTGATTTTAATAGCACACTAGAATAAACTGAAACCTAGGTAGGAAAACGATTTCAAAATTTATCGCTGAAATAGTATATTTTGGTATATTTTGCAGTAACATAACATGTATGCAGTATGCAGGTTGTATACCCAATCGCTGGTTTGTCCTTTAAAGTGAAATGAAATGAATTGGAGTATGGGAGATGGATGGAATGACAGCAAATGCAATCACTGCACACACATTCAATCATTTTGCAATTGTTTGAGACGGCATCGCCAACTCAAGCGATAATAAGATCTGACTCCAATCAAAGAGAATAACCGAGACTCAAGAGGAGAATCCTTTGTCATCCATGAAGTTTCCCCTCTTCTCTTTCTCTCACTCCTTTTCTCTGTGTCTCTCACACTCACACACAGCCACCAACCACAAGCACACATGCACACACACCCTGTCTGCAGCAGATGCGCAAAGCCACATGGAGGCCTTCCAAGTTATTTGATGCTGTAAATATTTGAAAATGAACCACCATATATAATTGAGACATCCGTGGATATAGGCGGTGTTACCATGCAGAATCTGTTGATTATATATCATCTGTGTTTACGTGCTGACTGAAGTGGTGCAGAAGTTACTTAAAAAAACAGGCTAGTAAAATTCTTAAAGAAAATTATTGCTTTACTTACAAGAATATGAGATACGGTTTGATAAAAATCAGCTATTTTTTGTCTTCCAAACCATTACTGGGAGAATTGTCTACGCAGACACATGAAGTATTTAGCATAGGCTGCAGTTTTACGTCATGTAGTTTCATAACATTTAGACTGTAAGTCTGCCATAAATACTTTAAATCTGAACAGGATGGAAAAATTTGGAAGTTGCTTGGCGACAGCGTAAAGTTCGATGTCATGGTGTGTCTAAAAATGAGCAATAACCCCTTATCAAATATCTCAGAAAGACGGATCCCCAGCTAACAGCCACGTGAAAGATTTCTGTGCAGGCAGAGGGATTATGGGATCTGCCACCATGATCAATACTGCATAACACAGTTTTTCACCCATTGGCGGATAAAAAGTGGTTTCTTTACTTTGGATTTTGACATGATGAGCAATGATCCCTGGATTATGAGTCTGGATCCTTTAACCCAGCTTCTCTGCTGGCCATCGGCTGCTCTCTGCTCTGTCTGATTTGATCCGTTTTGATTCATGGCCCATCAGCCGCTGTCTTTTAGGATACATGGAGTTTTTTGTTTTGTTTTGTTTTTTTTTTTTTGTACAGAAACAAATCAGTGGACTGCTTCAGATGAAACTGGTGGAAGTACATTGGTCAGCCCTTGACGCTGAAGAAAACAGACAGTGGTCTGAAGTACTTTCAGCTGACATGGTGAAAATGCTTCTAAATAATCAAGCCTGTGCAAATAAAGAAAAAAAAGATTCTAGGATTCTTTCTGAAGCTGTTTGGACTCAACTCATCAGGAGAAAATAGCAAGATTTTAGCATGTCAACATTTGGAATTCACCTCAGTGTTCTGATTAAATAAATTCTTTATTCTGCCACTTCAGAATAGAGGTGCTGGGAGAAGTGAATAGAAACTTGAAAAGCACATTATCATCTTTTCAGCATTCTGTCGTATGTGCTGAATGGAAGAAATTTTGATGCAGGGATCTCCGATGACAGAATACATTTCTGTTAGCTTTAGCTGATATCAGTTTTGCTCTGCTGACAAAAAGACTTCAAACATAATGTAGAGGGGATTTTTAATTGGATAAATTATTTTATTATACCTGACTCCTCTCAAGGCTTTGGTTTCTACTTTGAGCAGAACTGATCTCAGCCTGTCTCTGACCTCTGACCTCTATGATGAAATGGGTTCTGCATAACCTGGTTTGCATCAGGGCAGCAATTATGTTGTATCTTCAGAAATTACTCAGAGGAGAATAACAGGGATTGAAGTAAAACATTATGAAATGGAAAGAAAGTCAAGTTATCTGCAATCAACTGAGTCATCTCACAAAAGAGATGTTTTTACAGCTTGAGTCATCTGTATTTTTGAAATACTGACTTAGAGATTTTAGATGGCATGTATTTTCCAGTGGATATGTAGTATTTTGGAGTAAAAGCCTTCAATTATTGAGTTGTGCCTTTAAGCACTAATGTTCAGTTTTCCAGGGATTTCTTGAAGGAGGTTGTTTTCTGTCCCGTAGGAAGTAGTAATTGAGGTGTTGGCCCATTTGTACTTGACGGGGATAACACTTTCCAGTTCCAGATATCATACATCAGTCACTTGATACCTTTAGAGAGGCCCAACATGCTTTAGTGCACATTTTTAGTCACAAAGGGATGTGAGGAAGTTAAGCCACAAACATACATTTGGAGCCAATGTGGAGGTCTTGCGTTTTTTCCCTGAGTGGAAATAGTACAAAACACTCTGAAGTGCAAGTAATGATAATTTAATGAAAGACTGTTTTAGTAGAAGTAAGATTGCTGCTTTAAAATGTACTGTAACAAAAGGACAAAGTTCACACTGACCCTTTAAGTTACTGGGAAAAAAAAGATAAATGCATACACAAACTAACCTACATCAGTCAGTGTTTTTGACTTTAAAGGACCATAGCAGTGATTTGGCATGTTTAAATTTTTCATTAAACGCAGGTCTTCTTTTGGGACTATATTCCCCGGTGGAGACATACATTCATTCCGCGCTTTTTATTGCATTTAAATGCTAAAATTATGTAACTTCGAAAAAAATCTTGCGTGTGATGATGGATTAACTAACCCAAGAACGTTTCAATTATCAACAAGTTGATTTTAATAGCATACCAGAATGAACTGAAACCAATGGCGGACTGGAAGGTAGGAAAAACATTTTTTTAATTCACCGTTCCAGTAGTGTGCTTTGGGAAATGATGGAAATGATAACATTACGTGTATGAAAATTTAATATATTAGGATCAAATATGCAAAATGGCCGGTATGGTCCTTTAAGCTCTAAACACAATCTATACACATTCTGTAACTGATAACCAATTTTCAAAACAGAAGATTGGAGGCAAAACATTGAATTTTAAGGTGGATGTATCACTTTAACATTTGATTTTGAAACATTTGGGGATTTTCAAAATAACAGGAAATACTAAAATATGAGTTTTATATTTTGGAAACTGCTTGTCAGTAATGCGGGTTGTATATTTTGGACTCAAAAATGCATGATTGGTGGCATGGTCCTTTAAATAGAGACTGCAGAGTTTAATTTGAGCTGCACAACATGTAGCCTTGTGTCACCCAACCATGGTGCAACCTGTTCTCTGCTCTGCTGCCTCTGACACAGGTAACATGATATTTTGATTTGTGTGTGTGGTGATGTAAATGAAACATACCTCATGATTATCAAAAAGTGACAATAACTTAATAGTTTCCCCTCATTATTCCCACCCAGGCTTAGTGGCTGGTTTTCTTTCCGCAGTGCGTGCTGCACATGTGCCCTCCTNATTATTCCCACCCAGGCTTAGTGGCTGGTTTTCTTTCCGCAGTGCGTGCTGCACATGTGCCCTCCTGTCACTTCTCAAAACCTCCATCATTTTTCCTACTTTAAGCACTTCATGTTGGGGTGAAGTGTGCCTCATCAAAAGCCCTTTTCCAAATTGCTTTTAACAACTCATGTGGATGTGTCTGATGCCAGTTTGAGTTGGAAAAATAGATGATCTTGGTTTCTCGAGAAGTTGTTACAGGACGCCACAAAGCCAAGCCACCCACCAAACTAGCAGTTTAGTATCGCCAGAACCCTGCGGAACATTAATGGCCCAGCTGCCATCAACACCTTCAATCATTATCCGCCGTTTACGTCATTTTGGAGCTAAAACCAACTTAAAACAAACAGCGGTTTCATCCAGAAGCCTCAAAATTTCTGGCTTAAGTGTGATTTCAGAACATGGCTTAGAGTTAGAAGGCGTGGATTTTATTATGATGTGCTTTTCTTGCCTGTCCTCCTTAAAAACCATTACCACACACACAGATCTGTCTCCAATTGAAAAGATTTACTGTGCGTTTATGAGTTGACTCCTTTTTGTCTTCAGCGGCTATTAAACATGCCATCAAACATGCACACTGTAGAACAGATGCAATGAGCTGCAGTAAGGCCTTCCAGACTTTTCATAGCTGTAAATATTTGAAACTCAATGACTGAGAATAATGCAATGGTGTCAAAAGGGAAACCAGATTTTTTTTTTTTTTTGCACGTGTGTGTCTATGTGATCCACTCTGGGGACTTCTACAGAAATCTGTTAATGTATAACTATTAGGCTAGATGCATCAAAATGCATGAAGCAGCAATAACCTGCTGATGTACATTTTACAGTTCACATACCATTATTTGTATCTTTTTATCCCCAACACCACCACATCCCAAATTGCTGTTACGCTCAATCTAATTAAGAAACAATGAACCTTAGTGAACGCTGCTCAGCACGTCTCCCCACATCCAAACTTCTAAGCATGTGTGGGATATCAAACAAGCTAGCACCCAAGCATGTGTCTGACTGTGTATGTAGCATGTGGGCAGAGAATCTGGTAACCCACATGTGAGGAGATTTCGTGCCTGGTGTGGGATTGTTTCTGGTGGTGGGGGGTCTTGTTGTGTCGTACAGATGGCTCTGTCAGTGACAAGAAGTCATACACAGAGACTGGACTAGGAATCCCTGCTGACACCAGTCATATAAACATCTACGTCTGCACTTCAGCAGCTGCTGTTTAAGTGCCCTTGAGCAAGGTGCTTGATTTCAGAATGTTTCAGACTGTGGACAAAGGATTCTGGTTATATTGGCAGCTGAAGACCCCAGTATACTTAAAAGAAATGTAACTATCCTCTTTGGCCTTCCATATTATAATAATGAGGCTAACAGTCTCCACTGAATAAAAGTCACAGAAATACACATGGTTGGAGTTCAACAATGAAGCTCAGCTTAAAGCAGGAGCTCGACAAGAGGACTGAGCTAGCATCTAAATGTTCCCTGTAGATCTGAGGCAATGACTCATTATTCTGATTCTATGAAGTCCCCCCCTGGCTAATAAAGACAGAAAGGGAGACCGAACAGAGTGAGAGAGCGCTATAAAAAGGGAAGAAGAGATACAGCTCATGAATCATTATTGCCCTCTGGACGTCTGGCTGAGTTGCCCACAGTGCCCTTTGTGAGGCCTTGGCACACTGCAGTGAAGCAGAGCGCTTTGACCTTTGACCTTTGTCATAAAAGACCTCCTGAGCAGTGTTGGCGGCTGGCCACCATGCTAATGAAGCCACGTGGTAGCCACTGTCAAGGAACGCCAAAATCCCCATGATAGCTGGAGCCTCAGCAGGCTTTGGTGTTTGTTGACTGTCATAGCTCCATTCAGCCGTACTTTGAAGTGTGGAAGTTTTCAAGTTAGCCACACTGAATTACTACATCCCCCATGTTCATGTCCAAGTGTGTGTGTGTGTGTGTGTGTGTGTGTGTGTGTGTGTGTAAATTGGTTTATATGTAAATATGTCTCTTCTCTTATGCTGGAGTCATATGTATGTTGATGGAAGGAAAACAGCCCTACCGGTCAGTATAGTGAAATCACTGTCAACTGCAGTCATTGCAGCTGCGACCACTGGAAAAAAAGATGGAAAACTGTAACATTTGACATCACGCTGCAGCTGGGTGTGTGATGTGCGTGGCTCTCACAGCCAGCGGTGACAGAGTATTCCATCGTCTTTGCATTGAAAAAAAATAGAACATCCGGTTTTCTGTCTACCGCACACACGTCAACATGTGAATCCGCCATTACTGTTGTGCATCCGTGCTAATGAATACAGGCTTGAATTTTCATGTGTGTGCATGCATGCATGTTTTTAAACATTTGGATAACAGTGTGTATTGCTTTGTGCGTATATCCGTGGGTGTTAGTATGTTTTGTGCCACTGTGGGACAGTGTTTGCAAATACAGTATACTGCCAGTTTATGTGCATATGAGTGTGCATGTGTGTGTGTGTGTGTGTGTAACATGCCAGGGCAGGCTGGACACCAGACTGTGTAGGTGGCGTAACACTGCGGTCAGTATGTCACTCAGTCAGGTCCCAGGGTCAAGCGGGGGTCGGGTAATACCCACACAATGACCTGCTTTATGGGCAATACGCAGATCAGCCATCGGCCTCTGAGCCCCTCCCACCCCGGGACATTTAGGCTCATTGAATGTTAATATCGTCACATTCCGTCTATGTATGTCCTTTGTGCTGACTGTTCGCTGTCTCTTCATTCATTGTTGGCAGGTCGAGAATGTGGACGCCTGCCTCAGTTTCCTGGATGCCAGAGGAGTGAATGTACAAGGGCTTTCAGCGGAAGGTAAGAAGAATAAACAATGTATGATTCAAAGTTGGGTTCTGTATTTATTAACTTTAATTAGTGGGAGTAGAAGAGTGATTATTTTTAATTTCTAGACCTGTAAAATGCATTTGGCTTGAGCAAAACCTTCAACCTTCTGTGGGTAGATTTTGATTTCTTCAGTACCAAATATCACCCAAAAAAAACGCCTATTTCAAAGACCTGTTACTATACGTGCTTCACTGGAATGTACCATGTTGGTGTCATGGCAAGGTGCACTATTTCTCCATCTCTAGGATTCATTATGGCAACGGAGGTAATTATTAGGTAATTATTCAGAATTTGCAAATAGGTCAAAATGCAAACATATATATTTTTTTTTTTCATTCATTCCAAAGAGCTCAAGTTCATCAGCTCAGTAAGGAATGATTGGAGAAAATCAGCTTACTCGATTTCCATGCAGTGAATTTATTCATTTTAATTTGATGATGATAGTTTACAAGTCATGGTTTACTAAATATCAAGTAGATGTTTGAATATTTGCCCCAGAACCAGTCAACAGAATTTTTGGACCACAAGCAGTCCTTCAGTCAATTGTTGAAATTATTGTATTTTAGAAAACAAAAGAAGAAAAAATTGCCATGTCGCTGCAGAAAGGTATAATTTTGTTTGTCATTACAATAAAAAATTTACTTTAGAATGGCAAATAGGCGTATTGTGAAAATATTTTATTACCTCCAAAGAATTGTCTATTTGTATTATTAGGCCTAAATCAGGATAGATGCAGGATAAATAATGTACACAAATTTGTCCTGTAGAAGAAGTTTCCCTTTTCCTCTGTGGTCCCATGCATAATGGTCAAAAGCATGTCTCAATTATGCCAGCAGAATGTCGCCCCAGCTGTTATGACCTGCGTTGGCCCAAACTCTGCTCTGTTGTCTCTGCTCCCCTTTAAATATTAAAAAGACGAATGTGTCCTTGACCCAACCAGCAGCAGAAATAGTCTGACAGCCTGACACACTGACTGACAGCTCTAAATTCTGATCCCCCCCTCCAAAACTAAAAACAGCAAAGTGACTCACTAGGCCTGGCATTTCAAAGTGGGTCTGTAAATATATGGGCTATTGGGTTACTCTGTCCATCCCTGTTGCTGCTGTTTTTCATTACTTCCTCCTCTTAGTCCATCCATTTCTCTCTTTTAACCGTTCTTCATTCTCTCTGCCTTTGTCTTCTTTCTTCCCATGGATTGCCGTCTATGGCGTGTGCCTGTTTGGATGTATTGATTGGCCATGTCTGCCATGTCATGTCTAATTGAATCAGCCCACGGCTTTTCTGATTCAGACTCAGACTCCTGGCTGGCATATGCAGTCGTAACTATGTTTTTACAAGGCGTGGGAATAAATAGGTATGTTTGATGTGCATACAGGGCATCAGACTTATACTTATTGTAATAACCTCTCTAAAAGTTCCCTTGCATCGCTCTGATGGGAGGCTGTAAACTAAAGTTCCGGAAAAGCTCATTTTGTTAGAGTGTTCCTGTTCCCCCTCACTCATTTCCTCTAAGAGAGGTTACAAGCCATTAAAAAAAAAAAAAAAAANACTTTATTTCCACACGGGAAAAAAAAAAGCCACAGAGTGCAGAGGCTTGTGAAGCAGATATCAACAAGTCAACACACAGAACACTGAAATATGATGGTTGAAGAGATGAAGAAACTCTGCTGTACCTCAGTTACCAACACTGAGTGAGCTGGTGGTAGGACTCAAAGGAAGTAATTAAGCTAAATAAGCTAATTTATAAACCTTCTCTTACATTAATCAACAAATTATTGTCCCATTACCATAAAAGTCAATGAAGAAACAACTTCACACGTGACACTGCACATTCTTGGGTCCTGAGCAATAAATCTGCTGAATTTCAGCTTCATACAGTGCCGGGTTCTAGAGATATTGGTGCCACAGACAGACAGATGGACAGAGAGAAACTGTCTTTATAGATAGATAGATACTACATTATCCACAGGAAGTTCAGTCTCTAATTTCCACCATAAAAAAGCAGGTGTAAAGCCTTGAAACACACATTTCCTTCAGTTGATAATGGGTTACAGTGAGGGGTCCAGCAGGCTATTAAAGCTTCCCTGCAGTGGCAGGGGAGCTTTAATACCAATAAGAGCCCAGTCCACGAGGTCTCTGCAGCTGAGACCTCATGGACCGGGCTCTTATTGGCTGTCAGGCTAGTGAGTACTCTGTGACCTGCACACCACAGTAAACCTCCTTCCTCTTGATCTCAGTGGGTGCAAACATTTTCAAAGAAGGTCCATTTTCATTAGTCCACTTAATGCATAAACACTCCTCCATGTCGGGTCTGTTGGGACACACACTTGTTTGCTGCCCAGAGGGTGAAGTTCAGGGCACAGAGAATAGCACAGAGTCTGAGATGTTTATTGGGAATTTAATGGATTCAGAGACAAGTCAAACTGCAGTACAATTTGCACTGAACTAGTATTACCTGAACACCTCACCCCGAACAACTAAACAGTCTGTGTTTTACTCAGATCAAATTCCAAGGATCATCACCAAGTATGGTTGAAATGTCACATATCACACATATTGAGCCTCTTGAAATATGGAAACGAAGTGTAGCAATGCATGCTATCTACCTCTTGATGTTTGGAGAGTTTGCTGATTCTCCAAATGGATAATCCATAATGTGGGTTGTATATATTGGGTTTAAACATGCAAAATTACACCAGTATAGTCCTTTAAGTGGGCAGAGAGTGTTACTGTACCTGAATGCTCACAGTATTCAACCATGATAGAAACTTTCTTTCAATTCCTCTGTGAGTCAGAAACAAGCTAAATTCTCCAAATTAGAAAAAAAAAAAAAATTGAATGAACCCACATAAACCACTTAAAAGATCTCCAGAAGCAAATGCCTATTTTCATTAATTGTGGGCCAAACAGAAACACTTCCACTCTGCTCCCCACAGAGGCATGAGCCTGGCTGGGTTCAGATGAGAAAGCTACGTACTGCTGACTGAAATGTGTAACAGAAGCTTTGCCAATGTCCCATCAGTGACTCCCAGAATCCAACTATCCTTTCCTCTTTCACCTCTTACTACAAATCTTTTAGAAATGCAGAAAGATACAGCTAAAAAGGAGCAGAAGGTGACACATTTCAAGAGTTTTGCAATGGATTTCACACCCTGGCCAAATAACAAGCTCCCAGCAATTGATGGTAAAGTGTAAAAAAGAAAAAAGCTCTAAAGCACTGAAAGCTCTTTGACATCATTTTGGACGAAGAAGTAATAGAGTAGAGAGTAAATGCTCCTTTGTTCGCATGGATGCACTCAGCACTGCTAACCTTTCTGTGGGAAATTTAGCCAGAAACTTAGATTATGCTGCACAGCAACTGTAGAAGACTCTTTTACTGCATAAAGGGGTAGCTATTACTTCTTTCATCAATATAATACATCAGCCAAGCTAATGGATCATAGAATAGAATAGAATAGCTTTATTGTCATTATACGTAACATATAATGAAATTACATAACACAAAACCGTAGTTGGTGGAGAGACATTTGTTCCTACAGTATTCCTTGTTTTAGAGATGAGTGTAACCCCTTAAAATCCCCAAATATTTTCTCTTGGTTACTGAAAACAGGAACTTATAAATCAGGTAAATCAACACATAAAATGAAACAAAAAGATCATTTCCATGTGGGGATCAATGAAGTGTTATATCCCTCTTCTTCTCATCATCATCATCATCGCTGTTATTTTCAGCAGTTGGCAGAGGTTTTGGTCCACAGCAAATGAGTCTTGGGTTCGCTGAATTTGCAACATCTTCTCTCCTTGAAGCACAGCAAACCGGACTGATCAGAGGATCTCCAAAGCACAGTTTCAATTACAGCCTCTGTGAGTTAGAAAATGGAAAACACCCCCTAGAGATTAATCTTCCCTAACTTTTGCAATCTCCAAAATCCACAGCCGTGAATGGCTGGGGAGAAGTGTAAGCCTCACCAGATTGAATAATAGAGCAAAAATCCCCTGTGTCAGCCTCTGCTATCCCACCAGCCATCAGAGAGGGTTTGATATGAAAAGTCCATTTCACAAATGGGTGCGTTAGTTACAATGATCAATTCTTTGTCCCTCCCATGTGACTGGTGAGTCCCGTCTGGGCTGTGCGTAGGCATCTGTGACAGATGCATTTGTTTGAATTTTGTCTGAATCCAGATGAGCTGAACTTACTGTAAGGCAAGTTCAGGATAAGACAACTCCTGACAAAGTTAGTTACTGAAAGAGAAAAATTAGAATTAGAAAAATTATTTTGCTGTTGTCAGCTCAGCATAGTCAAAGGAAACATGAACAGAATGACTGTCATTCTCTTATATTACTATCAATCTAATTTAATTTGCAATATGACTTTATTTCATTTCTGAGAGGTGACATTGGGGTATGTGGTTAGCACTGTCGCTTCACAGTAAAAAGGTCCTGGTTCGAATCCGATTGGTGCCTTTCTGTCCCTCTGTCTTCTCAAATGGGGGTCTACATCTTTGCAATCCTCCACCGAGTCTTGACCTTGATGATGTAATGTGGACGAGGATACCCACACCAAAAACAGCAGTCATTTTGGATAGTCTTGTGGCTGTAGCAAAATCAAAATGTCACCTGAATCATGTCCACTAGAGCACTCCTCGTTTTGGCCTGCTATGATTGGACGTGGCCAATTTGGCCAAATTAAAGGCTGAGGAACCTGCTGCGAAACTTGCAGTGGTGCAGATTTTGCCCCAAAACCACATCAGGGATGCCTGTGGGGGGCACGTCAGCACTTTTTGGCCCCTAAAATGAGAAATGAGGCACCTTAAATTCTTGTGGACTCTACAAGTATATGTGCAAATCAAGACCACAAGACTGCAAGTCCACATCGACTCCACCATTTGGGACAGGGCCTGAGTGGATCTAGATTCATCCCACAGGCCAAAGAGATGCAGATTAGATGAACTAAAAACTCTAAATTTCCAGTAGTGGTGAGTTTGAGTGTGAATATGTTTGTCTGTCTGCGTGTGTGACAGACTTGTGACCTGTCCAGGAAGTACCCTGCCTCTTGCCAAATGAACACTGGGATAGGATGGATGATGCTGTATTTAAAGCATCTTGCTGTGGTGCTGTTTCAATTTTCTTCTTGCTTTTTTTTTTTTTTTTTTTNTTTTTTTTTTTTTTTTTTTATGAATTTGAACAATTTCACTTCTTTTATTGCTTAAAATACAGTAAATGTTTGCCCTCTGTCATATACAAATACCAGCTATAAATACACAGTCAGTTCCTCATTTTATTTCAAAAGCAAAACTGTGCCTGTTGTATATTTTTGGCTGTTTCGACTCAAACATCCCCTTAAGTTCAGACACTCAGCCTCCCTCCTGCACTGACCAGCTGTGTGTTTTAGGTCATGTATGTGAGCAGATGCACTAATCCAGATGTGGTTGTTATTAAATCATTGCTACACACTGCACACAGTGTAAATCTACATAGCATAAGCTATCATAAAATATTGCAAATGAATTCCATTGCACTATTTCTGTTATAAAATTATGTCACGCTGCTGCACAACACCTGCACTCTATCCTCATGAGGAATCATGAAAAAAAATCAACATGTGCTTTCAATAAATGGTCTTAGAATATTAGTCTTTAGTATTGCAATAGATTTTGCTTCAGTTCTGCTGTGTTTAGACAAACAGAAAAGTTCAGCACTGCTTACAGATTTGATACTTCTTTTCTTCCTCGGTACGCCTCCAGAGATCAGGAATGGCAACTTAAAGAGCATCCTGGGCCTCTTCTTCATCCTGTCGCGCTACAAACAGCAGCAGCAGCAACAGCAGCAGTATTACCAATCTCTGGTGGAGCTCAGCCAGCAGACCAGCACCACCTCACCATCCACCAGCAGCCTAAAGACGCAGGAGATGCAGTCCAGGTATGTACATGCTCTACATGTGTTAGCGTTGGTCTCCTTCACAGAAGTTGGCTGGTTTGAATTACTGGACCAGTTATTTTTCCACCTGATTTATCAATTTTATCTGGCTAATTGGATCCAGTTTCAGCTTTTGTAAAGAGGAAATTGATGCATATGCTTCTCCATTTTCACTCATAGGCTGACAGTGTAAAGACACTCATCTTCATTGTTCTGTAGAGGAAGCCATTAATTGTAGAAGTAATGGCATACAGCTAAGTGGTGATAAGCAGAAAAGCAAATATGGAGGCTGGATCTGTATGTAAATAGACATGGCAGACCTCAGAGGAGTATCTAAAGGCAGGAATGACATGCCACACATGAGCAGCATTCCACCCACAGCTAGATCAAGTTGCGGCACAGCTGCTGTGTTTGGCCTTTGCGCACATGTGCGTGTGTGCGCGTAAAATCAGCGCATTGAGAGCAGTCACTTCATCTGAGCACTTGAGGAGAGTGCATGTGAAGAAAATGATAATGACCAGACCAATGCTGGGTGGGAAAAACTGAGTGGGGGTGAGGGAGGTGAGGGGAGCCCAGCTGCCTCCCATTCTCACCCTCCCTCCCTCCCTCCCTCACCCAACAACAGGTGTAGTAGACTCCCTCAACTCATACACAAATATCCCAAAGACGCACTCATCACGCCAATTCTGCTCTGCAAGAATGCTGACAATATATTCCAACAACAGAGAGTTCAAGTTAGTTAACAGACATTTAAGGTTTCTAAGTCAATCAGATTCATTTTTATAGTCATTATTTTTACTTGGCATTGTTCAGGACTTTCTGCCCCCCCCCAGTAATATCTCACTCCCCTGGGCTGATAAGTTAATCACCTCTGAACGCTGAAGGCCACAGTGGAGGTCGGAGGATCAGTCCATGTCTGTCAGTAATAAAGTAAGTCATTAATCTGGGAGGTTTTGGACACGTTTGAGCTACTTAGGCTCCGTCGTAGCTCATGGAAGTCTGGAAAGGGACAGAATGAATTTCATTATTCCCAATGGGAGAAAAATAAGGGATAGAGAAAAGACAGATGTGCAATCTCGCTTCTTCTGTGAAGAATAATCTTCTGGTATCGTAATTCAAGCTCGCTGACACAATCCACCGCAATCAATAAGAAAAGTGTGATGTTTTGGAAATAAATATAAGCCCCAAGTGTGCGCTTGGATTGTAATGATCTAGCAGAATGTTGTGTGTGTGTTTGTGGCAGAGGCAAGCATGGAGTGTGGAGAAGCCAGGTGATCACGAGTGTGTGAGTCAGAAGTGAGAAATAGATGATTTAGCTGCATGCTAATGTTAACGTAAATTCCAGTGAGTGACAGAGTGTAGCTCTGCATGTATGTTTCAAGGATGAGAAAAAAAATTAGAGATTTTGTTGCCACTTTGACGTGCGACAGGATCTTCGGTTTACAGAGATGTCTGGATTGATTGCTTGCTTACGCTATATTCGGACAAAGTAGTGTGAAGATGTCATATTTTATGGTGCATGAGTTAGAAGACAATGAAATTTTGATCTGTGTGTTACATACAGTTACATCTGATACAGATCAGATTCATTTCCGCATATGAATGTGACCCAAAAAGGAACTGATAAAATCAGATTCCATGTGGGGTTTTTTTATGTTTTCTTATAGCGATACATTTCCCACATGATGGTGTAAATGTAGCCTTAGATATGTTGTCACGTGCTGTCCATAGTTTTCATTGGAAACTATTCTACCGCAGGTCTCATTAGCGAATATCTCAAAACCTCAGCGAATAAAACCAAAATTATCTGCAAGATGGCCAAATAACACTGAGACTATAAGTTAGCACAAACTTAGTAAACCTGTGAACCGAAGATCCTGTCGCACGTCAAAGTGGCAACAAAATCTCTAATTTTTTTTCTAAGTTTGAGTACATCAGAGGGACAGCGCATGTTAGATGTTTTGGAGATAAAGTCAGAGAGGCCAGACTGAGATGGTTTGGACATGTACAGAGGAGGGATAGTGAACATATCGGTAGAAGGATGCTGAGGTTGGAACTGCCAGGCAGGAGGCCTAGAGGAAGACCAAAGAGGAGATTTATGGATGTAGTGAAAGAGGACATGAAGT
>VXCM01001032.1:0-83799 GCA_014773175.1 Lucifuga dentata | reverse complement strand
CCCTTTTTTTTAAAAAAAAAAAAAAAAGAAAAAGAAAAATTACCCTTAAAATAAGTCATAAGTTTCATAATGTTTATGTATGAGGCTTAAAGTCCTGACTGGCTGCTGTGCATGCTGTTTATTCCCTTTAAAGGTTTTTCACACCCACGATATGAGACTAAAATGTTATCAAGTCTATTTCTGATTCTAATTTGGGATGATGATGAATTCGTCTAGGCTTCAGCCAACCCCCGACAATTTAACTTCAGCAACTTTATCAAAGAATTTGAGTAAAACAGAGCAATGATGTTTTCAATTTAAAAAATTGATCCAACAGAAATACACATATACACAAAACACACTGACACACATTTGGTTTGGCCTGCTGCACTTTACAGTACAATTGTGGCATGGAGTGCTTTCTATAGACAGCACCTGCTGGCCTAATGGTGTCTCTGGGGCAGGGGATGGGATTTGTGTGTGTGTGTGCGTGCGTGCGTGCGTGCGTGCGTGCGCGTGTGCGTGTCAGAGGGGGAGCTCCCCATTGGACAGAGCACGACAGCCCGGAGCCACGGGAGATTTTCTGCGCTGTAGATTCAGGGGGGCTCAGGCCAGGCAGGGCACACCAATCCCTCCCTCTTTAACTCACCATGTCCCGGGGCGAACAAGCTGACCCCCTGGTCTGGCGCTCCTCACGCCTGCCCACTGCCGTGTCTCGAGACAGGAAGAGCTGTTTGCCTTATGGGAGAGCCTACAGCCCAACCAAGCTTAACTCTTCACCTAGGTACAGTTTTAGCTTGTGTGGTGTGTCTGTGTGATAGTGTCAAGGCGATATTGATCAGATTTTGCTTGAAAACAGAAGGTGATGTGAGGACAATGTATTAGTGTCATTGGCAGCAGAAAGTAATCAGTGGTTTAGTGTGATTGTCCTGGTTAATATTAGAGTGTGTCATCCAGTAAATGATGGATTGTTTTTTTTTTTTCTTGGTTTAGGTATTCATGGATTGATAGATTGGCTTAATGTAGATATTAATTTGTTTTGGTGTTGTTTGTAGGGTAACTTTTAGTTTTTAGTTGAAGTCAATAATCAGTTTTGCCAACACTTTTGCCGTGTTTGAGTACTTGTGTACTAGTATGAAATAAAAGTACCATTTTTGTTCTGCATCAAACTATTTCTTCATCTCACCAAGAGGAACTCTGGGAAAAATCAGTTGTGTAGTTTGATAACTGACTGGTTGAGAAATGTCAGACATTTGTTAGAAAATGCATTGATTTTGATTTCTGTTATACAATGCTACTACTGAGTGTGTGCAAGATGAATGCATGACAGAAGTGCAGATTTATCTTGTACCTTTTGCTGCCAACAGCTTTGTGTTAAAACAAACACAACACCCTCAGTGTTGATACTGCGTTACTGAGTCGTGCATTTGCGTACAAGAGATCATGTGTGTTGTGTGTCTGCGGTCCAGCTTACAGAGTCTCTCCCCTCTAAGGTCAGAGCATAAGTGCTAATTAGGCTCTGAAAAGGCCACATTTGACAGGTCCCTGCTGGATTTGATGGCTGCATGACACCTCATTACCTGCTGTCAGCATGCTGGGCTTGACTGGCATCAGCATCAGCCACTTTGGATCTGCGTCTGACCTCGGCGCTGTGGCTACAATTGAGCTGAAACTGATATTACTCGCATATTACTCACTCAGTCGTGGACTGTCAGATAGAGGCCCTGTTGAGATATATTGTACTCAATCAAAACTGACAGATCAACCCCCCCCAACCCTTTTCCCTGCCACCACTGGTACTCCTTGCTCTCCCTGTCCTCCTGTATCCTGTCTCATGTGTTCTGTTGTCGTTTTTCCACATGGAATTAAAAGTTATGTTACATGGAGTTAAAAGTTAAATGTTTCAGACCAGTTTGTTGGGGGGGGGTCAGGATGGGTCTTGTGGTGGAAAAATGTGCACCACAGCACCAGTGATTATTTCATACAACTTTGGGCGGCACTTACACAAGCTGCACTTTACATTACCTCCAGCCTCTGTTGCTTTTAAAGATAACTCCTGATCATCCCTGCACTCCTACTCTGTCTAAAAAAAAAAAAGCTTCACCAAGAAAACATTCTGATGTGCAAATTTATGTCTTTCTTCACCTTTACCACTGAAGAAGAAGACTATAACAGGCTACAATAATAACCAAGTCGTTGCTTGTCATTCCTGTGTATTCAACTCCATTTAGGCTGTTTAATGGGGTGCAAAACATACAGCTCGCTGTGGTGCGTGCTGGGGGGGGGTTACGGATGTTGAATGGGTTTGGGGAGACATCATTAACTGGCATGTTATGTATCATATACTTCATTTACAACACAATATGAAGGTGTTATAATGGGAAAGTAGCCTGAACTTGTTTCCCTGGTGATCTGCCGTCTGCTCATGAACTAATTAGTATAAACCCTCTGAGGTCAATTCGTGATGTACAGTACAATGACTCAGCACTTCATCACAGTGCTTTAAAAGGTGGGTAATTGTCTAGCGGAAGGGGTTTGGGTGGGTGGGTGAGGATAAGAGAGGGGGACAACAGCAACAGTGTGTGTGTGGATCNGGGGTTTGGGTGGGTGGGTGAGGATAAGAGAGGGGGACAACAGCAACAGTGTGTGTGTGGATCTGTGAGAGAGAATTAGATGAGATAGTTTGTGTGCTGTATGTTCATTAGAGAGAAAACTTAGAGACTAATTAAAATATTCATGCTGCCTTAAAGAAACTAATTAACATATTATTCATAGACATCTTTGCTGGCTCGTTCTGTGATGGCCAGTTTGATTCTTCATAGATATGTAATTTTTACAGCATGTTATTGACCAAATCATCTTATAAAAAGATCTGATTCATGACATTCAAAGGAAATTCCAGCACCGGTCATCTCTCTTTTCAAAGATCAGTTCTTTTTATGTTCATAACATAATTTTCAGGACCTTGAATTATTCATTTTTGGTTACTAGTAATGTTGCTTATCAAGCAGTCTTGTCCCATTAGTTCACTTTGTGTAAGGGTTTCGACTAGCTTACTGTAATTACATCAAAAATTAAAGGACCATACCAGCCATTTTGCATATTTGAGCCTAATATATTCAATTTTTATACCCGCAACATTACTGACAATCATTTCCAAAGCATACTACTGGAATGGTTAATTAAAACTTTTTTTCCTACCTTCCAGACTGTCATTGGTTTCAGTTCATTCTGGTACGCTATTAAAATCAACTTGTTGTTACTTGAAACGTTCTTGGGATAGGTAACCCATCATCGCGAACAAGACGTTTATTCAGATTTTTTTTGGAATTACATAATTTTAGTGTTTAAGCGCAATATAAAGCACAGAATGATCTGAAATTGCTTCCTAGTAGTGCATTCAAGTGCTGTAGTGAAGAACTGACAACAGGAAGCATTTTCAGATCACTCCGCACTTTTTNCATTCAAGTGCTGTAGTGAAGAACTGACAACAGGAAGCATTTTCAGATCACTCCGCACTTTTTATTGTGTTTAAACGTTAAAATTATGTAACATTAAAAAAAAACTTGAATACACATCTTGTTCGCAATGGTGGATTACCTATCCCAAGAACGTTTCAAGTATCAACAAGTTGATTTTAATAGCATACCAGAACCAGCTGTCTGGAAGGTAGGAAAAAGTTTTAGTTCACCATTCTAGTGTACTATGTTTTGGGAGATGATTGTCAGTAACATATATAAAAATTGAATATATTAGGCTCAAACATACAAAATGGCCGGTATGGTCCTTTAAAATGTATGCATGCAATAGCATTTAGAGTTGAAAACTGCACACAGAAAATATGTTGTGATGACTGGAGTGCGTCATTCAGCCACCCAGTATAGGTAGTTTATTGTCTCCGTCCACTTTCACTCACTAACGCCAAACCATCAGCCCACAAACACAAAACAGAGAGCAAGTTGTTCCTCTTTGACAGAATAAAAGGAAGTCTAACAGACTGGTGGTGTAGCTGCTGAAGCAGCCTGACTGCTCTTGTCATAGAAGATCCACTTTTCACGGTGAACCTCTTGTTGACTTAAGGGAACCTAAGGGAGCTGTTTGGAAAAATCAGTTGTGATCTCTGTTCAGCCTGTGGAAGGTATGCATTAAAGTCTATTTTTAATGTTTAATATATCAATATAGAATGTTTCATATGATTAATTAAATGAAAGGGGATTTTGATTATTGCTCATTTCCTGCTTTTTAATAAATGTGATGGAACATGATAATTTTGTTGAGATTTAGCCTATTTGACCAAGAGTGATGAGTTTGCACTCCACACCCAATGCAGCAGCACTGGGTGTGGAGTGAAGTAAAATGAAGTAAAATACAGTAAAATGAAGTGGAGTACAGTAAAATGAAATGTGTAAATGCTCTGCAGCTGTTTCTGATATTTTACTTTATATTGGCTACGCTTGCTGTGAAGTGGTTCATATTACTGAGCTACTAAGCTTTGAAAATAGGTTGCTGAATATTACAACATCTGTAATTGAAGGTCCCATTTTAAGCAATTGATTCAGATATCAACATAGATTAGCCAAACCTTATAAGGCAATGCCATGCTAAAGTATTTGCAGGAAAAGTCTTGTGATATTTTATCTTTTTTTCTGTTAATAAATTACATTACATTACATATTCCCATACCCTATCTGCTGCAATCAATAAAAAGCCCATTCATTCCTGTTATGGACCAGTCTCTTAAAATACAGCTCAAAGGCATAAAGCAGGGATGGGAAAAAAAGAGAGAAAAAGTAGGCCATGATCGATCTGACTAAACCTTATTCAAATGGGCATAAATTAGAATGAATGTTTCAAACTATTTTCACATGCGGAGGAACACGTTTTATACTGGAGAGAGGAGTTGTGAAATCTGGAAGGCATACGTGAATTTGACTGAAAGTTTGGGTTCGTTAACAAAGACTGTACAAAAAATAAATGTCACTGGCCGTGTTCTTCTTAGAGGTGACGTAATATTTTTTTTAAAGAGTTTGTAGAAGATAATAGAGGTCTATGTCACAGACAGATAAGCTACTGTGTATCAGGCTTTGGCTACACAGACAATGCTTGCTCGTTAGATCAAATCATTGTTGATTTTGGTGTTTCTTAGGGAGTTTTTTTTTTTTTTTCTTAAATGACAATCCTTTTTCTTTAATTTTGATTCAACATGTGCATTATTCCTCTGCTGTTCCTTTTTTCAGTTGAATTCCTAATTTGCTGTTAAATATTTTCATTTCCCTCAGCAGTGGCCAGGTGTGTCGATGCTATGCTAGCTAGCATGGAGTTAGCCAGCAAGTCAAACTCTTTTCTTATTGGTTGAAGTTAAAATGATATACCGGTAATTCTTTAGGAAAATTGCTACTTGTTGTGGGTTTTATAGGAGCCACAAGCCCATGTGTCTTCCAGGCTTTTGGTTCGTGCTACTCGCTAAAACGTTTGAATGGAGGCTCTGTAGTCAGCTGATGACAACCAGGGAGAAACATTCACGTGGTTTGTGAGTCACATACGCACACACATGCATATAGGAATAAACAACAGCCTTGGCACCTGGCTTTTAACCTTTCGTTGTTTACAGGAATGATTAAAGGAATTTCTTTTTCTTTTCTTTTTTTTGCCTTTTGTTACTGTTCTTTCCGCCGTGAGAAGCTTAACTACTTCCTGTCAGACATGAATGGAGAAGGCAGGCCATAACAGCCAGCGATAATTCCTGTCTCCGCGGATGACTAAGACTGAGTATTGGGTCATAAACTGTGACTGCTGCTGTGGATATTTCCTTTGCCTCTGCCCTGTGTGTTGTGTTTTGGGGGTTTCTTCAAACGGTGCCACCACAAAATAGACTGTGAAAGTTTTAGGCCGTATAAAAGGATTTAGGGATGTTGAAAGCTTAGTCATAAGTGTGGTAATGAACATGTGTCAGACCTCATGGGAAAAATCAAGGATTCTGTGCACTTGCATGATATGTACCATGTGCTTCGGCTTCTCTTCTCTCCCTGGTTGTCTGTCTTTCTTTCACTCTCTCTCCCTTCATGAATGCCTCCTCTCACTCACATTATTGCATTAAGTCATTGATTAAGGAAATTCCAGGAAGACACTCAGGAAGACACTGGTCTCTCACTGTGTAACCGCATGTCTATCAAATTCTGCTCTCTCCCTAGTCTCACAGCACGATATGCAAGTCCTCCGGGCCACAGTGGAATAGGGACACCACAGAAGAAGAACACAAGGTAAATCACTCTTTGATTTCATTCATACTCTGACTTTCACAATACATGTAATTTAAAACTCAGCAAAGAGCTTATTTGCTTACGTACTTTTGTTCTTTATGGGTTATGTTTGCATGCTTTTGTGTTAATCTGTTACTACCACAAGGAGATCAGAGGTCAGGGTCAGCTGGATAGCAGCTGGTAGGGATTCAGTGTGTTTCTGGATGTGTGGATCAGTGTGTATTTATTGTGATGGCAGCTTGAACAACTGACTTTCAACATTTAAAGCAGAAACAATATGCTTTTTGTTATATTCCCTCGTAACCTGCGGTTCATGCCTATAGAAATCCAGCCACTAAGACAAACCCATAGGAACATAACTGGCCTTAAAGCTTCATTTTGATTGTTCCCTTTACTTCTGTAACATGTTTACATCATCATGTTACATGTTTGAATTTACCTGCCTATACACCTGGTTAGAGACACCCACAAAGTGTGAGGCTAGCAAGCATTTCCACAATTGGAATTTTGCAGTCTGTGGGTATGGTCCTTTAAGTGCCTGAGAAGTGTAGTTCACCGTGTTGTTGCTCTGGGAATTGCCCTTTAACACATCTAGGCAAAGGAAAAGCCGCTAATGCTAAAAATGCTAACAGACGTTATAAATGACGCTGTTTGTGTTGCCAGGGACCAAGTCAACCAATGTGAGGTGTCGCATGTGAGCAAAGTTAGACACATGCACACACACACACACACTAAAGCCATTTGTTCCAGCTCAGAGGGGGTAGAAACCAGTGGGTTGGCAAAAAAAAAAATTCCTCTCAGTTGCTACTGAACAATGGCAAAAATGCTGCAGACAGCAGCTACATCTCTATGGGTGGTATGTATTCACCCCCTCCCATCACTGAAAATCACCCCAACTGCTCCTACTTTGCCAAAGGGCACTTGAGTGATTAATTAATTATTTACTGAATTTTAACTCTCACAATACAAACACCCAGACAACCATTATTAAAATCAGGAAGAAGTTTGCGCATTTCCCTGCTGTCATCTGATTGTTATTCATACAAGACTGTAGACTTTATCAGACTTTTTGCTTTCTTGCCATCAGAGAAGTTATTTTTAATCACCAGGGTATTGTCTCCTCTCCCAACCCTAAAGTAAGAAAACTAAGATAAGACAGCAGCCTGAGGATGCAGGAGTTTGAGTTTTTCTGCTCCTTATGAGGCGTTTAGCTTGTTAGCCAGTGGTTATGGGTAGCCTCTCTACACCAGTAACAACTACACTTTTCCCATGCAGTCAAACATACAGCTTATTTGGCTTTGTTGTCAACCAGGGTAGAAGAAGTCCAGTGTGTTTCAGATTTGTGTTTTGTTTGTTAAGGCTCACATGGTGCCTTGCTGCCTCTCTAAGAATACACGAAGAAACAACTGAATATGAGCATCAGCCCTGGCTGCCATTTGCCCTCCTTGCATTTTCCTTCCTAGCCTTAGTAGCTGTTGGCTATTAAGTGTCAACATCCATCTCTTTCTGCACCTCTCATAATGGGTTGCTTCCTGCAGTTGGTTCACATTTCATTCCTGATGAGCTGCACTGCAGCTTTCTTTGACGAGAACAGACAGAGATTTTTTTTTTCTTTTCAGTTGTCGCATTGCTGTTTTAGAGCGATCCTCTTTCACATACCAAAATAAAGCAGCTCCACGTTGAATACAGAGATACATACATGTTTGGTTTGATTAGGGGTTCAATGCTCCTTTTATGTTTATCAATCCAATACTCAGAATCTTTGTTCTATTGGTACTGCAAGGCTTTCTATTAAATCCTGACCTAAATCATGTACCATCAGACTAAACTCTACCTTTGAATAGCTTTTTAAGTTCATAGTCTTTGCAGCAGGGGGCAATATTTGACAGCTTGTCAGAAACCCTGCCAGCTTGCGGTTTCTCTCCGCCATGTTATTGAGCTTGAAGTGGTTTTGCCCTGATGGTGGTGTGGATGCCAGACATGCTGCACCAGAGGCAAACAAGAGATATTTATTAAACAGCAATGCAAGAAGAAGACATGTGATAGGTTTGAAACCCCAGACTGGCTGGCAAATCCTGGATAAGGAAAATGAATAAGAAGCACTTTTACTTCTGAAAATAAAAAAAACACGTGTTCACAATATGGGCTGTACCTTTCACACTTACTTTGACACACTGGATCCTCTATATCTTATAGATTGAATGAGGCTGTATGTGTTGGTGTGTGTCTTGACACTGAGACTCCCCGTCAAGTCCGAGACCTCTTCCTCCAGCTGCTGACTGACAGGCTGAATAATGAGTTTAGCCAGGCCATCTCTTTTTCACCTCTCCCTAAAAATATCCACCAGCAGGCTACAGATCCCCTCTGTGTCATCAGATGCTCTCTCCCCAAGTCTAAAACTGACCCAACGGAAACTACATCACATTTCTCTCAGTTCAATTTTGCAGATGCATTATCAAACATATATTTTGTAAGATGAAAGTATTTCATGATAAAAGGGGCTTGCTCTGATCTCCATCTGAACTGCCTCCATCTCACCCTCATTTTCCTGCTGTTTAACTCTCATTTTCTCCGTCTGGCTTTTCTGTTTCTCATTTTTATCTATTTTCTTTGTTCTGCCTTTTACTTTTACTCCCTTTTTTTTTCCTTGTATAAGAACTCTTATTTGATAGATTCTGTTATCGGGGCCTGTGTGTGTGTAGGGGTCATGGAGTTTTTTAAGATGTGTTAGTTCTCTTTTGTTGTTCGATGTTTTAGATGTGTCATTTGTATTCTCTTTTTTGTTCTTTTTCTCTATTTCTCTTATTTGTTTGCTGCTGTGCTGCTCCATCTGTTTTGGTCCGTGGCTGTCAGCCTCGGCTCCGGGCTGAAGGCCACCTCTGGCTGGAGCTCGGTGGGAGTACACAGGCAGAGTACCAAGTTGTATCTCTCAGCAAACACACAGCATGTAGTCGGTAAATTAGCCTCAGTAAGTCCGTTAATTTTCAGAGGTTAATGCAGGAAGAGCTGAGCCACGTTGCTTCTCGGTGTCAGCTTTTACACTTGAGCACATTCACTTTTGTACAATTATCTGACTAAAACAATGTTTGCATTGCTCAGCACATGAACTGACTTATTGAGGCAGTTTTGCTCTGATTACATGCCGTGCAGATTGCTTTACCGCTGATCTTTGTATTATTTTTTCACTTTAAAAACCCAAAGTAAACATGAATTTGTGTAGTTAGGTCCACTTCACATCTCTGTGCTGCCATGGTAGAAGTGCTGAAGCTCCAGTTTCATCAGCTCGTTCCAGTAAAGTTTGTGCAAGTAACTTCCTGTGCAAATCAAAATGGCGAACTGGGAGCATTCATGAGATTTTAATTTTGTTTAATTTGATATGTGACACAATGCAATGAAGTAACACTTCAGCACAATAGTTTTGCTATTTTTTTTAATTTGTATTTTCAATTTACTAAAGTGGATTTTGCAGAAGAGGCTGAAACTCTGCAACATTCTGCTCATTTAGTGTGTTTAGTGTTCTTGACTTTATTAGAGAGAGTAGAGAAGAGGTAGCAATGTTAATGCAGCATCTTTGCCGGATGGGACTTTTAAAACAACTACCACAGTTCTGAATGTGGACTGGTTGCCCTTATTTATTTATTTATTTATTTTTTCTATTTGGACTCAGCCCTGGTATAAAATGGATTCCAAATGAGTTATGAGGGCAGATCACCAGCTTTTGATTCTGCTACTGTATTGACCTACTTTTTCAACTTAGTTTAAGGAAGAGTTCGGTGTTGCTCCCTATCCCAGTACATCACTTTCAGCAGTAGGGATGCCCCGTATTGACCGGTACTTTCAAATACGCTCAAACAAAGATTCAGTGTTTCAAATAGACAGAACGTTGACCTGATTTGATGTTTTCTTGGAAGTAAACTTTGTCTGTTCCCAGAAGAAGTTTGCTATAGCCGTTTGTGTGCCAGACATGAAACAGTTTTGCCAGCAGTGTACAGAGATTAATCTTAATAATGAGGATTTATTTATAAATGCTGGATGTCAGTCTCTCCTTTTTAGCTGGTTTTTTTTTTTTTTTTTTTTTTTTTTTTTTTTTTTTTTTTTTTTTTTTTTTTTTTTTNAAAAAAAAAAAAAACGTTCCCCTCCGACATCTCGGCTCCATCTGCAACACAGACACAAGTGACATATTTAGCGTAGCAAATGGATTATCGTCATCGAGGACATCATGACAGCTTTCAGGCAAAGAAACAGGACAACGCCAAGTTGTTTAAGTCTGTTCAAGTTATTTTCTCTCAAAAATCACACATCAGATTATAAATGAAATAAGCAAACAAGCCCAGAACACTGGAACAGTCCTAATTCTTCTCCTGTAATAAGGTCATTTTTTTCTGCTCCCACCTTCCTTTCATTCTGTTCTTTTTTTTATTTCCTGTAGTCTGTCAGCTTTCAGGTTCAAATTTCTAGCACAGTTACCTTTACTTAGCATACATTTATCTCAAACTTTGGCACCGATTGAGCTTCTGTGAAAGTCAAGCGCTCTGATTAAATCTCATGTGGTTGGAGCAAAAACAGCTGGTCATGTGTTTTTCCCCTTCCTACCCCCTTTCCCCTTCCCCTACAGGTTACCGGGGCCCTCCAGGGTACCAGCTGCAGGCAGCGGGGCCTCCAGGAGCCTGGGTTCCTCCAATCTCAACCGCCGCAGTCAGAGCTTCAACAGCATTGACAAAAGCAAACCTCTACAGTATGCCAGCGGCAATGACAGAGGTAAGCAGGGCGCGTCATTTACTGTACAAATTCTCTATTGTTTTCTGTAAATGGGATGAGTTTATGGAGTAGTAACTGTTGTAGGATCCCTCTCTACAAGTACTTAAAAAGTTTTTACTTAAGATGATGTTGGTGGGTGAAGAATCAACAGTGATTCTTGACATCAAGATATTTTAAAGGTGAATGTTTGGAGAGAAGTCCACCTGAAGCTAATGATGCAGGATGACAATGACCCAAAACGCACAAATAAATCAACAACAGAATTGGTTAAAAAGAAGTGGAGTTGTGTTTTGGAATGGCCAAGTCAGAGTCCAGACCCAAAAGAAAAGTTTTGGCATGCCTGAAACGGGCTACAGTTGCAGGAAATCCCAGAAATACTGATGAACTGAAGCAGTTTGGGGAGGAATGGTCTACAGTTCCTCCTCACAAGTTTCATCAGCAGCTGCAGGAAACATCTAGTGGAGATTATTGCTGCTAAAGGAGTTTTTACCTTGTCATTAAACACATACTTTCTTCAAGCCTGGACTGTGGATGATTCAGTTTAATATGTTCAGTAAAGACATGAAAAGATAGTGGGGGTAATTCATAAAAATTACAGTAATAACACAGCCTCCACTAAATAAGCGCCATGATATCTGAAGCTCATTCATAAATCTTCCCTTACATTAATTAGCATATCGTTGTCCAATCACCGATCAGGTGAAAAATGAAAAAAAATGAAAAAAATGAAAAACTTATTTTTAAAAAAGAGACCAAAAAAACAGGTGGTGTGTGTGTGTGTGTGTGTGTGTGTGTGTGTGTGTGTGTGTGTGTGTGTGTTGCACGTGACACAGAGCGCAGCAGATGATGATTAGCATTGCCACTAGAATGTGTTCAAGATCAAATCAAAATTTGCCATTAAAATAATCTGACTAAACATTTAAATGAGGTTAATGTTTTCTTTGACCAAGTTTACTTTGGCCTTTACAAATTATGGCAAAATACATTAAAGATTGAAGACAGTTCTGTAATAACAAAACATACCTGGACCATTGGTTCCATTAGCTCCATTAGCTTTGTACATGTGTTTGTGTGCATGTTTATTAGGAGGCTGTCAGGTTGTACAAATGCTGCCTTCTCCTTCCCGGCCACTTGGTGGCACCACTGATTCAGAGAAGTGACTCGATGGCTGCATTACAGCTCAGATACATTTTACCAAAGCTAGCCAGTTTGCTGAATCATTCCCAGCTCTTTACTCCAACTGAGTTTGGACACATTCTGCATCACATTTTATTTAACTCAGAACCTGTTTATTTCACAAGTGCACCGTTGGTTTAGCAGCCAGTTTCTAAATGCATGACCTCAGAGTATCTTCATTACTATTTGGCTCTCTAACTTATATTCCTTATGAATAAAATCTTCCCTGATTGGCTCACTCGCAATATCTATAATCACTTCAAGATTTCCAGTTGATAGATTCAGAAGATTTAGCAAGAGTTGAACATTTCTTGCTGGCTCATTCTCAGTGATTATAATAAGTCAAACCTTTCCTGTGGTTCACACTCATTGTCGTAAGCATTCCTGATTGTTAACACAGCGTATTACTGAAAAAGCTTTAGCTCACAAAGAATGTAATCAGAGTATTTTGTTTCCTAACATGGAGTTTGCTTTTTATCTCAGAAATGATAGAAAGTAATCTACAAGTGGCATGAAGTGCAGTGAAAACCCTATGGCAATCTCTTTCTTCCTCTCTCTGTTTGTCTCTTTTTCTGGGAAAGTAGGTGCAAAGGTTTGATATCCGCTTTGGGTGTCTTCGTGATTTCCATAATGTCGAATGTCAGGCATTGCATGCGGTCATTTAGTCCTTTCCTGGACTTTTCATCCTCAGCTGTTGAGACCTAGCTGGAAGACAAAATCCTCAGTTTGCTGAGATAAAACAGCAGGTGTTCAGACGTCTCTGCAGGGAAGATGAAACAGTAGTTTGGTCTAAAGTAAAAGGAGAAAAGAAAAATCAGTTGTGTGAAAATGTCAGCAATGCAGCCAGAACCTTCCAGGCGAAAACAGGTTGCAGAGAAACCTTAAGATGCCAAAAGTTACTTTGTACATCTTGAGTTTATTTTCTCTCTTCCAGCCTTTTTCATTTTCCTTTTGTTGATTTACTGTTGATCCTTTTATCAGTTTTACTTGTGGGGGTGCTTAAACATGCAAAATCATGGTATTGTCCTTTAATGGCAGAAACTAGGTGAAAATCAAAGTGGAGGAGTAAATTTGTGATTGTTTTATTTGCTGATGAGGATGAGGAGGAGATTCTGAAGAGCAGGATGTAGTTGAAGCCGACATTATTCACAGGGGGGAGAGGAGAGAGTGCTGACTTCCTCTGTTAAAGAGCTCATTTGTTATGTCTGACAGTGATGTAATGTGCAGAGCAGCTTTGTTTGAAACATGTTCAGTGTGGAGCGTCGCAAAATGCATCACATCCTCAACGAGTCGAAGAGTTTGGAGGAGAAACACAAAAACAAGGCTGTGCGGCTCCTCCAGACCGATCAAAATTAGAATTCTTAGAGCCTTGTGTTCTGGCTAGCAGAGAGTAAAGTGTGTATCAATCTGTGTGTGTGGCGTGTGTGTGTAAGTGTGAGTGTTATTACAAACAAGCGTGCTTCTCACAAAAATCCAGGCATTCACACCTCTGTGTTTCCATGTATCATGTGGCGCACACACTTTCAAACAGTGTGAGTGTGTGTTAGCCGAGGGTCCGCCGCCACCCTGAAGAAGTGACATTTCATTCTTCGGTCACTGAGGCGAAAAAGAAAGAGGAGTCTGTTTCCATAGCAACAGCAAGTCACTGCACAACGAAAAGTGTGGCAGTGCTGAGAAACAGCCTCAGGAAGGGAAGGTGGGTGGAGTACAGGAAGGGTATCTCTAAAGACGGGGTTAATTGACTGGACACACATAAACCCACAATCCCTCCATCGTTTGGAGCCGCTCACTGTGCTACTTGTGAAAATAGGGGTAAAATAAGAGGTCACACACACACATGTGTGCTCTCTCATCACATTCATAATGGTATCAGATGGTTGCCCAGATACACGACAAAATGAGTGTGTGATTACTTTACACAAATTCACACTGATTTGTGAGTTGAATGTGGTAGTTACTCTGTGATAGTGTTTTAGTTAAGACTCGTTTCTTGACCCACTTTCACCTCAGCTGGTCTGGGATCTGTACTCTGCCTCCATCTTGGCTATGACCGGTTTTGTCAAAGTAGAGAATCCGCCATTCCTTTGTCCTTTTTTAGATAAGTAGAAATAGGAGCTGTTCTTGCCATGTTCTTAACTCTCCCACAACTAACACATACGTGCACCAACACACAGACACATACTTACTCACCTTTGAACTGCCTTCTTTTCCCTCTGTCTGCTCTCTAAACTCCACATATACAACAAAATTATTCGAATTTTGTAAAGTGGACACAATCATTGCATTTACATGCACCTCAATAAATGGGTTATGATCAGCGTATGGCCAATAAACTGATTACTCATGTGCCATGTAAACATGTTACTCCATTTATGAGAAATCCGTTTACCTGACTAGGTTATGCAATTATAAAGTGATTATGAATTGCCATGGAAATGCTTAACTGGTTTATGATTGGTGTACTCACACTGCCTTGCCAGCTTCTGTGGAGCAGCACACATATCAGCCGTAGTATATTCTGTGTATGACTTAAGTAACACAAACTGATAAAAACACTATAAAAATAAAAATCCATTGCTAATAGCAGCCAGCTACATGCAGCTATGGTTTTGTTTACTTGTGATGTAGGGTCAAAGGTAAAAGGTCAGATTGACGTCACTTCCTGATTTCACACGTCCTNCTTGTGATGTAGGGTCAAAGGTAAAAGGTCAGATTGACGTCACTTCCTGATTTCACACGTCCTGTGACGACTTCCTTTAATAAACCGATAGTTTACCAGATTACTCTTAACCTATGTAAATACCTTACACCAATTATTATCAATAATCCATTGATTCTCAATAAACGGATTTCTCTCTGCATGTAAATGCACCGATTGACAATTTGTGCATTTTTCTTCAGTGAATGAATTAGTTAATGTTTGTGTGCAAAACTGATCACTTGCTAGATCGTTTTGTGGTGTGGGTTTACCCAGATAACCATTGTCATCATTAGCATTAGCAGTAGCAGCAGTAATACTATTAGTAGTACTATCCAACATCTGCTGCCTATTCCAGTAGTATTCTTGGTTATAGACCTATAAAGATGTATATAAATTTTAGCAGCAGAAGTGGTCATAAGGAGTCCTCTGTACATGCTGAAAAAATATCAATTATGATAATTGTTAACTGTCATCACCTGAAATTCTCCCTCATGTGGAGGCAAGTAAAGCTCATTAAGTTTATTTTCTGTACAATAACATGTAAAGTCCCTGTTAGAGCACAGATCATTGAGGCATTTCCAGGCATGGTAGAAAGTTTTTGGGGGGGTGTTGTCAGGCAGGTTAAAGAATCTCGATCCCAGTCCTAGCTGAATCTAAACCCCCCGCTGCCTGCCTGTAGGGGCTTTAAGCCGTGATTCAAAAAGTCTGAACCCTGCTCACTGTGCAATCTGACAGCCGGCCTGACACTCAGTCTAATGGCACGTAACATCATGCTGTCACTTTCTGACTCTTTCTTTGTTTCTCTTCCTCTTGAGTGTTTTTTTTCCTTTCTTTATCTCCTTTTGTGTGTCTTTGAATCAGCCTCAAACTTCTATGCAACAGTTTTTTGCATTTCTGTCTGTCTGTGGCTGGCTTTCTGTCTCAGCTTGAAGCAAAAACATATTCACTTGTCAGTGGATATTGTGCATGTGCATGGGGTGTGATAGAGAGAAAGACAGACAGAATGCGGGGCGGGGGAGGTAATAATGGTCTGAGTATCAACCAGACAGGGAAAAGTGGGGTCTGTGTGAAGGTCAATGCTGTGCAGCTGACATTAAAACATTTATTTTACACATGATGGATCTTTGTGTGCTGCGTGCATGTGTGTGTCGGTGTTTGTGTACAGTATGTGTGTAATTTGGCTCCATGTGTAACACTGTGCATAAGGAAGTGAGCAAGCCTTGTATTTTTTTTTTTTTTTTTTTTTGTGAAAGTATTATTGTGAAAGTAATATAATTCCAGAGGTGTTTTTGCATCATTTGAGCTTAGTGATTATAACTTACAATTTCCAGAGGAACCCGAGGCTTTGATGAAAAAGTGACACATCAAGTACCGCCACTTGTGTTTTTGAACTTGTTCAGCACACACTCTTCTCACCTGATGTTCATCTCTTCCCAAATATGGAACCTGTTTGACCTCAGATGATGATGTCATATCAGCTGTGGAGGATCAATCAGTGTAAAACTTATAAATTCTTGCATAACGTATCTGAATAAAATATTCCCACCTGATCCCACAAACTTAACTAAATTTCGTCAGTAGGGAAAGTTGCTATACGAAGATCATAAAGTAAAAAACTTTGGTTCATAGGATTTTTCTTTTGAAGAAGGAAATTGTGTGTTCACGTATATGAAGCCAGTGTCACAGTCATTTCTTGTGTTGTCATGGCTCCAACATGGTGGCCTGTCCCTCATAACCACCGTTATTCACTTGCAAACATGCTGTG
This sequence comes from Lucifuga dentata, assembly GCA_014773175.1. NCBI lineage: Eukaryota > Metazoa > Chordata > Actinopteri > Ophidiiformes > Bythitidae > Lucifuga > Lucifuga dentata. The sequence goes on along the minus strand of VXCM01001032.1, from coordinate 67,160 downwards.
AAAGGCCGCTATAGAAGTGAAAAACAGGCGGTGGAAGTCTGAACACGAAGGAATGGCACACTTGAATGCAAACTCCTCAGAGACCTCGGTGCAATAATACCAGTGAAATGTGTTCTTATTCTTAACCCAACTTGCTTTTGGTATTCTATCATTTGGGAATAAGCTCTGGATTTTTTTTTTTTTTTTTTTTTTTTTTCTACATTACACAACTCGCAAATCTTCTGAAAGTTACTCATTTTTTGCTTGACTTTCACCAAGCTCTAAAGCAGTTAAAATGATAGAGGAGACAGCATGTTTTTAAGATGTGACTTCTTTTTAAAAAAAAAAAACAAAAAACAAAATCTGTTTTTGTGTCAAATAAATCCTGTAAGACTCTGCTAGAATCTAAATCTGATGATTTTCTCCAAACTTCTTGCCTGGAAATGCCTCAGTTCTGAATCAGTACAATAAATATTGCAACTGTGTACAATAAAATGTCTAAATAAAGAGTTTTATTCCACAAGGTGATACGTTACTTTATAACAAAATGAGTAGCAGGTAACTTCATTCCTTTGCATGCACACCAACTAATTGCATTTAGGATTCTCTTTATTCTGTTACATTAAGAACTTTCTGCAATGAATTTCTCCCAAGTGTTCATAGTAGAGTGTGTGTGAGTTTCAGCCTGTGTGCATAATTATTGAAGGATATTGCTGTGCCAAGCAATATAATTAACAATGAGTCTAACAATAGAATAATTTAATAATAGCAGCACAGAAAGCCAAAGTAGTCCTGAAAGCCACATTCTGTATCATCTCATTATCCCAACGATGAAATAGGGAATCAATGAGTGACTCATCTCAGTTAACTTGGAAAAATAAAACTTGATTTAGTCTTACAAATGTATTAAATTAATATCTTTCTCTCTTTATCTCTCTCTGGTTCAGAAGCGGTGAGGGGCATCCTTGCACCCGGCGGGATGAACGGGAGCAGTATAGGTGGGACGGTTCCCAACAGCCTCAGCGGGCAGCAGCTNACCCGGCGGGATGAACGGGAGCAGTATAGGTGGGACGGTTCCCAACAGCCTCAGCGGGCAGCAGCTGGCCTCTGCCATCCCTTCACCCACCACCGGCAAGTCTTGGCGCAGCAAATCCATGAATCTCAAGCACAGCGCCACCTCGTCCATGCTGGCTAGCCCCACACACTCACCCTCCCCCACCACCCCACCCCAGTCCACTGAAGGCCTCCGACCACCTGTGAGTGATGGGTCAAAGGTCGCTTCAGCTGTTGGTGTTGGAGCACCTCCCCAGAGGTCCATGCTGGAGAAGTTCCGTTTAATCAACCCTCGCTCCGCCTCTCGCACATCTCCATCAGTGGCGGAGATGGCTCTGCAGGAGGAGGATGACCTGTCAGAGTATGGCGAGGATGGTTTAACGCCCACGGGGTCAGTGTGCAGCAACAGCAGTAGCAGTGTTACGGCAAAGCAAGTATCTATGAAAACTCCCACACCCTCCCTCACTGCACCAACAAAGTCCTCCTCTTCATCTTCAACATCATCTTCATTTTCCAAGTCTTCTGCCAATGGGAACAGGTCCATGACCCCGTCCAAAGACAAGGAAGAGAGAAGCAAGTCTGGCAAAACCTCCAAGGACAGCTCTCCACCCAAAGAAGAGCGTGAGCCATCGGCTGACTCCGCAAAGAAGACCTCCAAGATTGCCAGCCTCATCCCCAAGGGAGGTAAGCCATCATCGGGGAAAAAAGATGGCGGCACCTCCTCGGCTTCCAGCGGCATCCCAAAGCCAGGACTCAAAGCTCCCTCCACGACGACAGCCAAGCCTCAGAGTCAATCCCAGAACCAAACCCAGGCTGTCTTAAACAGCAGCGGCAACCTGCGGGGGGGAGGAGAGGGAGAGAGAGCCAAGCTGACAAAAGGAGGGCAGGGGGGCAGCTTCTACATACAGCGTTCCATTGGGGGCCTGGAAGGCAAACGGACCAGCTTGACCTCTTCCACCAGCACCTCAGCCCTGTCTGGGTCAAGCGGGACGATTGGAGGAGGTGGAGGAGGAGGGGGGGGAGGAGGCGGAGGGGGAGGGGGAGCACTTGGAGGAAATGCAGCAGTTCAACTCCCTCAACAGCAGCAGCACAACCACCCCAACACCGCCACCGTGGCTCCCTTCATGTACAGGTGAGACATACAAGGATGGAACATTCTAACACACGTTTTTTTTCTTCAAAGCGTCAGTATTCTTTTCACTGATCTTCTTCTTTACTTCCAAAAACATTAAGCTAATTCTGCTCTCCGTCTCTCAAACACACGCACGCATACGTGCACACACACACACACTCCAGAATCTTGAAACACTCCCACCGATCAGCTGGCGTTCCCCACTGTGCAGCACGCTCTCGCCTCCACATCTCACAGTCATTACAGAGCAAATTAACATCCAGTGCCTGACGCTCACCAAAGCCTTTTATTAGACTGTCTGCATTTCATCTCTGATGGAGAATCCAGACATTGGTGGCATTCAAGAACCTATTCTCCCTTCTCTCCATTCAACTGGTGTTGTTTTGATGCGTGCTGCCACTGTGTGTTTTCCTGACATTAGAGCCCTCTGAGGTGCAATGTGCAAATCTGGACAGCAGGGCAGATTTTTCTCCTGTGACAGAGCAGGTAATCCAGGCAAAGGAGGTGCAGCCAAAATTCTCTGGGATGGCTTTGTGCAAGGAGAGAAAGAGAGTTAGGAATCCCATTAAACAAGGCTTAATCCATATTCCCATTCCTCCTTCTCCCTCTCCCTCTCGTTTACCTCCTCTGTTGTGCACAGTCAGCTCTGCTACGCTCAGTGGTGCTTCTGCTGAGCATTAACACTAATTCCACACATTTTCCTCTATTCCAAGTTAAAAATACTGCAGTCAGTTTTGGGTAGATAGTGAGTAATAATCTGTTATGATGGACCGAAACTGAACAGACAGCAGAAAAGCACACCATCTGTCACATATGGGTTTCTGGAAGGAATCCTATATGATTAGATTTGGGTTTACCACTCATAGCTATCTTTGACAGTTAATGGAGGCAGAAATCAAAATTTAGGCAAAGGAGATGATGTTTGGGCGGAGCTGATAAGGAACAAACTACCAAAACCTTCCACAGCTGAGTGCAATAAGCAGATGCACTGGTGTTGAAAAGTTTGGATCAGCCAAAAATTTTCATGTATTTGGTAGAAATTGATAACTTTTATTCTCCATGTTAGCATTAAATTGATCAGAAATTATAGTCAACACATTGTGTCATAACATTTTCTTTATACAGGATGGCATGAAGTTGAGTAGAGTGTTAACCTTTCAGTTCCATTATTCTTTGCACTCTGTGTAAATCTTCCACCTTACCAGCACCAAAGCAGTTCCATAACATTACTTTTCCTCCGCCATGCTTGACAGAAGGCATCAAGAACTCCTCCAGCAACCTTTCATTTGCTCTACGTCTCACATATCTTCTCCTCCTTGATCCAAACTTCAAACTTATCTGTCCGTAACATTCTTTTCCATTTATCCACCATCCATTGTCTGTGCTATTTTGCTTATTTTAGCCATTTCGTTTTTATTTGCCAGTTTCAGGTATGGCTGTTTCTTTAAAACTCTGACTTTAAGGTCAGCATCCCAGAGTTGTCTTTTCACTGTTGCAGATGACACTGATATTTGGCATGCACTAAGGAAGCAGCCAACTGAGGACCTGTAAGGCATCTGTTTCTCAAACTACAGACTCTGATGTTCTTATCATCTTGAGGAGTTGTTCTTTTTCTATCCTGGTTAGATCCAATTTGATCCTTTCTCTTGAGACAGGGGTGGACACTTTGTATGCAGTCTTCAGTTTCTTGGCAGTCTGACACGTGGAATAACCTTCATATTGCAAAACAATAGACTGATGTGTTTCTTGAAAAAAAAGTTGTTTTGGCAATTTTTGAACCCAAAATTGATTTTTTTTTTTTTTTTTTTNTTTTTTTTTTTTTTTTTTTAATTACCCATAAAGCAGCATTTACAGTTACATTTGTGTCAGTTCTGCTTATTTTGGCATGATGTCCTGAGTCATCCACAGAGCTCTGGGTAACTCTACAGAATCTGACACCTGTTGGCGAGCAGATCTGGCACATTTGAGCTACTAATCTATTATTGTCTGTCATTCATTGGAACAAATTTTATGGTGTCACTGTGTCCATTAAGCTCCAATACTGATTGCTTTTTTTGGATATTTGGCTATAGCCTCCTCAAATGCTAGCTATCCCATTCTCCTTTTCATCTTTTTCTTCTTCTGCAATAAATGTTCCTCCTTTTGAGCAGGCTTATGCAGTTGATGTTGCTGGCAGCTTGACACTTTACAGAAAGACCTCCTGTTTTGCTGTAATTTACAATAATTTAATGGCCAATTAAGTATTTTTGTTTTGTTCTTTCACTCCACCCACTTCAAGACGTTGTCCCTGCCAAGCCTAATAAGCCAGTATGCTTGTAGGATTGCAGTTAGAGTTTCATTTTGATCAGGATTGATTCATGCCCCCGCACATCAGACTTTGTCCCAGATTATTAGTATTATTATGTATGAATTTTATATTCAAAGCCTAAAGTTGCTCGTCACTAGATAGTAATAATAAATATAATTTTGTAATAGCATTTTTTTTAACATCCAAACCAGATCTCATATTTTGGGTCTAAACTGTGAATATCTCTGTAACTGTGATTCTATTGGGGTGAGGAAAGATTGCAGGAAGAAGAAAAAAAGCTTTTCACATGAGCTGAAGTCACTGACTGATGCTGCTGTTTGCAATTTGAAGCCAATTTTTATCTGCTGCTCTGCAGGTGGCAAACATGGGGGAGGGAGGTGTGTGTGTGTGTTTGGAGCATATAAATGCTGCAGCTTGTGCTTACATTTGTCTGCTTTTTCAATGTTTTTGTGCATTTGTTAGTTTGTGTATCACCATGTGTGCTTTTCTTTTTGTGTATTTCAGGATTTTGTTGCGTGTGCAAGTGTTAGTTTTCATGAATACTAAAGTATGTATGATTACACATGCATGGATTTTATTGCGTATTTGTATTTTTGACTATGTCATTGTATGTTTGTCCGTATGTCTGTTACTTTGTGAGTTTTGCTCCGTGTGTGTGTGTGCTTACAAATGCTTTTGTGTTTTCCTGCAGTTCATCGTGTGTACATGTGTGTTTTTGAGTGTGAATGTACCATTGTTTCATAAGGTGTACTGTACTCTTTGTGCCTGTTTCTCTGGATCAGCAAACAAACACTGGAGTGTGCTAGGCTTAGGTTTATGATACTTAGGCTAAACGCACACACACACACACACATATTCCATGCACACTTTTGCACACATACACACACACACACAAGGCGCTCATGTGTCATCCATGACTGTCCCCTCTTTTGTAGAAGTGTCCATCTTTTGAATATGTGACTGAGCCCAAAATAGAAAACTAACACCAGAATGCAAACGCTGTACTTTATTAACACAACAGAAACACAAAGACAATAGAGAAGGGAAAAATACTGGCTGTGGTTTACAATCAAGCTAGATTCAAAATCCAACAGAGGGATTTCAGTGGAATTTTGTGGAAAGGTAGGGCTGGAGTAAAGGCAGAGTCGATTAGATTTTGACACTAAATTTCTTGTGTGATAGTTAATTTTTGTCAGTAAATAAAAACAAAGTTACACTCTTTTTCCAGCACAGCAGATAACTTTATAGTGCATGATTTAAAGGACATTCCGCCCATTTGGCATGTTTTGAGCCTAATATATTAAATTTTCATACCGTTAATGTTACTGACAATCATTTCCCAAAACATACTGTTGGAACAGTGAATTAAAAAAATTTTTCCTACCTTCCAGACTGCTTTTGGCTCAGTTCATTCTGGTACGCTATTAAAATCAACTTGTTGATACTTGAAATGTTCTTAGGACAGGTAATCCATCATCACAAGCAAGATGCATATTCAGATCTTTTTCAGAGTTAGGTAATTTTAGTGTTTAAGTGCAATAAAAAGCATGGAGTGAATGTATGTTTCCACCAGGGAATATAGTCCCAAAAGAANTTTAAGTGCAATAAAAAGCATGGAGTGAATGTATGTTTCCACCAGGGAATATAGTCCCAAAAGAAGACCTGCATTTGTCAAAAAACTTAAACGACCATGACTTTATAAGGCTGCGTAACTATTAACAGGCGAAACATTGATTTTTAAGGTGGGTGTATCGCTTGAATATTTGATTTTGAAAGATTAAGAGATTTTGCAAAATATCAGGAAAGCTGAAATATGGTTTTATCCTTTGGGAAATGATTGTCAGTAACGTAACAGGTATGAAAATGGACTGTATTAGGCTCAAACATGCACGATCGCTGGTATGGTCCTTTAATAGCTAGAAAGTATACCATTTAAATTTAACTTCAACAGCTAAAAATAAATTGCAACCACAGTCTACAGCAGGACATTCTCAGTTTATCACTGTCAGACATGCCTGATGGCTGTATAGTTCAAGCTGAGAACGCCTTATTCCACCCTGTCTTAGTCCTGGTTGTGCATTATTTGCTTCTTGTGCCTTTAGGACGTTCTCAGAGAATGACTGCACCATGGTGGCCCCGGCTGACCCCTGCCTTAGCCCCACCAAGGGAGAACTGGTCTACAGCAAGACAGCCAAACAGTGCCTGGAGGAGATATCAGGTACAGTAGGTCAACACACATGCTGTGACTGTGCAAATGTGCTATTTCTGTCTTTATGTGCAAATGTGTGCGTACATGTATTGTGTGTATTTATCATTTGTACAGTTGGTCGCACTTGAACTGTATTCTGTTATTCCGCATTCATTAAAAGCTGTTTTCAGTATCCTTCATTCAGTAATAACATCTCTAGTAGAGGTATTATTCAAACATTCTACTGGATGCTTGACTCATTTGTGTTGCACTGCTACCCTGCTTCTGAAAGGAATTATTTAGATCATCCATTTATTCATTCATTTTTCAGGAAATGCAGCAGTTGGTTTAGCAACCTTTTATCATTTTAAAGGGGAGATATACAGATTTCCCCATTCTTACATTTATTTAGGAGTTATTTTGAAAGCTTTGCATTGTTTTAATTTAACCTGGGAAACACATTGGTCTACTTCTCCTCTTTTGCTGTGTCACTGCTGTGCACAGTGAGTGAAAACAGGCAATTTTAGATCCTTTGTCTGTCTGCTCTGTTCTGATTGGCCAGCTGTGTCAGGCCTGAGACTATGAAACACAGATGCTGGACAAACATGTGTTGACAAGCTTTGTCCTTCTTTGGTGTTTCTAACCAGGTGTGTAGGCAAATTCAAATGTGTTACATGTTGATGTCAACACGTTACTAAAGTAAAGGACCAATCAAAACGAAGCTTTCAGGGCAGTTCAGGACCTATGGATTTGTCTTATTGGATGTATTTCTATAAATGCAGACTCTGACAATGTTATACACATTCTCCATACTATGTTTCGCTATAAAAACATGTCTCTTTAAAGATTAAGAATATGGTATTGCATTATGGAACAGCTGTTCTATTTACAATATTTGAGAAGGAAAAGACAGCAACATCTGTGGCAGCGTTAATGGAGGATAGTTGGAGGGTAACAGCAGGAGGGAATTTTCTGGTGGCTACCAGCATGAATTAGTTTTGTATAGCGTGCCTATGCGTTGTGTGAGTGTACGTGTGTTTTGATGATACACATTCTGGGCTGCTTTCACATAGCGGAGTGAAAAGGTCATTGCTGACATCTGAACACAGGCAACATCTGCAGCTTTTTGTTTACATCTCTGCAGGCTGTCATCATCTGTTACCGTCTTGATGCTACATCAGGATGATCATCACCATTATAGATAAGAAGAACAGCATCCTCTTTTCAGGGATAAATTTTCTAATCAACAGTCTTTCCATTTCATTACAACGTCAATAGAGCTCCAAACCTTGGCAGTATGAGTGCTGAACTTTACTTGTTAAAGGACCATTTTGCATATTTAAGCCCAATACACACTACCCACATACACATTACGCTACTGACACATTTTCCAAAACATAAAACCGTATTTTAGTTTTTTTTCTGTTATTTTGCCAGATCTCCTAATCTTTCAAAATCAAATGTTCAGCTAATACACCCACCTTAAAATTCAGTGTTTCACCAGCTAAAACATATATACAAATGTAGAAGGATCAGTTGATTTTTAATTTCTCAACATAAGCCGTCTTCTCCTGGGACTACTGTATATTCTTTCTTTCATGCAGCTCCGTGTTGGATTGATACATAAAGTTACTTTGACAAAAAAATTTAACAGGCTTCATGTCAGTTGTGATGGATTACTTATCTCAAGCACATTTCAACTGTCTACAAGTTGATTTTAATAGAAATGAACTGAAATCAATGGTAGTCTGGAAGGTAGGGAAAACAATTCTAATATTTGCCACTCCAGTAGAATGTTTTGGGAAAATGATTGTCAGTAGCATAACGTGTATATGGGTGGTATATAGTGGGCTCAAACATGCAAAACCATCAGTATGATTCTTTAAGTTACAACATGGTAAAGAAGGAGTTTTTAAGCAGCAGAGAAAAGAGATTTTGTAGGGTGATTGTGTATTTGAGTTCATGATCCTGTTGTTGTTGACACCCTGATGAGGGCATGAAGCCAATCTGTTGGTTAAAGAAACCTTGTTTGTTTGCATGGAGAGAAGATTCTGCGCATCTTCAGTGTTCTTTAATGACAGTCATTAGATCTTCTGACATTTAGAGTTCAGAACCGAGCGACAGTTGACCAGAAATTTGTGTTTGAAAGAGTTTCTAACCACGAAAGCAGGCTTAAATTCCTGACAAGGAGTCAAATTTGATGCTTAAAGGAGCCAACAACATCAAAACACAAACCACTGAAATCAAAGAGAAAATCCTTTTGTCTCAGTAGGACCTGAAAAATTCATTTTAATAACGTGTATCCCATTTGAAACAAAGATCAGTCCACTGCCTGACATTCATTTCTTTACATCTATTGTACATATAAAATGTCTAATATGTGTCCTTCTATCAACAGTTTGTCACCTTGGCTCCTTCCATTTAGTAAGTTGAAGGACTTTCTTTGTCCTTTAAGTTTCTTTGTGTATACAAAGAGCACTCTGATTACAGGGATGAGGATTCAGGTTCCAGACGTTTTGCTTTGGCCGCAGCTTTTCCAAAAGCCATAATTTAAAGGATAAAATTAGACTGCTGCACTGACCATTCTCTTTGTCAAGGCTTCATTTCAAACGCTTGCTTTTTGTTGTCACGTTTCTTGGTTGTTTTGCATCCTGCATTTTCCAAATGCTTCTCCATAGAGGGGCAGAAAGGGGTCTTTGAGAAGCAAATTCAAGTGCATGCACACCACAAATACCACATGAAAAGCATATGCATTTTATATGTCCTGGTTGAGCACAATGTCAGTTGTGCAAAACAGAATATGTGTGAAGCAGAATATATGTAAACACTTCATGAATGTGTTAATTTATGCCTTAATACAATCCTTTTTAGAGACTTTGTGGGATCTGCTGTTGAGAATATAAGAGGCTTTTAATTGCTAGCAATATATATCCCTCCAATGCGCTCATCTCCTGCTGCTGCTGCTCCTTCACACAGTCAAGTCTACACCAGTCCATTGATTTCCTATAGGCCCCTTTAATGCCTTGCATTAAAATGTAATTTCTTTAACTGGATACATCATCTGAATAATAATATCCGATAGCTGGACTTCTGTCTACACTTTGTATTTAAAAAACATTCTCATTATCTGTCTTCTGAAACTAAAACTGAAACTGAACTTTATTTGTCCAAGAATACATGGAAATTTGCGATCTTCCTGCATTGTGATTGGATTTTTGCTCCATATTCGGGCTTCATCCAGTTCTTATAAATAACTAATGTTTGCATGGGCACCGCTGTTCACATTCCAGGTACAGGTACCTATTTACAACAAGCCGCAACTCCTCATTCAAAATAACTTTATTAATGAGAGCGAGCGGAGCTGGAAAACAAATGTTGAGATTTTATCTCACAGATGTGTCAAAGTGTTTCTTATCGGATGCTCTGCTGTTGTGCAGATGATCAACAAGCTTGCAGGCTTTTTGTGACTGGATTTCCATGATTTATCATTTTCCTACAGGTGTCCCAATTGTATTCATTGTTGAGGTTGATGCTAAGATTAGCAACTTCTAAGTATTTGTATGTATTAAGATAACTGCAAAGAAATCTGCCATTTGTCCGCTCCAATTTTGGTAGCTGCAGACCAACACAGATTAATTTGAGACATTCACTCAAAACAGAGATGCTCATTAACCAGTCGCTCGTGGATAGGATCAGCTTGATAATGTGGTTTCTGAGGCAACTGCCCGCCAGCGTGTATCAGCTACTGGTAACTGGAATTAGGAACTGTGTGGTCGACAGCCACAGCTAATCACTATTGGTCTAATGAAGCTCGTACTGATTGATATGAATATGTGGGGGCTGTGGTGTCATTGTTGATCCAGAATAAGCTGTGGGCTCCATGTTTAATGAAGCGCCTGACGTAGTGCAGCAAGCTTACAGGTGCCCTGTCCACACAAGTCACTGTCAAACTGTGAAAAAGAGAGAGAGAGAGAGAGAGAGAGAGAGAGAGGAGGGGAAACTGAACAGAGTGAAACAATGAAAAGGATTAAGAGAGAGAGAGAGCATGGAAGACTCAGAGAAATGGGTGGGAGAGAGAGAGAGAGAGAGTGAACACTGCAGACTGCATTCTGGAATGAACAGGCAGAGCGAGTCTTCGAGTCAGTTCACCGGCTTCAGTACCCATGCATTCTCAGCTGTGAGGAGAGAGGACTGAGAGAGAAAGAAACAGCAAGAGTGAGAGAGTCAGAGGGAGGCACGAGAAGTGTGTCGGCGAGGTGGTAATTAAGGGAGACAGAAGGTGGAAAGAGACAGATAAGGGTAGAGGAGTAGAGACTGTCATTTAATAGAGGAAAAGATAAAGAGAGTGTGAGCGCAGGAGAGAGAAAGCAAGAGAGAATGTGAATGTGTGAGGAGTGGCAAAAAGGAGATGCAACGACTCATTCATCCACTCTCCTGGCTGTGTTAAAAGAAGAAGAGAAAGGAGACGAAAAGATAGAAAGAGGAAGCATGAAGAGAGAAGGAGCATAAGTGTTTGTGCATATGTGTAGCTCAGCATTTGACCATGAGTATGGACTGTCTCGAGGATGGATCTGGATTCTACCTTTATGCCTGAGGGTGGAGGTTTTGTCTCTGCTCTTTGTGGCACGGTTACTCTCCCTTCAGCCCTGCCAAGCTTGGACCTCACTTTGGACGCGAGGGACGTGGGGACACCTCTCTACCTCGTCCATCATCCAGTTCCTCCTTCATTCCATCTGCTCCCTCAGTGCCGGTGCAGCCAAGATGTGAAACGGAGAGCGACAAACAGGTGGATCCACTTTCATGCATAGTTTCACACACTGATCCATGGAGGCAAAGAGGTGAACCTGAAAGGGAAGGGAACGGCGAGCAGAGATGAAGCGAGGAGCAGAGTTCTCCGTGTATCAGGGGGGCAGCCCAGCTCGGCGGCCTCCCCAGCCTCTTCCTGACAACCTCAACCTGCACATCAAGCAGCGTTCACTCACAAACCTGACCCTTCTGAGCGATGGCGAGCAGCGGGTTTACGCGTTTGAGCTTGACGAACCGCCACCTCGTCACTCCCATCCTCAGAACTCATCGTTCTACTCATCCTCCACACAGAGGACGGGAGGCAGCCTGCAGGGAAGTCCGAGGAAGGACATGGTCACGAGGGGTGGAGGGGCGCGGGGTACCAGAACACGATCACTGTCCNTCCGAGGAAGGACATGGTCACGAGGGGTGGAGGGGCGCGGGGTACCAGAACACGATCACTGTCCCTTTCCCTCACCAAGATGCTTTCTCAGTCAGAGCACTCGCTGATTCCCGTCCCTTGGCGATGCACGGCTGCAGGCGGGCGGCCGCAGCGAGCGTCATACAGCGGTCACTCACGGACTGAGTTGCGGACATCCAGGGAGGAGGCAGGGACAGACAAAGAGGGCAGCAGTGGGCATTCAGACAAGGTGTCAGCTGCAGGCAAGGGTGGTGGGAGGCAGGGAGGCAGGGAGAAGGATGGAGGGTATTGGGCAGAGGAGGAGGTTTCAGGGGGAGGCCCTCGTGAGGGAACAGCTCAGCTGGACAAGGAGATGATACTCACGATGCTGGGCGATCTGGAGCAGGTGCTGCACACACAACCACAACGCCCACGTAAGTCAGAGTCACCAGATTCTGTGAAAGAGCACAAACTCTGAAACACGTTATGCAATATAATTTGAAGATTAAGTTACTTCAACATGAAAATATCACAACACTGCAAAATTGGCATTTTTGGCTATGGTAAAATAATAAACTCAGGTAACTATGCTTGAGTAACAAGTAAAAATGCTTGAGAATTTTCTTAACCCTTTCAAATTTTTTTCATTCCTTTGTTATTTCTATCATTTATTAGCATTTTAAGACATGTTAGATGTGTGAGGCCAAGCTATATAAGCACAGTCATGTGTGCCATCTTCACTCATGCAAACCACGCACACACACTCTCTCTCACACCTACAGATATCATTGATGCACCTTCACCCACAGAGGTTAATACAAGCAGCAGCGTAGTATATATGAATGCTCACACACACACACACACACACACCAGATAAGGTCTACAATACAGTGTGCACCTTTTCCCACTTGCATTCCCTCACTATTACTATCAGTAAAGGGGACATGCAGTGCTGCACTGAATTTAGCAGCTGGAGTCTCACCTTTACTGACTCTTTACCTTGATTGTAGCTCTGTTATTTGCCAGCGAAGATGAATGTTCCCTTGTACAGCAACTCTCCTTTGTGTTTTCCTAATGAGCACCCATCTTAAAACCTTTTGATGTCGGAGGAAAGGGACGTGGGTGATCAGCAGTAGTGTTGTAATGTGTGAAGTATCTCTACAGATATAGCAAAGTGAAATGCACAGTGCGGTAAACAGATTCAAGCAAATTTTCCTAGAATTCCTTTAAGCAGGTTGAGACATGATGCAGCATAAAGCAGAAGATGTTCCACTGAAAAGACCGTTATGACTTCACAGCTGCTTTACTGCCTGTAAATCACACAGCAGGCCTGATCAATACCTTATTATTACAACCTATGTGTGTGCAGGCATGTAATCTTACCTATGCTATCGGTATGCATCCAGGTACAGGATTTTGTGTGAGTGCATGCCTCTGTGTGTGTGTAAATGCATGTGAGACATCCATCCAGAGAAGCCATACAAACTCTTGCACCGCTGCAAAGTTGGCTTTCGAAGTAAAGCATTCAGCTGCTGTCATGGCTGTTTAAGCTTTTAGCCTCAGGGATCAGTTGATACGTATTAACAAACTCTCAATGTGCTGCGGTGCCTGTTAGCAAAAACACATTCAGCAGCAGGGCGATGAAATTGTGTGTGCATACATTTGCATCCGTGTGTAAGATCGCTGCCATAGTGACACAGCAAAGACTGACTGCTGTTTTGTTAAGGGTGATGGTGCGACAAAAGGCTGCAACCAGGGTACCGCTGCCATTAGTGCTGGCTTTGTGTTTGCTTGTGTGTATGTGGATTGGAGTGTGCATGTGTATACTATAATGGAGTTTTCCTCCATCTCTGATATTTGGGTTAGTAGCCAATAATATTCAGCTAGAGTGAGGGGCATCAGTACCAATCGGCATGCATAATGGATAAAGAGAGAGAGAGAGCAAGAGAGATGCAGGCAGAGTTGGCAGCGTGACACTCACCGATGAGTGTGTGTGTGTGTGTGTGTGTTTGGGTGTGAATATAAATGTGTCATCCCAAACAGCAGACATTTGCATTATGTTGTATCAACTCTTATCTCAAGCAGTGTTGTTCTGCAGCCTGTGTGTGTGCGGTGTGCATGCTTCCTCCATCCTTGTGTGCCCTTTCGATCTCTGCCTGGCCCGGTCTCAGTTTGGCTGCTTCACACCCTCACCTGGCCAACAGCTAGACAGCAGCCTGAATCCAAATGAATGCCTTTTTATTTTCATCTGGCCTCATGCCTCTCCGTGCTGGGGAATTGCTGTGGTATTAGGAATAAATATTATCTTTTAATTTGAAGAAACTCCAACTTGTATGTGCATGTGTGTAATGTGTGTGTTTGCCAGTAGGATGCAGCTTTTGGAATGCTCGCAGACACATAATAAAACACATAAATGCACACTCACACCCTGGGATGCCTCACCACATTGCATGAAGTGTCCATCCATGATGGAGAGTCCAGGGCTAAATCTCCTTATGCCACTTTATAATGGGATTGTAATTGATCTTTCTAGAAAGGGCTGCACTGAGGAGAGGAGAGGAGAGGAGAGGAGAGGAGAGGAGCAAGGGGGACATGAAAAAGGAAAGAAGAATGAAAGAAAAGAGGGAATTCAGATTATTCTGATGAGCTTTTAAAAAAAAAAAAATAGCATCAACACACCACAAATTCTTCACTTCTTATATAGCTACAGACCAATAAAAAGGGATTATAATATCTGTTTGGAGAGTGGAGAGTTTTAAATGTGTTCCATCCTGACAAACGTAAAATTCAGGGCACAGAACCTGATTTTGATTGATGAATCCATAGTTACTGATGATATGAACATGATGCTGTTACTTTTTGTCAAAGTCACTTAATTTAACTGAGCTACATGGAAGAAAATGTATGTCTCCGCCAGGGAATATAGTTCCTGGAGAAGACTGGTTTTACTGAGAAATTGGCAATCTGGATGGTAGGAAAACAATTCTAAAATTTACTGCTCCAGTAGTATGTTTTGGAAAATAGTTTGCAGTAATGAGGAATGTATGCGAGTTGTATTTATTGGGCTCACATGTAAAATCACCAGTATGGTCGTTTAAGTCTTTCTTCGGAAATTTGGGCAAAGGTCACAACTTTTATACTGTACATGCCAAAGACAGAATACAAAGCACAATCCTGCAAACTGTGGCTATTTATAATATGACCGTTTACAGTCTGTGCAAAATCTTACTAGAAAGTTTAATGGTCATGAGGAAATTAATTTTCACATTCATACATGCATGAAGACACCTTGACACCTGAGCTACGTATTGCTGCCATTTTTGAGCCTGTTGTCTGCTTGTTGCTGCTGTCAGTTTGGCTGGTCAGAGCAGTGAAATCAGCACACAGAACACGGCTTCTCAATCAGCTTAACATCAGACTGTATTGTTGCCTCTTCATGTGAAATCTGCTGGCTGATTCATCTCCAGCACGTTGGCCATTTCCCTTTGAAATCACCTTAAAACTGGAAAGAGGTTTGACCACCATCATTTTCCGTGTCTCATGTTAATTGTCCATTCTGTGTTACCCGCCTGAGGATATACATCAGCTTGAGCAATGAACAGAGAGGCTTAATTGGAACAGACAAGCAGATTCTTTGGTCTGCACCCACAGCTCGGAAACGCTGCCCACCCAGGCTTATTAGCGGCACTCCTTCAGAACGCCTCAGCGTAACAAGTAACTTCATCTGTAAAAGAGGCACTAAGAACTGCATAAAACATATGAAACGCTATCATAGTGTGTGTTTGATGGCTGCTGCAGTAGGACGATGGTGGTCCAAAGCATTTTCAGACATGGCTGACAGAAAAGGAGAGGAGCTCTGACAGAGTTTGCTTTTGCTGGCGCAACTGTGTCCCAAAACTAACTGGCGGAGTCATGGCACAGCATTTCTGCTTTCACCTGAAGTAAAAATGTCAATACTCCATAAAATAACATCCTGGAAAAGACCGGCACATGGTGCAACCTGTTTGGCTGACAGGCTGATTTATTTTATGGGCTTTAAATTGTCAGTGTGCAGTTCAGGAACATGCACCCAAGCTGACAGTCACCAGAGTTATACAGTTC
Source organism: Lucifuga dentata (assembly GCA_014773175.1). Classification (NCBI taxonomy): domain Eukaryota; kingdom Metazoa; phylum Chordata; class Actinopteri; order Ophidiiformes; family Bythitidae; genus Lucifuga; species Lucifuga dentata. The sequence goes on along the minus strand of VXCM01001032.1, from coordinate 51,214 downwards.
CCTCTACTGAGGCGTTAAGTGACATCCAGTGAAATATGTCTTCTACTTCTTATTGAATGTGTTTGTTTGTGTGTGTGTGTGCAATGTTTTCAGGTATCGGTAAGTGCTGTGTGCGTGACCCTGCAGCCCATTAAATCATGTAAATTGTGTGTTCCAGGAGAGGACCCTGAGACGAGACGGATGAGGACGGTGAAGAATATCGCTGACCTGCGGCAGAATCTGGAAGAAACCATGTCTAGCCTACGGGGGACACAGATCAGCCACAGGTAGGCGCACAGATGGAACAATCCTTTACTTACTGGTTTACTGGTTTGGTTTCATTTGATAGTCTTTAAATGGGAGCATGCTGATAAAAATGTAGAAAACACCGAGAAACAAAAGAGAGATCCCAGCCGTGGAGTTGCAGGTGGATTTATTTCTCCCACCCAGATTTTCTCAGCCAATCCTGGATTCAGTCCAGAGGCCTTCCAGTCATAAGCCCACTTCACTGTCTCGGCTGCAGCCACATTGGGAATAGAAGCTGCCTCTGTAATTCATTTGACGCTACCACTTCCTTGTTCTTCTAGTTACAGTCAGTCTGGTGTAGCCTGCCTGTTATGGAGCCAGGAGTCTTCAACAAACTCTATCCATCAGAAAACTTTTTAAAAGCAATTCAGAGCCGCAATATTATTTAATTGATATAATGAAACGCATATAAATGTATGTATTTTAGATTTATATCAGTTAGTGTGATCCAACATTTAGTATAGTCAACCCATTTCAATAATTTCCTAGGATAAATTTCAGTTGTGTTGTGACCCGAAAAAATGAAATCCTAATATGAAGAATGAATGCATGAAGAATTTTGGGAATATCTGCTTGTTGGTTTGAGCCTAATATCTGCCATGAGCCTGTTCTGAATGGAAGGAGCTAGAACATTCCAACCTCATATGTTACATTTACACCATCAGATACGTGACCCAATTCCAATGTTTTGCTCACATGTGGCACATATTGCATATGTTTGTGAAGCTGTACCAATTTAAAAAAAAAAACACATGGAATCGGACATTCTCAGATCTGCTTTGCGCCGCATTTGTATTTAGAAATAAATCTGAAATGGATATCATGTGACATTGAAATTTCCTTGCCATTTGGACTTGCATATCATAAACTGCAACATTCTTCTGTGTTATTTGCATATGAATGAATGATGTAGCAGTGGTCATTGCTGCTCCTGCCCAAGCTGCAACAACTAATACAAAATATAATTAACTTGTGGACCTTTAAAGGTGCTTGGGAAAGCAATAGCTCATTTGAATTATTTTGCTGTCATAGTGGCATTTTATTTACCTCTGTCTCAGAAACTACTCTCTCATTTGATATTTGGGTTGTTTCATGTTTCAAACAGGTAAACTCAGGTATCAGATATGGGCCAGTGAAAAAGACAATGTAAAGAAGCTTTCAAAAATTGGATGTAGATTTAAAAACAATAAATAAATAAATCAGAATTGGACATCAAGATCTGTTGTGTAAATGTAGTTCTTGTGAGAACAATAGAACAATCTGCCACATATCGGACCATTTTAAGGTGCTATGTTCACACTGATGCAATGTGTTGAGAGCCTGGAACTGTAAAATGCACAATTTGGAATTCCACAGAATGCATCATAGCAAAATCGTAAGGAGCACTTCCTTTCTGATCACAGCTTAAATGCACCAGTTAACCAAGTCTGTTTCCTTTGCACCCAGTGTCCTTGGCAAATAAACACAGATCTCATTGTGATACCTTTGACTCAGCCTGCACAATTCATCACACTGATCCAGCGTGGGGATACCGTAGGTCTCCAGCTAATAATGATGCTCCCTCTTTTACCTTGTCATCTTTTCCTCCACATTTCCTGGTTTTTAATTAAAAAACCTGCTTCAGTGTCCTCACCAGCTGGTACATATGTAATGACATTCAGGAATGACACACATCGACCACCTTCAGAGTGAATCCCATCTGTGAGCCATGGATAACATTAAGAATCTAACAACACACAGCGTAGCAACTGCGGCTCAGGCGAAGACAAAATGATAACCACTGGTTTCAGTCAGATCCCCGGGCAATGCTCCTCTGCTCGTCTCTCCTTTCTTAGTCTATTATTTTGTGTGTTTTGCCCCATTTGCAGAGGAAGATGGTGGCCAGGCTGCCGACAGCCATGACAGATGGCAGCCTGTGTGTGTTTGTTTTTCACTTTTTTTTTCCCCTCTGGTAGTCTCGGGCAGGCACGATCAATACATTGTCTTTCCGGCACATTTAATCCAGTGGAACCCACAAGCTTGGGGTGTGGGCACATTTGATTGGCCCAAGAACACCGGTGCCATTCACATTCATCAGACGCACAAGGATAGTCAGCATGAAATAAGTGGAAAATGCATCGTCTTGACTCCACATTGGCATCATACAGCATATGGTATGTCTGTGTGTGTATGTGGAATGGTGATGCAGAGGCTAAAGCACACTTTTGAGTCATTAGATTTAGAGGAAAAAATAAGTCAGCTCATCGGTGTGTGTCTTTTCTCTTCAAGCCACATACAGGTTTATACTCTGCATGTGAGGACAGCATCAGAGCATGCATACCAGTTCAGTCCATGACAAAAGCCTGGACACACCATCCTAATCTCTCCTGGATAAGAAATGGCTTTAATCTCCATGAAGCTAACGCACCTTCAGAGTAATTAATCACAGTTCCGCTCTGGCAGACATGTCTGTCATATTCATCACTCTTCCTTTCTTTCTGCTCCCTCGTTGGGATTCTCCATCCCTCATACCTGTTTACACGCCATCCCCACCTCATGTGGGCTCTCAGAAGGCTAGCGGTGGCCATCAAAATACAAAAATGTCCTTCATCTTTTGTTTCTCCTGCAACTACGTTTCACTAAAGCCAGGATTGTACTTGACATTGACTACATATACGCATGATGGCTGCCATGCGTATCCTCTTTTGGCAATTTTCGTGAATCTGCAGCACGGAGACAATGAGGTCAAGGAGAAGAGTATGGCAGGATTTGTTCAGCGACCTCACCATGTCTGTTGTCACTGCTGATGTTTCTTTTGCCTTTGCAGAATTAAAAAAAAAAAGTTAATCTTTTCGATTGTCGCCATCTTTGTTTACTTTGTTGATCAAAATCCGAAGTAGTTTTTAACATGCCAAACAGGGATAATGTACCGTATGTTTCGGCCCTCACATTGTGGATGGTGAATATAGTATTTAATCCTTCTGATCAATGCCAACAAGAATACAAGTAACAGCCCTCATGTAGCAACTGTTTGTGCAAGGATATGAGCAGTTAAACTAAAGTATAATCCCTAACTCAGCACACCACAGCATCTTCTATTTTAAATGTAGATTTAGCAGATTAGATTTTTACTGCATGAATGAATTTGGAGCAATATCGCAGCCAGTAGTCACTCATATGTACAGTACATCATCAGTGTTTATGAGCAACATGCGAATGCCATCACATCTGTTTTGGCATCTTCTGAAAGACTTCTTACCCATCTGCTCTGTAATTTGGAACAATGAAAATAAAACTGTAAACATGAAATCCCATGTCTACTACATTTATATGCATTTTGGCATTAATGGAGGTTCAAAACTCGACTATCTGTTTTCAGGTGTTCATCAAAGAAAAAAAAAGTATTATGCAACATGCATCATTAAAAGGCAGATATAAATGGACTAAAAAGAGACTAGCATCATATAATATCATTATTCTTCACATATCAAGTTACAGTTTGGAAGTTTGGTTCCATCACCCTTCAACTCTTCCTTTCTCATTAAACCGACTTTTTGACTTTGATGCAGCTTCCATCACATCCACAACATTGTTTAGAGAGCCAGACGTGTTGGGGCCTCCACAGACAATCTGTATTGATCCCAAAGCCCATTTAATTTCCCACTACTGTTTTTTTAATCCAGCAATGAAACAATGGTATTGATTGACATTTGAAGGGGAAAATAAACAGCTACCTGTGTGAAGAAACACTGGAATGTTCAAGGACAAACCTGGCACAGGAAATAGAAAAGGAAAGTCTCACTGGCTCTTGTCTTCCCTTCTTCTCAGGACTGAGCGATCCCTATGGGGATTCAAACCCTAAATGACATTTTGAACATGATAACTTCACCCAGTTAGGTTTGTTTATTTTGTCTTTATACTTTGGAACACAGAAAGAAAACATGGGCGCTAAATTATTCATTGCTTTGGAATTGAGGAGATAGCTGATGGTCCTATTTAAGTGTATGTATGGGACTCATGTTTGCAGATCAAATTCAGGAATTGAATTTAGCTGATTCTTCAGTTCAGGGCATTTTGAATCAAGAGCACAGGCATTATCAAAGCATGGTCATAAATCCTGAAAATTACAACAAATTAAGAATAATGAAAAGTCAAAAACACAGACAGTTTCTGCCTGTGATGATTGGCTGCTCTCATTCAAGTGTGTGCGTGCGTGTGTGCGTGCGTGTGTGTAGGGGGAGATCCTTTTTAGGGTAACGTGTTGCTGCTCTTGCAACTTAAGTATTACTAGTCCAAAAGTATAAAAGCTGTATTATGATAATACGGTATGTGTTCAGAATATTAAATATTGTGGCTTTGTTTAATTTTTACACCACATTAAAACTGAGATATGATAATTGCTGTAAAGAAATATGAGGAGTCTTAGCCACGACTAGCTTAGATATTTTGTATTTTGAGTCACAACACCATATTTCTTAGGGATCTTCAGGATATTTAAAGGGGTTATTATGCTTGTTATTTTCCTTTGAGGGACACTACAACAAAATGGCCTGTTTTCATTTAATGTGCACAGTGGTGCTGCATAAAGAAGGAATAAAAGTGGATCATTGTGTTTTTTACACATTAAAGCATTGCAGAGGTTTGAAGATAGAACCTTAAATGAAAATAAGAACATGGAAAGCTGTATAATATGTTCCCATTAACAAGAGAGGACACTGTGGTGTCATTACAAATAGAGAAAAAAAATAAAAATTCTGTGTTTCTATTTCTTTTTCCTATTTGGTATTCTTCCATAGTTAGATCTGTGTCATCCAGCTCAAGTAGGTAGGAAATTCTGATATTACTTTCATTGATCACAACTAAAAACAACATTGTACCACTAGTTGAGTTTTTCTTTCCAAAATTTCCATCTTTCATATGTGTAAAATATATACTTCTGCTTATCGATAACACACACACACACACACAGTCTCTCCCACTTGTATCTCTCTCTCTCTCTCTCTCTCTCTCTCTCTCTCTCTCTCTCNCTCTCTCTCTCTCTCTCCCTCCCACTCTCTCCCTCCTTTTTTTCTCTCTGCTGCTTGGAGATAAAGATAAGCTGATCACACAACCTACATTGTGTATGAATGTTAAAAGATTTTGATTTCTATTCAGTGGCAAATTGATTTCTGTATTTTAGTACTAATCTGTGATCGCTTGTCAGATAAGCAGTTGCTATTTCATTTGCCTTCTCGACCCTGTGTGTGTGCATGTGTGTGTGTGTGTTGATCTCAGAGGGTGTTGATAGAGATGTGTTGTGAATATGCCAGGCATCACTTGGCATCATGGGAGTACGCTTTGCGTCCTCTATGCCCTTTTTTTACCAAACACGCACACATTTGCACACACACACAACTGTACTCACACCTCTCTCATTACTACGTGTGAGACCGCTGCCTTAAGATGTCAGGGCTTTTGTCACCTCATGAAGGCCAGAATGCAGAAAGAGCCTGATCAGGTCCCTCCTCCTGTTTTGATGCAGCTACTGGAACCTTTTCTTCCTCAAACCTCCAAGGTGAAACTGAAGAAAAGTGCTGAAATACAAAAGCCTTCCAAAGTAATTTGAATTCAACGTCCCCAAAGGTGGAATAACATTTCAACCTGAGTGCAGGAAGTGTGTAATAAAATGTGTGAATTCTACATTGACTGTATCTGTCATTTGTAGCTGGGTCGTGGGATATTTTCATGCATATTAATATGAAGATAACAGTAAACATATCCTTATTATTGATGATAGCCTTTATAAAATGGACGAGTAAGCACTTAATCATGTTTACATGTGGGTTTGTGTTCTTCCTGTTTCCATACATTAAGAAATATAACACAACATGTTATTTTTACATTATGTACATGTGACTATATGTGACTTGAAACTGTATTAGCGGCTCATCTGGACAAACACAAACCATCTGGGAGGTTTTATGTCAGGATGATTCTTTTCCTCATGTGGATGCAGTACACTCTGTTTTCCAGCAGAGGGAGCTCAGGCTAGGTAACTCTGGCTCTGTTCACACAGTCAGGACAGACACAATGGAAGCATACTGTAGCTGCCTGTCTATTTGCATCTCCCTCTCTGTCTCCATGAGATGTACATTGATGGTCTGACGTTCTGTATATTCTCATAGGAGCCGTTACTTTCTCCTCTTCATGTTAACCTGCTGGAAGATAATTGTTCTTTAGGAAGGTCACACACAGTTAGAGCATTGTTAGAAGAAACAGCGTGATTTAAGGGGGTGGCATTCATCTCCACACAGGCAATATGACTCATGTTTCCACCTGAGTGATTTGACCTTTGCACAGCAGTGCTCTTGATATGATGGCTCCAGTGTTTTGGACCTGGATTTTAATTCATGTAATCCATATTTATCAAGTCATTCTTTAGGAACACCAGACTGAATGGTCTGATCTGTTTTGGGGATTTTGAATTGTTACTGTATCATGTTGAGTCATAAGTAATTCTCTCATTTTCTGTCTCTCTTTCTCCTCACAGTACCCTGGAAACAACCTTTGACACTACGGTAACCACCGAGGTCAATGGGCGGAGCCTCCCAGCTCTTGCCACACGCTCCTCTCCTATGGCCTGGCGTCTGGGCCAATCACAAACGCCACGTCTCCAGGCAGGCGACGCCCCCTCCATGCCCAGCAGCTATGCTGCGCCCAGGGCGAGTACGACAGGCGCTGGCACCACCACAGGGCGTTACAGCGGGCACTCAGACCCTTCCAGGTTTGTTTACAGCACCCCCCTGAGGCGAGTGGCAGGGGCAAAGGGGGCGGAGCATGGGGAGAAGGGAGGAGCAGGGCCTGAAGGAGGGATGGACATGAAGGTGGCAGGGTACATGAGTGATGGGGACATCCTGGGGAAGAACGTCTGGACGGATGAGCTCACCAGCGGGTAGGATGACTAACAACATCAGGATGCTAGTGCTAAGCCTGTTAGCTTCGTCTGCTAAGCCTGGCTGCTTCTACATTACGGCTTTAAGTCTAAAATTGAGCACATGAAAATACCATGAACTGTAAAATGTAGGATCAACATTTCTGGCAACAAACATCACAATAACACCAAACTTACAGAAATCTTTGGTTAGTGCTAGCATTGGGTTTAAGAAACTAACTTTGGTTAAGGTTTATATTTGTTTTGGTTCAGGTTAGGATATTATCATGGTTAAACATTAAATACCCATCCATCACCCACTCTTCCCACCTTTACTCTCTGTTAGAGGGTTTTTAATTCAAAAATACATTTCCACTCAGTGTCACATGTTCAGTTCAGTTTAAAAAATGGTCTAAAATTCATGGATGCATGTCTTTTCATGCAATGATCAAGGCCTTTCCTATTTTTCTGTGTTCATTAATATAAATAGCCTCCTGACATCCACCAAGGCTATCACAGCTTCGTCATGCCCTGAAGCCAAGGCTCAAATACACTGATGTGATTCTTGGGGACGCTCAACATTCTGACAGATTAGCTGAATGAGAAAGGATAAGTCACTGTCTTCAAGAAACATCACTGCTGTGTCTGTGTGGGCTCTGACCTTCATTCTCTCAATAGCAGTAAATGCTTCTCTGCCCAGAGCAAGCGGGACGTGTGGTAAAAACAGTAATTCACTTAACAGATATGGATGTTGTACCCACAGGCCCCCCCACACACAGTAAACACACACACTTGGCATCCGTGCATTTCAGATTCCCTAAAAAGACTTTGCAGGAAGGGAAAACGGTGAGGGAGTGAGGCAGCGAAGCATCTGTAAGATTAAAGACGTGTCAGAGGAGAAAATGCAGCAAGTCGAGAGGGAAAGGTGATTAGCTGAATTATTAGCTTAATTAGCTCAACACTAATGACCCTCATGTCCTATCAGCTGTGTCTGATAGCTATGACTGTACCCCTAAATCCAACCAATTACTCATTCCACATAAACACACATTCACAGCTATGTTGAATCCAGATTCTTTGCTGGGGTTTTTTGACAGCCTCTTGTTTAGAGAGCTACCGCTACCTGTGTTTCTCATCTAAAACAACCCATATGCTCAAATGAGGTTTTAGTTTTTGAGACAGAGACAGACAAAATGCCAAAATGAATGCAAATGAGACAGAAATAATCATACAAGATATTGCTTGCTGAAGCATCTTCAATGATCCGCGTAGAAGCAGGATTAGAGAACTTTTTGCAGATGATGGTGATAGCTGCTACGTCATTCTGAGATGGACCAAGTAGAAGAATGTTGCATTTCCTGACGTATGCTGGATCAGCAAGTAATTTTCCAGTCTATGTGTTAACATGGTAGCCTAATTGGCTGATTCAATACATACCATATATTTTTCCTCTTTATTTTAATTTATTTTTTTACACTTTACATGTTCACAACATATTTCTGTATCGCAAGTAACCATAACAGGTTTGTTTTGGGTTTCATCCAAAATTTGGACACTTGAAGGCCTCTACCTCCATCTTGGAAAATTAACTTTGTTTGAGCATGTAAACACAGGTATCAGATATGGGCCATTTTCTTGCATCAAGACCTGAAGTGTAAATGCAGCCCTAGATAATGCACACACACATTCATACTTAATCATAAAATCAAAGCACTGTCTTTCCTGCACTGGTTTGACTTTAATTAATCAGACTATTTGTGAATAAAAATGCAAAATTAGTAGCTCAGAGTATTTTGTGACAAAGGGGTCTGACTTCTGCTCTATTTATTTCTCCTCTTACAGATACATTACAGACGGCGGCCTCCATCTGTATGGGCGGAACGCAGGCCGAACCTCAGACGTGACCACTTTTCGAGACATTTCCCACAGAGGAAGCAAAGAGATGCAGGGTGACATCGACAGGTAAGGATGGAGACAAGGGTGTGTTTGATTTATGTTTGAGGTCCACACATCGGTGTAGCTGAAGTTCCCCAGATCTTCAGAAATATGACACGCGCACTGTGAAATATCCAAATTTGCATACAGTGTCTATATTTCTGTAGCACAGGTGTGGAAATGTAAAAGGAAACAGCAAGAAAGGCAAAGTAATGTCCTTCTACAGAGGTGATATTTTGTACATTTCCTCACTGCAGGGACATCTATGACTAAATGAGGTGAAAAGCAGAGTCGAGCTATCGATTCAAAGCTGCCGGCTAAGATTGTGATGAGATGCTGCTGGGAATCGACGGACATTTCAGTGTCACAACTTTAGATCCTGTCAAGCTTTTAATGAGCCGCAGTGTTTAGAGATGTGGGTGGCCTGAAAAGCAGGCAGATTTGGCTCTCGAGACTCAGCTGGTTGCTTATTTTGTGTTAATAGATGGTATTTGTTGTAATTATGGATTTCATTTGTAAGGTACTGTTAAAGATGCCCTAACCGAATCGTAAAATATTCTCAATTACCTAGGGCAAATTTAAACATGGCGTCTTGATTTACAGACATGCTGGTGATATCTCGCTCTTTGGTGTGTCTATGACTGTATTTACAGCCAGCTTGCATAACCCAGTTGTCTTGCAGTTCAGGCAATCCCGGTCTTTTTGATTTACACACTAGCCTCACAAGCTTCTTCATCACAACAGTCAGTTCAGTCAGCCGGGGGCGAGTCTGATCATTTCTATGATCGACCAAGCATCAAAGCATGCTAGACCTGGACAGAGTTTTGGAATTTATGTTTAAGCTGCCACTGTCAGTCACAAATTGATCTGCCCTGATAAAGGATGGGTTGATAAGAATAATTTTAAACTCTATGAACTGTCTTTTCCATTTTCCAAATCTTAGCTTCAGTCTGCATGTTTTATCTCTGTATATGAATATTCTGCTCAAAGCGTCTCACCTGGCCCTGACATAAATCCAGAAAACTGCAGCATTTCTTGGCCTCAGGAGCAGTAAAGAAGCATTGATGTCTGCTTTCCCTTAAGATGCCTGCAGACGAGAGTCCCAGTAGAATCAGAATTGAACTCTAAAACCGTCTCTTCCTTCCTTCCTTCCTTCCTTCCTCCTTGTTCTCCCTCTACAAAAGTACATACACACACATGCACCCAGACATGCATGTCTCCCCAAACATTCACAGAGCTCTCATGCCTCCTCCTGACTCCCTTTGACAAGTGTGATTGTCAGAAGCTGAGCTGTCGCTTCACATTGACATATGACAAAGCTCAGGGGCAAATTCATTTCAGAAGCTGCAGCTTACCTCACTGTGCTTCGCACCTTAGCCTGGCTTTAGCTTCATCTCTATGACAGGATCTGTCCTATTGGATCGGTTCCTTCCGCATCCCCAACCAGCCATCTTCTTTCCACACAGCCCCCTGGCTTTAAAAGCAATGAGTACAGGATAAGACTCAAACTTCCTCTTCGCTGGCTTTGAAGAACTTTTCATCTTCTGAAATGCCCACATTAGTGTTCCAAAATTGAGAAATTCATTTATGTTAAGATTGCAAGGGAGGAACCTAGATTACGGCAGTGTTGTTAAAGTTGCTGGTTGATTGGTGGTGCATCATGCTACTGGTGTTCTCTTTTTATTTGGTTCTGTTCAGGTCAACCAAATTTTGGATTGGTTCTAACTATCCCCGGGTCTATTTCCAATTGGGTCCAACAGTCCCCAGGTGCTTTTCGAGTCGGTTCGGGAAGTTTTTAGTCTGTCCTTCTTGTCATGATTGGTCAGCTGGTAAAAAAAAAAAAAAAAAAAAAAATGACCAGTTCAGTTAGCCTGTTAGCTGGTTAGCTTGGCACACTGCCAAAAGTAAAGCCAGTTACTTGGAGACAGAGAAGTTGGTATCAGTGCTGTGTAGATGAACTGAGCTCCCACAAGGCTCATTATGCTTCAGCGTGTTCTCTGTTCGTAACAACTCCCCTGGGTGCCACCCATGACAGCTTGATCTCAACCCAACAAACCCCCCGAGTGACCTCTTCTAAATAACTTATCAGATCAAGACTTATGGCCAGCGGGTGACAGAGACCATCTGGGACGAGAAGAGTGTGGGTTCAGTTTGGCACAGTTTACCTTGTGCTTGATGCAAACATAGGTGGTGGTGCATTATCCTTGGCAGAGCAAATCTCATATTTGGTGTCTGTTGCTTTATTAAAGGACAGTACCGGTGATTTTGCATTTTGAGTCCAATATATACAATCTGCATACACATTACATTACAGACAGCCATTTCCCAAAATCTGCTACTGGATGGGTTAATATTAGAACTGTTTTTCCAATCTTCCAGACTGCCACTGGCTTTCACCTCATTCTAGCATGCTATTAAAATCAACTTATAGATACATGACTCATGCTTGAGACAAGTAATCCATCATAAACACTATGAGTATTTTATATATATATATATATATATATATATATATATATATATTTATAACTTTAAGAAGTAACTTTAACAAAGTAAAAGTAACTTTAACAAAAAAAAAGAAGAATGTAACTAGATTTGACTAGTCCATTGCAGAGCTGCATGGAAGACAATATATTCTGTACCTCCTCCAGGGAATATAGTCCCAGGAGAAGATGGCTTTTATCAAGAACTTAAAAACAACTTCTACATTTGGACGTATGTGTTAGCAGGCGTAACATTGAATTTTAAGGTGGGTTTATCACCTGAGCATTTGATTTTGAAAGATGAGGAGATTTGTCAAAATAACAGGAAAAATAAAATACTAGTTTATGTTTTGGAAATTGTTTATCAGTAATGTAATATATAATAGTATTCATTTGCATAAACATGAAAAATGTAATCCTTTATCACACAGGATTTTAGCACGAAACAGACCATCTACGCAAAGCTGAATAATAGAAACACAGATCCCTCTTATGATCTGTCCATTAAAAAAAAAAAAAAAACAGTGAAGTCATTCTTGGCTAAAAGCTCCCCTCTAAAAATAATCGGCTGTAGATGCTTATGCTCATGGCTCTGCTGTCAATAAAAGGAACCCAAGGAGAGTGTTTTGACACCAACAGGCTCCCAGAGACATGAATAAGTAAAAGGCCTTGCTTTTAGCATCATGGTCTCTCTCTCTCTCTCTCTCTCTCTCTCTCTCTCNCTCTCTCTCTCCCTCTCTCCCTCCAAGCACGTTCTTTGAAGGCTGGAAGCTTTTGGCCATTGGAGACAAGCTATTGTGTCTGTTGACGATTGCGCTGAAGCTGCTGTCGTAAGCGACAAGGAGATTTGGAGGAGAATGTTTTTGCCGGTTGTTATATAAGTTTGAGTCTATTTCATCTCTGCCACAGGAGGAATTGAACCACAAATTGCAGCTCTTCAACCTTTTCGCATTCTAGTTTTCTGAAATTCTTTGGCAGGCCTAAGTCTCTTCCCGTCACTCTCTCAAACACGCGTCAGTGACACACGCACTAGAGTTAGCAAACCGTAATGGTAATTGGAAGAAGTTTTATAGAGTTTTGAGTACCCAGCTGTATCTGTTTCATGTGAATGTGTTTCCACCCTTGTGCAGGTGCATGCATACAGATACAGTTCCTCTCAAAAACTGGAAAATTGATGCCCACGCACTCAGACACCAATTAGCCATCTATTCATTCACAGAAGCTAAAGGGAAAGTTTCAAGTTTCTGGAAGCTGAGTTTTCATGTCATTTCTTCATCTCTGATCTAAGTATGTCTTCCATCCTGGATCCTGCTCTCTGTGTTTATCAGTCTCAATATTTCTTGTAATTTACTCTTGGGGAAAGGAATAGGCCTCCTCAGCTTGGTACCCTCAAATCAACATCCAAAATGGCTATCAATTAAATGATAGGAAATTTGAGCATGTTTAGTGAATCCAATTTATTTATTCTAAGATGGAGGCCTGAAATTCATTTTGTATTCGTGTCCTTCCTGAGATTGTTGACGGAACATTTCAGATGATAAACTTTCAGCCATATGCTCTGGTGACTATTAAATGTCCTCAGTGCACCTGGACCCATCATGTTGGACCTGAGGGTCACAGGGCTGAAGTGACGGATGACAGTTCCCATATGCTAAAGTTCATGATCAGTTCACGTGGGGCATCTCGGTGTCCATACCCACCATCTTGTCTCTGTTTCACTGCCTGACAGTATTCTAAATGCCACTTAAATCTAATTTACCATCTGTCCTTCCACAACTGTGACTACATCACTATCTTCGGGATACAAATGCTGAGAAGAGATCGGCTCCAAAGTGATATACCAGAAATAAATATACAGTACCAACTCTAATATTGTGATTGACTTAAAATAAAACTTGTGTCACAGTCTGTGGGTGTTGCCTTAAAGGACAGTATCAGAGTAGTATTTATTGTGCTTAAACATGCAAAATCGCTAGTATGGTCCTTTAAGATAAAGTAGCACTTACATATATCATTAGTTGATGAGAGAAACTTCAGAAACTAGCTCCTCTAACATAGAAACATGTTTCTTGCGAAAAAGACTGTTGGCTCATAGACAGATTTAGTACCTTCTGTTCATGGAAATTGCCAAAGCCAGGCTGAAATGACACAACTTGCTTTATTATATTTATGGGAAATAGTGATGTTGTAATGATGACTCACCCTAACATGACACCAGGATGAGATAATATGGTAATAAAATATCTGAATCCCTAAATGCGCTGAAGAGGTCATGAATGAAGAATGTACTGTATGACTTTCTGTAAGGTTCATGAATGGGACGCGACTCTAACCTTCAGTGTGAAATCTATTCTTGCTGTTTTTGTTCACATTCAAAGAGGAGACTGATGGTATATTACTGATTCATGTAAGGTGACACAATAATTTTCTGATTAGATTGAATTGTGTGTGGAAAAACAATGAATGCACACTTGATATTTTCATTCATACAGCTAGGTGGAACACGGTATAAATCAGATTGGTTTGGTAACGAATGGCAAGCTGGACCAATCACCATGATGCATAAAAAAATGAAGATCAGAGAGCAGATGGTTTCTTTAAGTAGGAAAATAATAATTTTGTCTGGGAGCTGCAGTCAGATCGCTAACATAAGGCATCATGAATGTGCAGTCAAAATAAAAGAACGAGAGGAGAGAGCTTTTTTTAAATTGTCAGTGGGGTTTTTTTTGTTGTGTTGTGAGTTGTATTCCTCTTTGAAAATACCAGGCTTAAGATGGAGCCCACATGTTTATTACTGCTGCCTTCAGATTTCTGCAGGGATTTAATCTGCTGAAGCGGAACGCATTCACACAAAAAGAGTTTGTGAATGATAGATAGTGGTAAGGCTGTCTTTAGCTCAGCACACTGCTTTACTAACATCCACAAACAAACATTAAACTTGGATTTTTCTATACATTTTTGTCAAGTATTTAGTTGGTGCTTGGGGATGGAATCACCAGATTATCATATGAATGACGCGGTGCTGAAAACAAAAAAGGTCCAGTTTTCACCAAAATACCAACAGCTCAGCTTGTGCTTCCTCATTTAAATGGAGCTCCCATCTGTTTGGCCTCCTCTCTTCCTCCTCCTCCTCCTCCTCCTCCTCCTCCTCCTCTCCTCTTTGCTGGCATGAAAATACCCAAACAAGCATTTATTAGGATAAATGAAGCAAGCATTTTCAGTCATTTTGATCTGATGAAGTTATTCATTGTCATGAAAACAGTCCACAGTCCTTAGCTATGTACCTCTTGTCAATGACGACACCCCTCTGTTTCAAAAAGTGAGAGAAATCTGCATAGAAACATGAACTTCTTTGCATTTCAGATTTTTTTAAACACAGCCAACATCATCAGAGTTTGTGCTTCAGAAGCAAAAGAGCAACATGGTTTGAACTGTGACTTTGCAGACATTTGAGATCTAAATTTTAAAGCCTAAATAAGAGGCATAGCAATAAGTTGTCTGTTAGAGATGCCACAATGCCATCCTCCCACAGAAGTAATGTTCAACAGCAAGGTGACCTTTGTGTTGTGTTGTGTTCGAAAAACACCTCCAGTACTCTTGTGATTTAAAACTTTTAATTAAAGTGGCTGCTTAAAAGTTTAAAAGTGCTTATAGAAGAAAAAGCTGTAATTTCTTTGATTTCTGACATACTACCCAAGAGACCTGGCTTGGGAATTCATCTAAAAGATAATATTAAGAGCATTTTTTAAGGCTAAAGTTCAAAATCACTGCAGGGAGAAGTATTTTTTTTAATACTGTAGTGCTTAAAACATAGCCTTAAAGGGGAAATGTGCATAGTTTTTGTTATTTATGCATCAGTAAGACAAACCCATAGATCCTGAACTGTCCTGAAGGCTTCATTTTGATTGGTACCTCAGGTCTGTAACATGTTCACATCAACATGCAACACATTTGAATTTACGTCTACACACCTGGTTAGACACGCCCCACACATCTTCCAAGAATGAGGCTAGCAAGTGAGCATTTGGATAGCATATGCGTTTACAGTTTGTGGGTGTTGCCAGATCAGGCCCCACACGGCTGACCAATCAGAACAGAGCAGGAAGGGGGCTGTAACGAGATAGTACCTAAAAACTGACCTTTTGACACTCAGTGTGCACAGTGGTGCTGAAGCAGAGGAAGAACAAAAGTGGATCAATGTGTGTCCCCTTTAAAATAAAAGCAACAAAATTTCTCTGTTGATAATATTTTCACAGGTATTTTTATCTTTAGGTTCCTACATTTTAGAAAGCTGTGGAAGAGCATAGGGATGAAATACATTCTGCTCAATTTGGTTTAGAGACACTCGGATCCAGCTGTACTACATACGATTTCTACTATTACTGCATGATTTAGTCAGAATTTATGCAATATTTGGCTGCACTAATGCAGGATAGTTTCAGGATAAATAAATGAAGCAGGACTTCTACAGCTGTGTCAGATTCACACCGTTGAATCTGACTTTCCTGGGATGTGATCCAATTCATCATTTGACTGGACCCTAATGAGCTTATGAAGATAAGAATCAACAACAGTCCTGTCATTGCTAATCCTGTTTACTGACGTGAAGCCTGGCTCTGTTGTGGGTTATGAAAATGTAATCTTATCAAATGGCGAGCGCTGTGTAATTATGGCAGACAAAATTTAATGAAGTTATACAGAACGTATTGTTTGTGCATTTTTATGGGCTCAGTAAACAAGCTATCAGAAGAATCCAAAAAAAAAAAAAAAAANAAAAAAAAAAAAAAAAACATATAAATTTATTGATCAATTCTTTTCCTGTTCTTAATTGTTGATGTTGTTGTTTTAACCATATATACTTCTACCAGTAGTTAACCAAACAAAAACATCATTATTCATACTTCTTAAACTTAAAGGATCATACCGGGGGTTTTGCATGTTTGAGCCCAATATATATAACCTGCATACACATATTACCAACACCATTTCCCAAACTATACTACTGGAGCATTAAATATTAGTTGTTTCCTACCTTCCAGACTGGTTTCAGTTTATTCCAGTACACTATTAAAATCAACTTTTAATATTTACTTATGTCAATTCAGCACTCCGTAGACGTGCATGAAGACAGAGCTGCTGATTGTGGCGACCCTGTCAGCTTTGTTGTCACACAGAAGGCTGTGCGTTGTTTATCATTGATTCTGGAGCACCAGTGGTCGGATTCAAGCCTCCACTGAGAGCTGCTGCTGTCCATCAAGCTGAAATGCCATAATCCCAGAAAGATGAAGGGTTTAGTTCTTTCCCGTGGATGAACAGTAGATGGTGCTGGGTTTGGTGGCAGTTTGCCTACTGCCTTGCCAGCTCACCTGCCACAGAGAGGCGGCAGACGGCTGTGTGNCCCCTCAAACCCCCACACTCCCTGCACAGATGGGTGACTGTTTCACCCACTGTCTGACTTTTTCATTCCCTTCAACTCTTCCATGTTGTACTGCTTGCTAAAGTGGGTCGAGGCAACCTTTGCTTAAGGCACGGCTTAAACATTAATAACACAAATCAGATACTTTGTAGGAGTTACTGCTTAAAACAAACCTTAAGTCTTTTCATGACATGTTTCCTGTTGATGGTATCAGCATCTTAAATTTGTTTGTCTTGAGGCACAAAAACCTGGTTTAGTGAGTTCATATCCTTTCACAACAGTCTAGAGAAGGACGGAGAAGTTGGCGGTGGTGCCTGTGAAGGGTTGTGAGCATTTATGTGGGCTGTTTGGTACATATGCCAGCAATTTTCCACAGATTCTGGCAAACTTCTGCCATGTTGTGTTGGCCTGATGGAAACCCTCGCTGCTGAACGCCTAAAGATTTAGTTGTTGTCTTTGACTGCATTGCAGTAGGAAGCCTGAGCTCCTTTACTAGTCCAGCCAGGGAGGGCAGACGTGCTGCTGTCTTTTATTTCTTGGCAACGGACGCATTGCCACTCTATTCCCCCAAGGTCACTCTGTTTCTGTCTTTAATTGAGTTGTGCTTGACTGAATTGGATCCCCTGCTGGTGACAACTCTGATTAGTTTTTTGTAAACATGCAAAAGATGTTTATTTTATTTTCAAAGGACACGTTGACATAATTCAAGTTACTTTCTCATGTGCATAAAAGCCTGGTTTTCTACTCTCTATCGCTTTTTGCTAGAACACACTGGTGATTCAGTCTGTATTGAGGTCACTGTCAGTTGATGTCTGGGGAAATTTGGGTGACACTTTCTGGCTTATGCCCCCAAAACCAACAAAACTGGTCAGCTCTCAGATTTGAATGAATTAGGATCTTACTAACAAAACATCTTTCCCTCCCCTCATGCTGAGCAGCCCACCATCATCAGGCTCTTTCAGCATTTGAAAGAGGAGCTTCATAAATAATGTCCCAACACAAGGCAGCATGGACAGACTTTTCTGAGCCATCTCACGTATTATGCATGAGATCACTTCCAGTCAGAGGCGTTCTGCAAAGACAAGGCACAGTTGCTGCACAGCTCGCATCCGGCTAAAGCACTTCCTCCTTGATTTGGCATGATTCTGCATTGTCATCCACCTTTAATTAACCTCTGGTAACCCGCTGCTGACGGCATGTCTGATTGCATCTCCTGGGGCTGACAGGCCCATTCCTGGTAGGGAGGGGAAGGGAGCAGAAGGGATGGGAGGGGGCGGNCCTGGGGCTGACAGGCCCATTCCTGGTAGGGAGGGGAAGGGAGCAGAAGGGATGGGAGGGGGCGGTGGCAGCAGCAGGGGGTGGAGATGGGGGAAAGTGGAACAGTGAGGTAGCCCTTTTTTTGTTTTCTCTTCCTCTCTGTTTCTGTGTCTCGTTCCCATTCCGTCTCTGGTCTCTAAGCCATGTCACAGCTAGCTTCTCTGGTAGCCAGGTGGGGCTTTGCCTCTTGTGGTGGCGTGGTAGTAGGCACAGCAGGAAAAACAGCAGGAAAACAGCCAAACAGACCAGCCGTCCATCATTAAGGAGGTGAGTTGACAGTAAAGCTAGCAACACACAAAACTCTGACTGGAACACCTGATTGATGCTCTGTTGTGATGGTGTATGCAGGTGTGTTAAATTCCTGCTAATCAGATAGTTTATAGCTTGGCTCTTTGTGCATTAAATCATTGTCAAAGCGAAAGTAAGCCTATTGTCAGCTGTAATAGCGAACTAAAGTCATTTGTGAGGATATCTTGGTGCTTTCTGAAGTGTAATTGCAAGAGCTTTGGTGCTCAGTAGCATTAACTAGGATTATGAACTGCTTTGCAGTGTAAGGAAGTAAAGAAACTGAGAGACAGACATGCTCATCACTTGGCTTGTTTAACTTGTTTAATGTGTGTGTGTGTGTGTGTGTGTGTGTGTGTGTGAGACAGATTGTTNGTTTAATGTGTGTGTGTGTGTGTGTGTGTGTGTGTGTGAGACAGATTGTTAGGTGGTGTTTGCTGTGACTTTAATGTTTTCCCCTCATTTTAGCTGACTTTGTGTACAATTTTTTGAGTTATTGCACAGCTTAAACCAAGCATCCTCCATAATACAAAGATTACATCAATTATCTAAAAAAAAATTAAATTTTGGCCTGACTGACTTATGATGTCTGCACTAGTTTTAGGGGGAATGTTTCCCTGTACTCATAAAAAAAAAAAAAAAAAAANAAAAAAAAAAAAAAAAAAAAGTTATAAAGAAAAAAGTCATTGGAAATTGTTTTAATAGATACTGTATCTGTAACTAATTCAAGGAACATTAAAGCTGTTTTGGTGCTTTAGAAATGTAGGCAAAGCATCGGAATTAATTTATAAAGGAAAGAGTGAATTATTTGCTTCATAAAAAGATAATTTTGGTCTTACAGTTAATGCAGCGCACACACAGCAAAGGTGTCCAGGGTGACTTTAAATTAACAGAGACCTGATCAAAGAACATATTCAGTTAGATACAGTGGGGTCCAAAATTCTAAGACCACTGTGAAAATGCTTCTCTTTTGCATTGTTTTGAATTTAATACAAGATTTTTTATTACAAATGATAATATCATCTTAACAATTTAAGTGAAAAGTTGAATCTTTGAAAAATGTACATGAATTTCAGAGTATCTTAGTATCTGGTATGCCCCCCTTTTGCTTTAATGACAGCATGTGTCGAGCTGGCATGAACTCCACAAGTTTGTGCAAAACCTGATGAGCCAAGTTATCCCAGCATGATCTGACAATGTTCCAAAGAGCTTCTTGTGATGTCAGACTTTCTGATTATTTCCAGATTTACATGGAAAACATCACAGATTGCTAATGTGGCCTCAGACTTTTGGACCCCACTGTACATTCTGTTGCATTGTATCTTTAACCACATGGTTTTAAATTAGTTTTATAAAGCCAAAGGTTTTAAGCAGAGAAGAACATGTAATCCTTCTGTTTAGAAGAATTAGGGGCAAATCAATGAACCAAAACTAAGATTTTAACATGTTTTCAAATGTCATACAATATGGTTATGTCTGCGCATCTTTTTCCCTTTACATTTGTGTGCAAATGCAGAAAAAGAGACTTTTAGGACCGTATCTACATAGCATCTATATAGCATCTACATAGCGACGTAGCTTCTGTCTTTGTGATGTGTGACAGTTTATGTAAGAGGTCTTCTGCAGAAATGGCATGTTCTTATCTTCATGCCCTTCAATACTATTCACCCCAAATAAATGATGATCTATTATTTGTCTCTATAATAGAATGTAATCATTGGTATTAACCTTTGTTCATACTGCTAATAGCATTTTCTCCTCTGGGCCACTGGATGAACAAGAGCGAGAATATTGAATATTGCATGAGTCAATGTTTGCATGGTTGAGTGGAGCCAAAGGAGCACATTCATAGCATAGGGACATCTATGCCATACAAGACAGGAGCTTTCATTAGAATCTGTGACAAAATAAAACGTTTGGAATCATTGGAATGAGACTGTTCCATTATAGGTTCCATTATAGGTTCAATACAGGCAGTAGTCAACTTGTTGCAGCCAACAGGATTTAATCCACCGTCACCTGATTATAGCAGTTGATTGGTAAAACACAAATGTCTGCATATTTTAGTGAAATGTATATTTCTGCAGTGTTGTAGTTTTAGTAGCAATATTCAGGAAGTTAAAAGAGACATAAGACATTATTATTATAGTATGAAGTATTACAGTTGTGTTTGTCTAATAAGCAGAATTGTCACCAGGGAAATATTGTGTTTTCCGATGGATTTGCAGGGAGAGCCGATGACTTGTTTCACACCATCTGCCCATGTCAGCACCTCTTATGAAACATGGGAGAGAAGCCAGTATCCTCCATAGCCATCTCCTCCTCTCCAGCATCCTGCCCTGCGCGTTGTTACTCATTGTTAATTCAAGAAGTTACGACACAAAAACTTCAGCTCGACTGCCTCGCTGAAGGGTTATTGAGTTTGGGTGGACCGTTCTTGACGATGCAGCCTCCCATGGGAGAACTTGTGATGTACATCTGGTGGTGTGCAGATCAGAGAAGAAACAGGGGCTTGATTAGCCATTATTCTGTCAGAACAAAGGCAATCCAGGGAATCTAGATTGTAAAATAATTGGCCCATTGCAGTCGGACATCTCTCTTGACAGCATTCTACACAGCTCCTGTTAGAGAAGAACTTTTTTGTTGGTTGTTTTCTTTAAGTTTCTTCATCCTTGTGGCTTTCACACATCTCTTTCCTCATGCTCACATTTGGAATGTTTTGGGATAAAGATCACAGATTTCCCTTTAAAGGACCATACCATCAATTTTGCAGGTTTAAGCCCAACATATACGTATAACCCACATGCATGTTATGTTACTGACTCAGCTTGTAATTAACATGATTTTGCATAATGGGTGAGTGCAAAAGCCAAGGGGCATGTTTATGTTGTAATGACTCCAAAAGTCATTCTGTGTGACTCATGCTGTTAATTGTGCAAATTGCCCAAGAAATTATTGTAATCATTACACACAGTCATTACACACTAATTAAGTTTTTTTTTTTTTATGTCTGTGTTGTAATATGGAGGCCATCTTATCAGGAAAGAGAACAAAACTATTCTCATGTTTTGATAAGAATTGTAATGCAGTGAGCTTCTTCATGGCCATCTGCTTCCTCAATTCCTCCACCGATTATGATGATCGTCATGCAGTTTGTCTCCCCTGCCATTGTTTTTCACCTTTCCCTCTTATTCCACAGCCAGCATTTGATGTTATCAAGTTCAATTCATCTCACTTGGGAGGAAATTGACAGCAAATTGGATAAAAATGTACATTATTCGCACTTTCAATGAAGCTTGCACAATATGTGATGCGTGATTAAGCATAAGGTGCAATCAGCACTCCTAAAACACCATCTGCACATTTGATCCCCGTTGAATTTCATCAGTAAATCATGTAGCTCTCTGAGAATGCATTGCTTACACTCTTTGAACAAAACAGTTCTATGCAATGAATGTAATTATATGTATAGAGAGTGCTTTCTCTATATTCTCTAGAAAAAGCTGTCTTTTGGAACGCAGCCAAGTGACATCAGGCTGGTTTATTTTGTTGGGAGTGTTGCATGTGGCTCCGTCTGCCCCTGCTGTCTGTCTCACATACACACTCTCACACACACACACACATTCACACACGCATCCTCTGGTCTCAGAGGATGCATGGCAGAGGAACTGAGTGCTCTCCAACTCCCCCACCACTTTTAAGGATTTGACAAGCAGCACTGAGCAGAACTTTAAATCAGATTGTCAAGGTCACCTGTCAGTCCCTGTCATCGAAACTTACAGGCTCCGCCCAGCATCAACTCTCTGTTTGACAGGATCACAGACATTCAGTCGTATGGAGGCAGAAGTGGTGAGCTGCTGTCAAATGATGCTGCCAACAACTCAAGACAAAGCCGCAGCATGACCAAAGGCCGGCGAAAGTGCAGATGAGAGATAATGATTAAAGGGAAGCAAGCCAGATATGTTTCAGAGCCATTGATTTCTGCAGGCTGTTTGTAGAAATCCACTCAAACTCCCAACTTCACTTCTGTTTGATATCAGCGCTTTACTCACTGTATGACAGCAGCTACTTTGTTTTCTTTAGTAAACTGTAAAAAAGCTCTGGATACAAGGCTCACATCGACAGCGGGAATGCTATTTATTTTTTTAAGTTATCCAATGTCAAAGACTTTCTTCCAGTGACGGATGGAATTGGAGGGAAATGAATCAGCAAAAGGACAGATAAAGTGTGGGGAAATGAGAAATTGTGTGTGTGTACAATAAGAAAAAGGCCTATTTACTTGTATTTTTGCTTTCAGTGGTTTTGGTTGTTGTTCACAAAACAAAATAAGATTTTTTTGGAAGACGAAAGAATGATAGAAATAGGATGTTTTGACAGCTTAAAATTCTTTATAATTTCATAGTAGCACTTAAAACTTTAATTTTACAGGATATTCCAGGATATTTATTGCAAATCTTAGAGGTGTCAGGTGACTATAGACCACACATTAATTCCTGCATATATATTTTATGCAAACATAGGCTGCTCTGCATTGTTAGTGACAGAATTGTTACCATTTCATATTTATTTCAAGTGTCTTAATATGTCATATTCGTAACATATTAACACAAATGTATGCTATAATGCTATATAGGCAATGAATAGCATGTATGATTTTTATCATAACAACTCTTATGGTTATTGATTTTCTGAGCAAAATCAATAAAACCATTATTTTTCCCAGACAGCTACCCATCCACACATCTACAGCTCACCCACACTTGCCTCCCTTCCTCCTCTCTGAGTCTTATTAAATTAACTCATTATTCTCTCATTTTCTGCCTGCCATCAGATTTCATCTTTGTCTTAGATAAATTATAGATGGGGAGACTGAATTGACTTGTTGAGAAAGTGTAATTAGCTTATGTAAGCTGTTTCCTTTTTTATTCATGAAAAGCACCATACATGCAGAGCACATTTAAAATTCATGACAGATGATTTTTTTTTTTTTTTTTTTTTTTTTTGAACATCAATGAAATAAATTATTGGTTGTATGTTACAAAACACTTGTTGTGATTGTGGGAACAATCATTTTTGCTAATATTGATTTTTAACTCTTCTTGTCTGCTGCTGCACAATAGCAGCTCAAGTCATTTTTCTGCCAAGACTTTAATCAAAGTTTTAAGGATGTGTCATCAGATTTTTAATGCAAAATAAGGGTAGAAACACACACACACACACACACATAGATGCACACACATGTAGATGAGATCTGATATGCTTACTTGGAGTCCAATGTATTTCTGTGAGGACTGCATGTGTGTATATGAGACAAAGACAGGAACAAGGTGATCACAGCTGTGGTGTCGTGTGTGTGTGCTTGTGTGTGTGTGAGGCAGAGAAAGACAAGAAAAGAAGACAATTAAAGAAGAGTAATGTGTTATTATTGAAGATGATTTATTGTAGTTGATAGCAGAAAATGGGTTTGCAGATTAGTGAAACACATTGCAGCAGTTTTTCTGAGCTGTAATTCAGTTGTAATTAGGCAGCTGTGTGTTTGTGTGTGTGTGTGTGTGTGAATGAGAGAATGATAACGATGGGATCTGTGCGGCCTTCATTTAGCAGCCACAACAATACTGGGCTAATGAAGATCATTTCATTCCACACATACAGTTAATGAGAAGATTAATGAGAAATTATCAATGAATCAAGGCCTTTTTTTTTTTTTTTTTTTTTGAAACAGAAATCAAATACCCACAAGTCACCAGGGCCCAAATGAAGATTAGAAATGAGGAAAAGATTTTTGATGAGATGAATGAAGCAATTACAAATGACTACAAGTTAGTTAGAATGGATTGGACACTGAGAAAATTATAATTTCTTTTAGCACTTTTTTCCTGCTATTTTTCAGTGAAAATTATTTATTTATTTTTCAGTGAAATTTAAAGGTTTTAATTAAAGGACCATCCCATTTAAAAAAAAAAAATTCTTTCTCTATTAATCGCACACTCATTCGATTCATTCCTCCTTCTGTTCCTCTAGCTGGGACGACAGCAGCTCGGTGAGCAGCGGCCTGAGCGACACTCTGGACAACATTAGCACCGATGACCTGAACACACCCACATACTCCTCCATCAGCTCATCACGCAAAAACAAGGGAGCGCAGGTAAGGCTACAATACAGACTGCTTAGTGTAACCCTCATTAGCACCAGAGAGCTCGAGCTGGTGTAAGGTAGGATCGATTAGTCTTTTTCATATGCAACACCAGTGTCTCATGATTGTTTCACGAGGTGCTGCGTGTACGTTGATATCTGTTTCCTGCTTATTTTGGTTTAGCTTGAAACCATTACCAGGTCGTGTTGGGCTCTGAGAGTGAAGCCCATTGCTCAGATCTCCTTAGAGATCCACTTTATTCTGCCGAGTATCTTTGGCCCTTTATGAAATAGTCAACAGATTAGATTCTTAAGAGACTCTTACGTTGCTAGGGAGACTAACCATCTGTTAAGGCTGGTTTGTGTGTGTGTGTGTATGTTTGTGTGTGTGTCCTGAAAGAAAAGATGTGGACTGGTGAGTCCAAAGATAGCTGTGACTTCACACATATGCACACTCCCTGCTGATCTGTTTGAGCATGTATTTATATGTCTTTTTAAAGGACAGTACCAGTGGCTTTGCATGTTTTAGTCCATTAACTATGGTACTTTCATTTTGATGTATTTTAAGTACTTAAGAGCTTTTTAGATTGATTTTTTTTCCCCACAAATTAAATGAACTAAACCGTTTTTGTGCTTATATGTATAATTTTGGTGTATCCCTGTGTTTTACTTTGATAAGTCCCAGAGAGGAAGCAAGTCTAAACATGCAGAGCAGGAAGTGAGCAGCAGCTGGGCCGGAGCCGAAGACCTCAAGAAGGTTGAGGAGGAGGAGCTTGATGCAAACATGGACCCCAGTGGCAGTTCCTCTCGCTGGAAATCTTCTTCCACCTCATCTTCATCCCAAGTCCAGGGCCAGTATGAGGACGCTGCTCAGAAAACTGCCGCGATGGCTCAGATGTCTCAAACAGGCTCATGGAGGAGGGGCATGACAGCTCAAGTAGGCATCACGCCACCCAGGACGAAGGGTAACTCTGCTGCCCTCAAAACACCAGGTAAGAAAGGCGTCACTGTCTTCTTTATTTATATTTTATTTTTTTAGAACCACAAACTTAATAACTGAAATAAAACCTCCATACTGACTGCAACAGTTTTTACATTTTGTTTATGCATGTATAACTAAACCTAAATGTTGCTTTGCAATTTTTAATTCAGTTCTATAATAACAATATGTTCATACAGTGTGAATAATATCAAATATAATTAATTCAGATTTATAAGTCATTCATTAAGATGTATAGTAAGCTCATGTGCTTTCTTTTTAGAGCAGGATGAGTGTGAGTACATTTGGTGTCTCTCAGCAAAAAATATATTTAACATTTCTTTTTATTGACATCTTTACTTAGAGACTTTCCAGTTGTTCTTAAGTTTTCAGTCCATTCAGCAAGTTTCATGCCTTTATTGTGGATAAGTATTGGTTTCCAATGCAGCTGAGCTGGGATAAACTGGCTTTTGGCTATTGGCCAGAATTTACACTAAATTGGCTCTTCCTGCTCTGTGGCATAGGTGACATAAACACTTGAAGTGTATTCAGCGGTGTCAGGCAATCTGCTGAGACTGAGACTTTTGCTTTTGGCTAATAAGTGCTTTTGCAAATTGACAGGTAAAACTGATGATGCTAAGGCTTCTGAGAAGGGCAAGACCCCTTCCAAGAGTTCAGCTGGCATCCAGCGCTCGCCCTCAGACGCTGGCAAGAGCAGCGGGGATGAGGGAAAGAAACCCCCCTCTGGCATTGTGCGCCCACCCACCACAGGTTCTTTTGGATACAAGAAGATCCCAGGCACCACTGGCACTTTAATTACCTCTAGTGGGGCAACACTGGCCAGTGGCTCAGCAACTTTGGGGAAGGCTCCTAAATCTTCTGCTGCTCTTGGTAAAGGCACAGCCATTGGTGGTGTTCGTAAGACCAGTCTGGATGGCTCGCAGCCCCAGGATGATGCCATTCTGCTCAGCTGTGGAGGATCCAAAGTGCCCCTCCAGTACCGTTCCCTTCCCAGACCGGCCAAATCCTCCAGCGGGGTGGCAGCAGGGCGGAGTGGCCATCGATCCAGCTCCAGCAGCATTGACTCTAATGTTAGCGGGAAGTCAGCCGGCGGGACCACGACTCCAGCAGGGGCCAAACGCAGGGAAACTGGAAAGGAGCGCTCCAGTCCTGTCACCATCAACCAGACAGACAAGGAGAAAGTGGCTGTGTCAGATCAGGAAGCAGGAACTGGACTCTCCACCTCCCCCAAGTCCAGTCCTACCTCCACTTCAGCAGGCCAGTCAGGCCTGAGGCAGCCTGGCTCAAAGTACCCAGATATCGCTTCTCCTACATTCCGCAGGTCAGACACACAAAACATGCTTCCATTCCATCTTTGTCACCATTTGTCTTTCTAACTGAATCAAGCATTTCATCACTGTCTCTTGTTTGAAAGTGAGGTTTGCTTACTTCAATCATATCGTAAACAAGGTTAGGCTTTATTTGAGAAGATTAAGGAAACGCGCTTGACACTTATAAAGTTGAATTGAGTGAGTCATTGTTAAAGTATTTTCTTTCACAGTGATGAATTGATCAGTTTGGTGTTTAGGAACATTCTTCTGAGCAGGTCACCTGTAGTGATAATGTTTTACCACAGCATCAAAATATGTGTCAATAAGCATCTATATTAAGTTTAGAGATATTTACATGCACAAAAAGGATATTAGCCATTTAATAAATAATTCAGCACCAGTATAGCACATTTACTGAGTGAGAGGTAGCATAATGGAGATTGTTTCCCTGCGCTCTCTCCCACTACAGATGAAATGTATCTTTACCCCAAAAATAAAGGTCTGATGGCTTTTCATTCAGGTCAGGCAAATCCAGCTTACGAGCCTTGATACAAATGGACAGAGACAAGAGTTTCTCAGCACATCAATCCCTGACTCGTTAGAAGCATGCCTTCGCCAAGCGTGTCCAAACATCCGTCCCATCCGATCTGTCGAGCCGACGTGTTTCATCTGCATGTCTTCAAGCTTTTATTTACTCATTTATTTGCTCAAGAGAGAATCACCTATATGTCCTGTGTGATTGCGATGACAGACTGGGACGGACGTGAGCAGAGTTGCAGGCTGTCTGAGCATATGTGGGAAGCAAACAGGGTTGAGTGGTCTAACAGATTGGGTTATTAAAAGTCACAGGGCTGAGACCTGCAAAGCTGTGAGATGTGTCAATGTAAATCTAGCAGAGTTTGCAGCTGAAATGAGGTGGAGGTTTGCTGCTATGAGTAGCTTGTTTGAGAAGCTCAGGATTTGATTTACATCTAAAAGTTGGTGTTTGAGTCTCGTGATTGTTACAATAAAAATGTTTAATAGAGTTTCTCAACCTACCGCAATACTGCTATTTTCTTTGGTTCTTGTTGCTCTTTGCCAATTTATTGTGTGATATAAGCATGAGAGAGAAAGGCAATCTAGTCAACTTTCTCAGCCCCAAAGTGTATCAAAGTCAGCTATCCATAATGGATCTTGCTCAAGCTCATCACTTGTCCTTTGAGCATTTCTGAATCAACCTCTCTACCCCCCAGATTGTTTGGCACCAAAGCCAGCAGCAAGGCCAGCTCTCCGGGCACGCCCGACTCTGGCAAGTGCCCCTCATTGCTGGGTAGCCCCCATGGTACGCTGGCGAGACAGGCCAGTCTGGACTCACCCTCCTCTGGCACAGGCAGCCTGGGAAGCGCTGGGGGCCAGAGCGGCGGCAGCAGCCCACTGTACGGCAAAACCCCAGACCTGTGTACTGACTCCCCAGCCTCCAGCCCGGCCTCTGGCCTCTCCCTGCCCTCCAGCGCTCGGCCCTGGCCTGCCTGTAGCTCCTCAGCTGGCAGCAAGGACACGCTGAGCTGCCAAAGCATGACCAGTCTGCACACCAGCTCTGAGTCCATTGATTTGCCGTTGGGCCACCATGGGCCCAAGGTTACACGAACCGGCAGTGTCAAGTCCACCCTGTCTGAGGGGTGAGTACTCAGGGAATACAATTAGGCAGAATCGTATTCATTGTTTCATTTTAGAACAGAGTCATAGAGAATACATCTACCTCCCCTAAGCTGTAGGCATACTGTGCAGAGGATGCCCAAAAATAATGGTCTCATCTCAGTCTTGCGATGATGTGACTTTCTTTTTCTGGCATGGTCTGTCACTAAAACCTAAGATGGACTGTAAATATAAAACTGTGTATTCTGTTCTGCATATCATTTAATGTCATTAGCATGATTGTACAGTAATGACAATTACCCCGTGTCCTACTGTATCAGAGTATTTAGCTAATGTCTAATAGTTTTCCTGAGGCTACCCCTCTACTAGTTACCGATTACTTTAACCGACCTACTGACTACCAGTATTTGCATTTACCAAATACCAGTCAAGTCCATTTAATGTTTAGGGGATAGGGGATCTTTATGAATCAAAGACAGCCATGCCAGAAAAAAAAAAAAAAAAAANAAAAAAAAAAAAAAAAAATCCATATGAGTTTAGACACTCGTTACCATAGAAAGTCTTTCTTATGGTGTTGCTGTTGTTTTGTCCACATGCTGCAGTAAAACACAAAACACAGACTTCACTATATCTGCATTCAAAAGTGAAATTATTGACCTTAATATAATATCAACTTTCCTGTGTTGTATATATGGTGTCTCTTTTACATTGATGCATTAGTAATTTGAGCATGTCTGTTTGTATATGTGTCTGTGTCAAATGTCAAATTTGTAAAATGTGAAAGAGAAGAAAGTCTCTATCACGTGTCACAAAAGATGTTTTCATCTAATTTACTCATCCTCTGTGTTTAACAGCATGCCTCTTGACAGAAACACACTTCCCAAAAAGGGACTGAGGTACAGCTTGTCTGCAGCCAGATCTCATTTTCCATTTTTATCTTTTACTTATTTGCATTGACCATATATACTGTATATCTCTTTCTATATATAGATATAGAGAGAGATATACAGTATATATAGATATATACGCATTTGCATGAATACAGTGACTGTTTGCATATTGTTATATGTGTGGCATGGTTTGTGGGCAAATGTTGCCATTGCTTTAGACTGTAGGCCAAATCTAACACTGCTCAAGTCAGATTTAAAAAAAAAAAAGAAGAATGACTATCATACCTGAAACTGAGACACATAAGATGAAAAACTGGCAGCAGTGTGAAGCTGATCATGTTTGTCTGCATTTGTGTGCCTGCTTCTCTGTCTGTCCATCCTATTCTCATCTCATGCACTAGCAGAAATGCAGCTCTTCCTCCGCTTACCAAAATGGCCTCAGTAACATTTGCACCCGTGAGCCAAGGAGAAGAAGCAGAAAAGATGTCTAGACTTTAGCTAGAAGTAAAGGTATAGAGATTGAAATAGCACAATCCATTCATCACAACAGCATAACCTCTGCAGGGAACAGACTCTACAGCCAGTTATACAGTCCTCCTGGTGAGAAGCAGAGGATTTGGATGCAGCAGAATGCTTTTACACCTTTCTTTTTATGATATGCCATTTGGTGCACAAGCTGTTTTTGAGTCTTAAAAGTTACAGTATCTTATCTCATAGTACAGTTTATGCCTGTGAAATATGATGTTTAAATGCAGATTATGCAGCTTATAGGAAATGATTTCTCCTAAACACTTCTAACTGCAAATTTTATGCATCTTGTCAGCATTTCACTGACATTTACGAGCTTAAAGCAAAAAATGGTTCATCTAGCTATGTAAATACATATGTTGGTCACGCTCGTGTGTATATGTATATACTGGTTCAAACGTGGGGATATTTCTGCCTGCCATGAGTGTTCAGTTTCAACGTCTCAGCCGATAACAGTTGAGACTGGAGCGAGGTCAGATGTGACAAGCTTAGTAATGGGGCGTTGGAAGGAAGTCATCGCTGAAAAGGGATGAACGCGAACTCAATTATCGTCCTCTGAGGATTAAATATGGGCGCTTGTCATGCTTGCGATAAGGGGGCCTTCAGCTGCCACATCACTTTGGAGTAAAGAAGAGAGGAGATGAGCAGCAGCATCGGTGTATTTTGCAACTTTGAACATGAGCGGTGTGTGTAGATGCATGTATGTGTGGTGTGGTTGTGTGTATTTTCTCATCTGTTCTTATGCTTCTACATGACCCCACGCTCATTTCATCCTCACTCAGCTTCACACTTGCGCTTTGCCCACATGAATGTTGTGTAAATTGATGGCTCTTGGCAGACATTTTAGACAGGAGTTGATTGTGTATTTGTGGGTTTTAGGTATCCTCCATCCTCCCGGCAGACGTCCAATGAAGAAGGAAAGGAGTGGCTGAGGTCCCATTCAACAGGGGGGCTTCAGGACACTGGCAGCCAATCTCCACTGTCACCTCCAGGAGCTGCCTGCACAACAACTGGAAAATACCACTACTCCAACCTGCGTGAGTACATATAACTGTCATATAACACACATGGACATGGATACATGTTAATACTGGCAACCAATTTCCAAAACATAAAACCATGTTTTATGTTTCCAGTTATTTTTTATACACAGTGTTTGCTGTGATGGATTACTTATCACAATCGCATTTCAAGTCTCTACAAGTTGATTTTAATAGCATACTGAAGTGAACTGAAAGCAATAGCAGTCTGGAAGGTAGGAAAAACAATTCTAAAATTTACTGCTTCAGTAGTATAT
Source organism: Lucifuga dentata (assembly GCA_014773175.1). Classification (NCBI taxonomy): domain Eukaryota; kingdom Metazoa; phylum Chordata; class Actinopteri; order Ophidiiformes; family Bythitidae; genus Lucifuga; species Lucifuga dentata. Next base: position 19,812 of record VXCM01001032.1, on the reverse strand, counting down.
TTGGGGAAATGGTTGTCAGTAACAGTAACATGTAAGCAGGTTGTATATATTCGGCTCAAACACACATATCGCCGGTATAGTCCTTGAACAAATGACACATTCAACACAGGAATAGAAACAAATTGTCCCTGATGTGTTAAATATCATTGATCTGTGTTATGATGTGTATTTTATTTGGTGCAGTGAGCCCCACTAACATCAGCCAGTATAACCTGCCACCAGGCAGCGGCAGCATGAGCCGCTCCAACAGCATCCCTACCCACGACTCCTTCGACCTGTACGGAGATGGTCACCCACTAGGGGGCAGTGCAACCTCCTTAGAAGAGCGACCGCGGGCCATCAGTCGCTCCGGCTCCTTCAGGGACAGCACTGATGAGGGTAGGACACAAACACAGAGCTGATACTCAGTGACTTCCTGTGACTTTTGACTCTGGCGCTCGCAGTGTTAATGCTTAAGCACGTTTTAAAAATGTTAAAAGCAGTTTTTAAAACAAAATATGAACTTTTTCTCCTTACAGTCCATGGCTCTTCATTGTCTCTGGTCTCCAGCACGTCTTCACTGTATTCTGCAGTAAGTGGTTGTTTTCTTCCTAAACAAACATATATCCTTTGCAGATTCCTTAGGATAAGTGGGGAAAAGAAGCTGATTTACAGCTCTTCCGATGTAGGGTGTCATGCTATAAACTCATGTCTAACATGCTACCAGGATAAATTCTCGTTTTCTATGAGAACCAGAGAGACGTCTCACTTTTCAGACTCAAACCATCCTGAATTTCAGATTTTCATGGGAAAACAGAGTTTTTGTAATGAAAGCCTTCAACTCTTCCAGTGAGAGCATGCAGTGTATAGCATTAAATCTCGTCTACACACACACACACACGCACGCACACTCTTTTAAGATTTTGGACAAGTGTTCAGACATCATGTTCGGCAAGGCAGCAGATTGGTTTTTGGGAGAAAATCGATTACTAACAACATCCAACTTTTTTCCCAATTGCACTTGAAAGTTGCAGAGGAAAAGCCTGGATGAAAGGCTAGTTTATGATGAAAACTTCCCCTCGGGGTCAAAGTAATTTGATTATTTTTTGTTTATGATGAATTTTCTTCAGTCTGATTGATCCACTTTAATGCCAGTGATATCTTTAATCTGATTTATTTAATAGAAGTTTTGTTTAGTTTTCTGTCCTTTCATAGTTTCTTCTGATCTTTGGCATTTGAATGCCATGGGAAGAAAAAGATAGTGAAGTTTGTAATTTCAAGGATTTCTGCATTAATTATTCTTCGCCAAAGTCACAATAATAGACAAACACAATCTGCCTTCAAGTGATGATAAAAAAAAAATAATAGCATTTGTTCTTCTTCTTGTTCCTGTCCATCATATCAAGCCATATGCCATTATAATTTTTATGTTGAAGTTACTTAATTTTATCAAAGCAAAATGGAGCTGCACAGAAGAAAATGTAAATAGAAAATCCTTAAAAGCTAAAGAAAATGCCTTTACTGAGAGCTTAAAATGGCCGTGCCTTCTACATCTATCATATGTAAGTTTTAGCATGTGAAACATTGAATTTTAAGGTGGGTGTATCACCTGAACATTAGATTTTGAAAAATTAGGGGATTTTGCAAAACGGCACGAAAACTAAAATACGGTTTTATGTTTTGGAAAGCGGTTGGCAGTAACGTATCATGTATGCAGGTAGTATTTCAGGTAGTATTTATTGGGCTCAAACATGCAAAATCGCCAGAATGGTCCTTTAAGCTCTCTATATAATGACATGAATAAATTTCGCAGGTGTTAGAGTTTTCCTTTGCCCAGCTAAGTCTGTAAATGTGAATCTGTGCAACACAATTAAGTGAAATATGAAAATATAACATGCTGCATGTTTGTAAAAGCTTATAATAGAAGCTCATATTAAACTGAGCTTTGAAACATTTTACATGATTTCACATTAGAGCCACTTTAGTGATATATTTTTAAGTACAATTATCTAAGAAAGATTATGTGTCTGATTACAAATGTAAGATAAGAGTATTACTGTAAATGACTGAGGTTGAGGAAAGGAAAAGGATAAAGACATGCATAACTTTATGGAAAAGTCCAAATGAAAAGAAATGTTTTCAGAGCTTATATTTTTTCCTTACAGACAGAGGAGAAAGCGCACTCTGAGGTAAGACGGATTTGCAGATGGGTAACGTATTTTGTCTGCATGCTAAATATGAAAACATTAAAAAAAAAAAAAAAAAANAAAAAAAAAAAAAAAAAAAGGGCATGGAATCAGATATTCTCAGATCAGCTTTGAGCCACATTCAGATGTGGAAATAAAGCTGAAATGTATTGGATATCAGCCAATGTCTCATCTGCAGACTGAAATTTTCTTGCAATTTCAACTTGCACATCATAAACTGAGATACCTTGTCCTCATATTGTCAGTGTCACACATGCCCAACCTGCTACAAGTGCTTGAATCCTTCTTCTCCACCTTCAAATATAATTAAGTCACTGCACACCTATAAAGGTGCTGTGAAAAAGAATAATTTTCAGAATTATTTCTGTCTCATTTGTTATTTCTGGCGCATTTTGTTTTCCTCCATCATGGAAATGAAACCCTCATTTACACATTTGGTTTGTTTCAAATCTAGACTCTGTAAACACTATATCAGATATGGGGCATTTAAAAAAGAAGATGTAAAGACGCCATCAAAAAAAAAAAAATGGATATAGGAAAAAAAATCAGAATTGGTCAGTGTAAATGTACTGAATGAATTGACTTTCATCTGTATGAAAAGCAAAAACTATACGGTGTGGCATCTGATCAGCTAATGAAGCGTGGAACCTACATGACGCATGATGCTCACATCATTCACATGAGACCATTGGCACTGTGCCAATTAGCTAAGCAGTGTTGACATGGTGACTGAGATGAGCAATTAAAAGGAACAAAATGAATCAAATAAATGGCATTTCAAGTCTGAATAGAAACACATACTGTAAAGTAAATGTTTTGTTGAAAAAGAGGAAAATGTCTTTAATTAGCAGCAGATACTTTGATTTTTATGATTTTCTTCCTCGTCTTTGTGTTAAATATGTGTTAAACTGACTCGTGGCATCATTGATCATCAATCATAACCAAGTGTTTGCAGATATTATTTGATCCGGGTCTGAAATACTCACCAACCGAAACGATCTTTCGTTTTGTTGCTAAAAATCTAACCTTGATAAAAGTGTTATGGCTTGTGATAACTGCCATCTCCTCAGCCACATGCTGTTAGATGGAGGCATGCAACATAGTGTTAATTTTTACTTTTCTCTCTTCAATCAAGGGTCAAACAGTCCAAAATACCACGGTAATTGCTCCACACTTTATGTTCACGCTTCATCTCATTGCGTCAACCTGCACGCTTTCGGCCTTCATTTTTCGTGTCTCCATGTGAGAGAGGTAACCAAATGTTCCCCTCTTTCATTTCTTCCCCAAAACCAGCAAATCAGAAAGCTGCGTCGGGAGCTGGATGCCTCTCAGGAGAAGGTGGCAACCCTGACATCTCAGCTGTCTGCCAACGTGAGTTTGTTTCCGTCAAAACAGCCGCCTCATTTGCATCATAACTTCCTGTCAAAGAGGTTTTATTGCCTACCAAATCCTTTTAAGAAACATAAATCTGTGAGACACCCACTAATTCCTTCTCTCTGTGTGTTAGAAGCAGCTGTGTGTGTTTAGGCTTTTACTTGGCTGATTTAAGTGGTGTGTGTTTTTTGGCCTTAGAAGGGAGGAAAGTCTCTTTACTTTTGTCTCAATGAGAACAGGGCGCATCTCACAAATTCACCCAAGCAGAGCGAATCAAATCAAATATCAGAGACAGAGGAGAACAGGATAAGTGAATCTGGACTCGAGCGTGTCACGCATGGGTGAATACAGATTCAAACCTGCAACCCCAAGACAAACCTGCAGACAGATTGGCAAACTCCTGCATCTGGCTCATGCTGCATTCACGTTGAGACCAGAAAAAACATCCCTGTCAGTTGTTACAGCAGAATCACTGTCAACTACAGTGGCACACGATAATGGTAGACGCGGAAACATTGCCATGGCAATTTGGCATGATATAATTCAGCATATGGAGGATGCAATAACAGTTTAGCATTTTGCACATTTTATTTAAAAACATGAAGGCTCTGTCTCTGGCCGTGTTATATTCTCGTTTAAACAACTAACAAGAAAGGCAGATGCATGTGAGTTCATCCCATTTTACAGATTGCTGGAAGAATTCCATCAGCTAATTGAGATGAAGGGAGATTCAGGGGATATTTGAGACTGTCGACAATTCAATTTGATCACTTGCTTGATTTAATTCAGCATAATTCATATTAACTCATAATTATAATAACTAATCATACAAAACTGGTTGCATCTGCATGAGTCTCTCCATGTTTGACCCAAGAATAAATCAACATCTGGTCAGTCGTTGCAGCTGCGGCAAGCGGAAAAAGTTGGAGAAAATAAGATAAACAGCTTCATGTGTCTTGTTAATCTCCAGTGGATGAAAGCTTTCTCGTTTCATCCCAGGAGAGGAAATCTGAATTGAGACTATTTTGATGTGACTCTCCCTATAATATATAATCAAGCAATTTGATATCCTCTCATTTTATGTGTCACCACATATATAATTATTATTATCTTTGGCTGGGCTTGTTTTGCTCAGGAGAGTGAAATGGGGTCTTTAATAAAGCATTAAAGGCTATGTCAATACCCTCAGCCGCTATTCATTTTCTCACAGAAATGACTACCGCATCAAAAACATATTTGCAGGTACACTGTCACGTCTGATTAGTTACGCTCCACCGGCATTATTTTAATTAACTGCATATTTGTTTTGGTTCTATTTGATCAAAATAGAGCAGAATTAGCAAAATCAGCATCCTGCCAAAGGGATTAAAAAGAACAAATGCTGCCAAACTGGCAGTATTGTACTTCGTTTTTATTTTTTTCAACCTGTATAGGAGATTATGTTCCCTGCCTTGGCTGACATTAAATCGGGTTTAAGAGTTCATACAGTCGGCGTCCTTCCTTCTCCCTATCTTTTCCTTTCTCCCTCTACTCACCCTTCACTATCTTATTCTGACCTGTCTTATGTCTGCTCCTATCCTCCTCCTGCTCAGCCTGTAAAGGCTTTCTCCCTCCCTTTTACGCCCTCTTCTCATTCCTCCTCTCATTCCTTGTTTTGGCTGTGTTCTTCTTACAACCCCTTCCATTCCTCCTTTAGTCTCCTCCCCTTCTCACTGTAGCACTAAAAGGATTTTGCCCAGCAGTAGGTGCTGGCTTCAAGCACTGTAATCGTGACTGTGCATCCTTCATCTTCCCTGAGATGTTGTGTGCGTCTTTAGTGGCGGTATCGGGTAGCGTTAACATCACTGACATGTCTTCAGCCAGATCGCTGGTTTGGCCCACCGTCAACCTCTACCCCAATCTGCAGAATCAGGACAGGGTTCAGAAAAATGGGGATTTAGCAGGCAAGCGTGGCCACCAAGGCCGGACCCTAGGAATAGGACAGATGGTTCAGCTGCGGGACGCATTGGAGTCTGATCAGCACCACCTTCAGGGTGGACAGGTGGGCTGAGTTGGTGTTCACAGGTAGAGTTGGAAAGAGGAAGATGTGTTGGAAAATTTGACATTTCTAAATATCAGAACCTTCTCTGACTCAGCCAGGAATGCTGAGTGGAAGAAGAAGCATGGGGGTGCTGGTGTGTCCTCACAAGGATGGATGGATGGATGGATGGATGGATGGATGGATAGATAGATAGATAGATAGATAGATAGATAGATAGATAGATAGATAGATAGATAGATAGATAGATGGGTGGATTGATTGATTGATTTGATTGCCAATCAAAATAGCCTACAACTGTTTGAATGGTTAGCTATTTGCAAACATATAGTACATCAATGCAATAAAGGGCATCAACAGCATAATGATAGGTTTTACCTGTTCCTTTACAGTGCTGTGGGAGCTTAACGCTGTATTTTACTTTATTTTATTTATTTATTTATTTTTTTTGTCTCTGCGTGTCTGTAGTCTCACCTGGTGGCAGCCTTCGAGAAGAGCCTCAGCAACATGACCTGCCGCCTGCAGAGCCTCACCATGACTGCTGAACAAAAGGTGCATTTATATTCGCTTCATCCAGAATTTGACACATATCTGATAGCATTTGTAGAAGGATCACCTGGTGGAGAAACGGCAAGAAATTGGCAGTGAAAAGTTATAACTTCTCTGAGATCTGTTTTTTGCTGCTCCAACGCTGATCACAGCAGCAATATGTTAAAAGATATATTCCTCCCATAAATTATGAATGCCTCCCTCTGTTCACACACCCACACCCACACACAGAGCCCTGACAAGCTCTGGTAGCCCTTTAATCCTCTATAAATGAAAGCAGACTGGGATCTGGTGGGATGTCTTTGTCAAACAGAGCCGTCCAAACTTTTAATTAAAGCAGAAACCCTATCTAGAGCCCTCAGTGGACTTTTGGGAAAGACAGAATAGGAGACTCGCCCTATCTGATCGTGTTGGTTCAACAGAGGGTAGGGTTTTTAATTCTAAGCAGGTGGTGCCTGGGGGGCAAATCCACTGTGAGAGCCCTATCTTCTTCAAAATACTTCCACTTATTTGAGCACTCTTATGGGAGGAAATTATCAAACGCTTATCTATAAGCTGTCATTGACTTTCCTTTGATTTTGGATCGTGTTCGTGCCCCCTCCTTCAAATACTTTCATTACTTCCAATAAAACCCAGGCAAACAACAAAAAGTGATGAAACTCACCCTCTGCCTTTGTATTGCGCCTCTCCTTCACTTTCTCCATCCTGTTCTTCAGGAGTCTGAGCTGGTTGAGTTGAGGGAAACGATAGAGACACTGAAGACCCAGAATACTGATGCCCAGACGGCCATTCAGGTGGCGCTCAACGGCCCCGACCACCTACACAAAGGTAACAATCATCTGATATTTAGTGGAGTCTGCTATCCAAAATTTCCTGCAAGAACATGAATGGACACATTTTTGTGAAATTTACTTTTTCTAGATGTCAACTCGCCTTACTTCTAATCAAATTTATATCCCAAATACTGACTCCACTGTTTTTTTGGTACATTGATCAGCATGTAAAGCAGGTGGTATCGTATTTGATCAAAGCGCTAACATTTTACGTCTTGTTTTCAGACCTGCGGATCAGACGGCAGCACTCGTCAGAAAGCATGTCCAGCATCAACAGCGCAGCCAGTCACTCCAGCATGAGCAACCTGAGCAAGGACGCTGAGGACAAGAAGAAGAAAAAGAAGAGCTGGGTAAGTTTTTAAAAAATGAAAAACAAAGAACAAGTTAGCACCGTGTAGCTGAAGCTGCGGGTTCTAATACTATAGAACACTACTCGAAAATAGAAACATAAACTAGAAAATAAATACCTGGGGAGTTACAACCACAATTCTCTCCACTTCAGCCCATTTGCTGCTGACATCAGTGGTAGTTAAGCTGTTTCCAGTATACTCTATGGGCATAATTGCATACAATTCTGTGTCTCTTAAAAGATGTTTGTTGCTTTGGCAGCTATTCTGAGAGCAGCTAAATTAGCTAAATGCTTGAAATGATGTCAACCGATATGGAGCGTAATCTTACACAAAATACAAGTACACTGGATTTGATTGTGGCTCCTTCTCTGTATTTGTTCAGAACCCCACATCATTCATCAATTTGTCTTCCCACCCAAGGGAGAGGCATCATAGTGATGATGAAACCTTTAAAAATGTGAAGCTGGTGTTGAGTTTTCCACACAGCCATGTGAGTGAGTTCATCTCTGAGTGGGCGGTCCAATTTCGAACCAGTCACCAGGCCAGTCAGTGTGTGATCAAGTGAACACTTACCTTTGTGTTCTAGAAATGTTTTGTCATTGATTTTACACTCGGGTCACTGACTACATAATGCTTTGGATTCATTCACGGTTGGGGGCAGAGCAAAATCTCAAAACCACATTCTTCGCTGGCTTAATGACATCGCAGTGTCCTCTCATGTCATTGTTGCTAGGCTACAGTGCTGAAATGGTGTCAAGCTAAGTGGCTGAGGTACCATCCACCGCTAATGGGATATGAAGGGCTAACAGAAAGTCGAGTAGAAGCGTCAACTACACTGCAATTACTGTTTGAGACTCACTTGAATTACATGTCCAGTCACAACAGTGTACAGATTAGTTTGTTAAGAAGCAAAATATCGGTTACGTCATGGAATTCACCTTTAAATCATGGCAGCAGCTCCTTAAAGGTTAAAGAAGAGAAATTATGTGCAAATGTGATGTGAAAATCAAAGTACACTCAAGGGGACTGGAAGAGGGCTTGAATGCGACCCTCAGCTTGGTCTCTCAGGCTATATTTACATCGTTGCAAGTGACCCACTTAAGATTTTTTTGCTCACATGTGGCACATATTAGATATTTGCCATGAACAAAGCACATGCAATCAAATATTCTATTAAAGCTGCAATTAATTATTCAGTTACATAATTTCTACCTCAGCCTACATGTGGGTGGACAATGTAATAAATAGCTAAATCACCCTTGAGTTGCATAGGTAGGATGTCTGCTGCATAACTATTCGTGAGCATGACGCTGATTCCCTGCCAACTCCTGACCTGCTGCTCTGACCTCTGACCTCCCTGTGGAGAACAGAAACCAGAATTTCTCTACCCAGATTAATAAATTACATTATTATTCCATTTATTGCTCATTATTGCAGTCATGAGTACGCTCTTCGTAAGCCCTCAGGACCTTCCATTAACTACGCTAACATCTCAGCCTATAACCTGAAGCTTATGTGTCTTACCCTACATGAGAAAATCTGTCAGAATCACATGTTGTAAAGTCTATCCATTCATTATCCTACTCAGGGTCACGGTGGGGGGTAGGGGGCAGCACCTATGCTTTCAGCATAGGCATGCATAGAGATTTTAATATTTGTATTAACTGTATTTGCAAAATTATCAGAGTTCACAGTCAAACAGCTACATTATCAGTAAGTAGCTATAATCAGGAATTTGCTGTAAATGGGGGAAGTGAGCAGGAGTGTGTTTGTTTGTGTGGCTTAACACTGGGTGTATTCTGCATCTTCAGGTGGCTGATTCCATCCCGGCTCAGGTCAGTGGCTCCCAGAGTGTCTTCTGTATGTGTGCAGTGTTTACTCCCCATTCTTCTCTCTCCTCCTAGACTATCTTTTCCCATCACAAAGCAACATCTCCTACCCCTTTTCTGGAACCATCGGCATGGAAACTGCAACCTTTCTTTGCCCCCTCATTACTGCCTCCTCGTTCTCCTCTTCCTATGTCCATTTTGACTGCCTGTTCAGTCCTAGTTTTTAGGACCCTAAAACGCCTAGTTTCCCTTTGTCCCACTCTCATTTTTGTCTCTCCTTATTGCCTTGCTTTGTGCCTTCCTACTATCTAAAACAGACAGACCATTGCTTGGAAACAACAGCACGGAGTGACTTCCTGGTCTGGCAGGATGTGATGTCACCAAAGATGATGTTCCAGTGGAGGTGGTTGGGTTGCAAATTGACATCTGTGTGTTGTTCTTTTTCTATCTTGCAGCTACGCAGCTCCTTCAAGCAAGCGTTCAGCAAGAAGAAAACCAAATCCCAGTCAGCCCACGATGAGATGGAGGAGATGATGGATTCGCTGCCATCCTCACCCAAACTGCAGCACGACAACAGGCAAGGCAGCATCGCCACGCTGCATTCATCCGCCTCCACCACAGAGTGAGTTTGCACACACTTGTAGGCACATACACACATGGATCCACACAAAAAAAGACATACACACAGATACAGACATATGTTCACCCACTGTACATATTGCATAATCATAGACATGCATGTCGATGAGTATGTCACTCTTAAAGGACCATAAAGGCGATCGTGCATGTTTGAGCCCAATATATACAATCCGTATACGCAGTACGTTACTGACAACATTTCCCAAAATATACACTACTTTACATGTAAATTTTAGGGTTGATTTTCATTCCTTCCAGACTCCCATTGGTTTCAGTTCATTGCAGCACACTGTAAAAATCAACTTGTAGAGACTTGAAACACGCTTGAGATACGTAATCCATCACAGCAAACACAATGTTTATTAAGGTTTTTTTTTTTCAAAGTAACTTTATTTCACCGATCTAACACAGAGCTGCATGGAGCATGTATATCTCCACCAGGGAATATAGTCCCAGCAGAAGACAGTTTTTACTGCGGAATTAAAATGAGCTTCCCTTCTACAATCGTGTTAGCAGGCAAAACATTGAATTTTAAGGTGGGTGTATCACCTGAACATTTAATTTTGAAAGATNGTGTTAGCAGGCAAAACATTGAATTTTAAGGTGGGTGTATCACCTGAACATTTAATTTTGAAAGATTGGAGGATTTGAAAAAAAAAATAACAGGAAAACTAAAATAAGGTTTCTTGTTTTGAAAATTTAGTTGTCAGTCACATACAGTACCATATATTGGGCTCAACCATGCTCAGTCGCTGGTATGGTCCTTTAAAACATCTTTCTGCTGTTGTCTTCGGTTTGTTTTTACTTGTCTGAATTCTCATCTCAGTTTTCTTTTATCTCTTTCTTCCAACATCTCTGTTCATCCATTTCTTTAACATCTCTCTACCTGCTCTAGAAAGTGTGTTTGCGACAGCAAGTCCTCTCCCATTTGGATGCCAAAGAAAAAGCAAAACGGCCACGTGGTCTACAAGCACAGATCTCGGTAACAGGCACTGTGTGGTGGCACCTGGCATGCTCCCAAGGAGTGTGTGTGCAGTGGGGTGTGTTAGTGTGACTTTGATCTGCATCTTATGCCATAAAAACCCTGGCATGCTTGGGTTAACTTAGAGATGGTTGATCTGAGACACAGAAACTGGCCAAGGATTTCAAACGTGTCCCATGTTCAGTTCAGTAAAGTTAAAAAAAAAAAAAGTAGAACAACAATTGCTGTTGTCCTCCAAACAACAGCAGTGTGGCAGCTGGTGAGTCCATTTGTTTTCCTCTTCTGCTTCCACTGAAAGGCTTCCACTGAAAGAAGTCTGATGGAATTTTCTCTGGGAAACAGCGTGTGGAAGTTTCAGTTGAGATGAGATGAGTTATTTTGATGTTCATGTAGATCAAAGCAAAATAGAGAAAAGCAAGATCCTTGGTTACCACAGAAGTTGCCCAATAACCTACAAAGCATGAAAAGCCGTACACTGTGAGAGTTCTGACTTCTTTTGGAACGGTTGTTTAGAATGCTTGGCTGAAGTGATATTTTGTATTATCTTAAGGCTGGCGAAGTATGATAAATGGGAAGGATTCGCTGTCCAAATGCCGCTCTTCCCTGTTAACCTCCATGTTGTACCCCGTGCAGTTTGCACTGGTGACTACAGCTTCCCTATGAACTTCAGTACTCATTTCCTTTAAGTGTGTACTTTTTCCTCTCCAGATTGTGTGTCTGTGTGTTTGTATATGCCATACCCCCAAGGTGACCCCCTCCTCCTCCTCCCTGTGTGTAATCCCGTTTGCAGGCTTTGTGAATGCACCGAAGCCGAGGCTGAGATCATCCTGCAGCTGAAGAACGAGCTAAGGGAGAAGGAGCTCAAGTTGACAGACATCCGCCTGGAGGCGCTTAGCTCTGCCCACCACTTGGACCAAATCCGAGAGGCCATGAACCGCATGCAGGTGAGGCTGAACTCATTGGCTAAACACAGGTCAGGCCAGACTCCCATTTATCTTCAACAGGTGGAGCTGGAGCAGCAAGCTGAAAAGCAATGAAGAACTCATTTTACAATTTCTTGAATTAGAAATTTGTGTTTTTATGTTGCTATGCCTGCATAGTGATGTCAAAGGTCACAGTCAGCTAGAACAGCAATGCAGAAGCTGGTTGGGATTTGGTGTTTTGCTCAAGGACACTTCAGCAGGATGGAAGCATGTTTAAATGCAGCGCTGAACATCAGCCCTGTGATTCAGGCAGATTTTCTCATCACATCATCATTCTGTTTCTCCATTTCCCAAGTTGTTATTCTCTTCAAAAGCCCATATCGGCTCATAGGGACAGAAATGCCTTTGTTTTCAGTTTTCTCCAGTGACTCAGATAGAAAAAATTTCACTCCCCAGCCATCCAATTTGTTAGGGCTAAAGTGGTGTTTCTCCCATAAAGCAGTGGGGCTTGATAGCTAACAGTTGAAAGTTAATGATGCACTGAGAGGATTTCTGGATGGCGGACAGACACCAACAGGGCACCATGAGGGTTCAAGGCAAACTAGCCCTATCTAGTACACAAACACACACAGACACTCACAAATAAAAGAAAGTTGCTTTAATTTACCATAAAGGTAATAAAACAAGAAAAAGCATGTTTGTATCTGAAAAAGTTAGTTGATTTATTTATTTTTTTATATGATGCAGATCAAAGTAAAAGCTTTGGAGCTGAGCCCTAAATGCCACATCATCTCATATTTTTTTTTAAATAAAGCAATGATTAAAGTTTGTGTATCAACAAAAATGTCTCAGTTAAGTTGATCTCTTTGTGGATGTTCATTACCGCGGCTGTGGAAGTCTCATCTCCCCTCAGATCTTGGGATCATGTTAAGGCTCCTTATCTGACTGAGTCCTTTAGTACAAAGAGAGCCTTGAAGATCAAAAAGCTGCTTACAGCCCATAATTCCACCAGTCCTGATTCAGAATAATAACCACAGCCCGGCTGATTGCATAGAAATGCTGTTTGCTCTTTGAGCACCTTGTTATCCAGTTTTAGCAGATTTTGTCTGGGGTTACAGTGTGGAGTGTTGCAGAACTTACAACTGTCTTAAGCCTCCTACACAATTTTGTGCCATCCCAGAAGAAAAATAACGATCTTGAGAGAAATGTGAAGTATCCCTGGTCATAGATCCAAAGTGGTGGTCCTGCAACGCGATGTGAAATACATCCACGGATATCAGATTTAACACTCTAGTGACCAAAGAAAAACGGCGATAAAATTCATGCTGTGTCAGAAATTTGGTATTAAAATCTTGCAGTGTTACTGCTGCTGTGAGCTGCTTTTATAAACCAACCAATAGGAATACAGCATGAAATGTCACAAGGGTGTTTCTTAGATTCAGACAGTCATAAACATGATTTGCTACTGTTTTCATGTTGAGTCTGTTACTGTTACAGGAAAAATTTACGAAGTCCCCTTATCCTGTTACTTTTTTCACTGAGCAGAATGAGATTGAGATATTGAAAGCAGAGAATGACCGTCTCAAGTCCAGCGGTAACGCCACACCGACAGCAACGCCCATCAAGACAGCCCGGCCGCCCTCCGAGACCTCCAGCACGTCCTCATCCTCCTCGCGTCAGTCCTTGGGGCTGTCACTCAACAACCTAAACATCACTGACACCATCATGTCAGGTCAGTTTGCTGTCAGTGTGAGCGTCTGAGTGTGGATCTGAAGTGTCTGTGGAAGTCAGTGTTAGCAGCCAGCAGTTTGATCTGAGCAGTGAAAGCAGTAACTGTGAACTATGAGTCGTGGAACTGAGCAAAATACACTTTCTGACTCTGATGCAGACATGCAAAGTAAATAATTCAGCAGCATTTACCCACTAACTTGTTTGTTATGAAACGTTCTTTGGTTATGACCTCTGACCTTTTCAAGTAAAGTAGTAATGGAGAAGTAGTTATTGGTTCTCTCTTATTTTGAGTTTCACTTTGATAGAATGTTAAATACAGTTGTCACTCAATCGTATGAATGCAGACATAGTGGAGATGATGCACACTTAAAGGACCATACCAGCGATTTTGCATGTTTAAGCCCAGTAAATACTATACACAAACATGTTACGTTACAACCAGTTTCTTCTCAGTTTCTTCTCCTATGACACCTTGCTGTTGGGTCTTGAAAGCCATGAGCCAAAGTTCTTCAGGGAATCCTGACACCTAGAACTTTTAGAATTTGCTTAAATAGCTGGCAGGTAGGCTTTACCTTTGAGAATTATACCTAGCGTTGGAAGTGCCTTCCTCTTATGTTTAGTTACTTTAAGCCATAGGATATACTTTATAGTTTGCAGAAAATTTCAGGGCCAAAGTTTTTTTCTTTGGGATCAAACTGAATTAGTTTCCTCCATACTTTCTTCAGTAAATGTGTGTCTGCATGAAATGATAAAATATCCCCTTTTTTCTACTACAAGACAGCCGGAGCCTGTGACACACATGCATACGCTCGCATTCACACATATAAAAATGCAGAAGATATCCTTAGGCCTGTTTTGCTTGAGCAGTGCGAGAGGTTGGCCCTTTCCCTTGTCCTGTAATTAACATAGAAAAGGCAAAGCTCTCTCCAAGGACTTGGGCCCTCATTAATTGATGGAGGATGAGCTAGTTGCACGTGGGAAGAAGATTGGGCCAACTGGCTTATCACCCCACTGCAGAGTACAAAGTACCCTTTTCCCCATTCCAAAATGTCTAGGAGGTCTAGAAAGTTGATAATGAAGACAGATTTAGGGTAAGACTGGGTGTGGTGGGATGACATCTTTATCATCAAAGCTTGAACTTGGAATGAATCGCTCCTGTCTCTCTTTCTGATACAGACTGAACTTTTAACCAGGACATCCCTCACATCTTCAGACTGAAAGTTTTCTCAGTCTGCTGGCTCACAATTCTTTCATGATTCTGTTTCCAATTCGAAATCACTCAATAAAAGAACGACAACTAAGTGTAACAGAAATGATCATATGAAAGAAAACTTTTGCTGTGGCATCTTAGCAGCAGTTTGTCCATTTCCAGCTGAGAAACAGAATTTGTCAGGAAGCAGGAAGGATTAAAGGAAGGATTAATGTCATCTGTGTTCTCTAACAGAGTCTTTTGTTTGTAGATATTCTGCTGGATGACGGTTATGAGGGAAATCTACGCAAAGAGGGCCGAAGTGTGCGAATAGTGGTCACCATTAACAGTGGATTGAGTAGAACTAAGGTTTGTGGATAAATATCTCACATTTTTTCATCTTATGGCTGACCTTTTACTGTGTCAGTTCTGACTCTTATATTTTGATAAATTTGACAATTCTTTAGGGTTTGCAAAGCCAGGAGTACTTGATTGGCTCTATAGGCGTGAGTGGGAAAACCAAGTGGGATGTCCTGGACGGCGTCATCAGACGCCTCTTCAAGGTAAACATAATGTTACTACTGCTCAACAATGCATTTTGACAAAAAAAAAAAAAAAAANAAAAAAAAAAAAAAAAAAACATAATATTATAGTTAATAGTTGGAGCTTGTGAGTACAGGTATCTATCAAGAAGTTAAGCTTATGCCTCCACCAAGGCTGAACAAGCCTAGACAAAATTTGCCTTATCTAGGCATGAATCAGAAAGCAAAGTCCAGGCTTACTGAGGAGAGGCAGGTGGACAGGGGAACAAATTCAACAGGGAGGAAGCTGAAAAGCAGCAAACAAGCATGTTAGAGGATTTCATGGTAGATGAAATGATAAAGCTGAATATGAAGGATAAACTCAGAAGCTCACCACAACAGATTTATTGCCTTAAACAGAGTGTCATTGCAAATTAAAGATGTATGTAAGGTTACTGAGTGAGGATAATGCTATATTATATTAGCAAATATAAAACCAGACACACACTGACACATTTACATATAAACAGGCATTATACATTCATAAAACCTTTCCAGTCTGATCAGATCCCTTTTACTCCAAGGATCCTTAGTCATTCAGCGCAGGGAGATATTTTCAGATACATATGTTCTTGTGCCATATTGTCTCCATATTCTGCCATCCTGTAACCCCTTACCCCCCTCCCACGCCTGACAGGAGTACGTGTTTCGGTTGGACCCTCTTACCAGCCTGGGTCTGAACTCAGACAGCATCGTGTGCTACAGGATGGGCGAGGNTTGGACCCTCTTACCAGCCTGGGTCTGAACTCAGACAGCATCGTGTGCTACAGGATGGGCGAGGTGGTTCGCGCCCACGCCTCCGAAGTGCCTGAGCTGCTTCCCTGCGGCTACCTGGTGGGCGACAACAACGTCATCACGGTCCACCTCAAAGGTACCAAGGCAACATTCAGCCCACTCCTCTCTGAAATAACTCATGCTTCTATTTCAGGATTACAGAGAAAATTACGTTATGTTATGTATTTATAAACCGATGTTATCTGAGTCAAACTTAAACTCCTGCTTTTTATTTTTTCTTCCCTCCTTTATTCATGCTTTCAATCATTCTCATTTTGCCCTCCTTGCATCCTAATTAACGTTCCATCTTTTCTTCCATCCATCCTTCCCATCTTTCTTTTTCTCTTCATGTTTTGTCTCTTGACTTTGTATCTTCTCTTGTATGTACCTTCTTCCTCTTCATCCTCCTCTCCTTTCTATCCTTTCCCTTCATCAATTTCTAAATTTCATCCTCCTTTCCTCTCTCCTTCCCTTCTGCTCTCTTCCCAGGTGTGAAAGAGAATAGCATAGACAGCCTGGTGTTTGACACTCTCATCCCTAAGCCCATCATCCAGCGGTACCTCAACCTGTTGATGGAACATCGCCGTATCATCCTATCAGGACCCAGCGGCACCGGGAAATCCTTCATGGCTGCCAAGCTGGCCGAGTACATCATCTCCCAAATCGGACAGGAGGTGACAGAGCACAACGTGGCCAGCTTCAACGTAGACCAAAACTCCAGCAAGGTGGGAAGAACAGAGATGTTTTCTCACATTTTTGTGGTTTTTATGTAGAATGGTTTTTCTACTCAGCCTGCCTCAACTATGATTCAGCTCAGTAATTCTTTCTACATTTATTGAAATGGTAACAGCTTTGAGAGGTGGAGATTACAGGAGTTAATTCACCAAAAAGCCATCAAAGAGCATTTTACTTTTGGATGGTTTTGATGCCTCTTCTGCATTTCTACCTGTATCATTTCTGAATATGGGTGCAAAATGGCAGCTGTAGAGGAAGTGTATATGTAGAGGAGTTGTATATATTGGGCTCAAACATGCAAAACCACAGGTATGATCCTTTAAAATTTGTCAGAGGGATGGACTCAAAAATCTGAGTTATTTATAATCCAGTCCAAGTCTGTTTTTAGTCACTTTAACCCATAAATGCTTCCTCACCAGGACCTGCGTCAGTACCTGTCCAGCCTGGCAGAGCAGTGTAACTCTGCGGACACGGACACGGAGTTGCCACAAGTGGTCATCCTCGACAACCTCCACCATATTGGCTCCCTTAGTGACATTTTCAACGGCTTCCTCAACTGCAAGTACCACAAATGGTGAGTGTGGCGTGGATGCTTTCTCTCTTTAACAGGTGGATCATCTTTCCGGTGCCTTTGTGAATTGACAATCCGGTCTTCTTGCAGTAGCGTCAGTACAAATTAAAGTTATGTATGTTGAGTTGAGACATTTGCCCTACAATGCTCAGAGCATGTTTACTGATTTTCAGTCCAACTGAATATGAATATTTGAATTAATGAAAACTGCCCTTTATTTTTGCTTAATTTTCTAGTGTAATATAGTTGGGAGTATGTGTTGATAATTGTCAAAGCTGCAAAACTTGGATTTCACACCTTTAGAAATGCATCCAGTCAGACAAATCTATAGCTCCTGCACTGCCCTGAAAGCTTCATTTCGATTGGTCCTTTACTTTTCTAAAATTTTTACAACAATATGTAACACACACACCCAGTGCAAGACTAGCAGGCGAGCGCTGGCAAGTATTCGTGTTCCGTGGGTGTTACCAGCTCAGGCTGGCTGCAGCTGGCCAATCAGAACAGACCAGGTTTTTCAGGAAGAGGCCTTACAAAGACAGTATCTAAAATCAGCATGTTTTCACTCAGTGTGCACAGCAGTGCTGCAGCAATGGAGAGTAGAAATGGATTAGTGGGGTTTTTTTTTCATATTAGAGCATTGCAAAAGTTGCAGTTGCAATTCCTGTCTTTGTCCCCATTCAGCCCGTATGTTATTGGGACCATGAACCAGGGAGTTTCCTCCTCTCCAAACCTTGAGCTACACCACAACTTCAGGTACGTGACAGACAGAAATAATTTATTTTTAAGATCAGCTCCTTTGTTTTGTCTTACCTGTCGATGATGTATTGGATTTGACTTCTTTGTTGGTCCTTACTTGCATTATTACGTCATCGCTCATGTGTTCTGTGTAGATGGGTGCTATGTGCCAACCACACTGAGCCAGTCAAAGGTTTCCTGGGCCGTTTCCTGCGGCGGAAGCTGATAGAGACGGAGATTCATAAGAACATGCGCAGCAATGACCTCATCAAGATCATCGACTGGATCCCCAAGACATGGCAGCACCTCAACAGCTTCCTGGAGGCCCACAGCTCCTCTGACGTCACCATTGGTCAGTCTCACACACACACACACACACACACACACACACACACACACACAGTTTCTTTCACATTCTTTCTCTTTTACCAATAATTAACACCCATCACAACACAAATACAAGTCTTAGAGAGTTTACGATGCTGTGATGAATTATCTGTCATGACACTGACTCAGGTATGTCTTGATGAAGGAGCAGCTTTAAAATGAAGGATTTTACCAGAATTTATTCATTTGACAAGAGCCATAATAAAACTGTAACCTGTGTGGTGTCTTTTTTTGTCAATTCCAGCCACTATTTTACCACTGAAGACACAAATTTGAGTCTTTGTATTCCCTCAAATTTTTCGAAGTCTTGAAAAGTGCGTGAATTAAAATTCTGGCCTGCTCTATGTCTGATACACTTGCTCCATCTACCAAAGACTCATCCTGACTCTTTTGTCCCTGCAGGTCCCCGACTCTTCCTGTCTTGTCCCATGGATGCAGAAGGCTCACGAGTTTGGTTCACCGACCTGTGGAATTACTCCCTAGTACCCTATCTGCTGGAGGCTGTTAGGGAAGGGCTTCAGGTAAGCACAGGGGTCATAGGTCACAATTGAGCCATTTGGGTTTTTCTGTTAAAAGCTTTTTCTTGCAAAAAGAAAGAACAAACCTCACAAGTTTATGTTACTCATCTCTATGTCTCATCCACATCTTGTCTTTGGCTACACTGCAGCTGTACGGCAAAAGAGCGGCGTGGGAGGACCCGTCCAAGTGGGTGAACGACACGTATCCATGGAGCGCCGCCTACCTGCAGCAGGANCCTGCAGCTGTACGGCAAAAGAGCGGCGTGGGAGGACCCGTCCAAGTGGGTGAACGACACGTATCCGTGGAGCGCCGCCTACCTGCAGCAGGAAGGCCAGTCTCTGCTCCAGCTGAGGCCGGAGGACGTGGGATACGACGGCTACAGCTCCTCCAAGGAGGGAGCCTCATCCAAGCAGGTGTCTCAGAGCGACACTGAGGGAGACCCACTGGTGAGGAAGACTAATGTCATTTCTGGTTTAGTTGTTTCACGTTTTGGCCCACGTACCACCTCTGAGCAAACCGAAACACCTAAGAATCAAGAATGGAGAATCATACAAAAGAAAAAGGTAAAGGAACATGCCAGGTACAGCAGGTAAATACACATAATCTGCCTGTTAACTGCAAACCAAATGGTCTTATTCATGATAATCACGATTCATAATTCAGGAAGTCACTCAAATAATACAGGTTGATGGTTTCCATGGAAACTTGTGTGGGATGTGGGTAACCTTGTTGTTCCCACACTAACTATCCACAGAGGGTAGAAAGAGAAAAAGAGAGAGAGAGGGGCCAAATAATTTCCGTTTATTGGGTTATTGCAGCCCAAGAGGAATTAAAGTGTAGTCATCCAAACAACGAGCAGCTTCAATTTAACGAGTCTGTGTGTGTGT
>VXCM01001031.1:103614-119183 GCA_014773175.1 Lucifuga dentata | reverse complement strand
CTTTAAGAGTGATAATATGTTCAGACTCCAGTTCATCATTATACAGTATAAAAAATCACCAGTCAGAAAGTAGACCAGATATATTGCTTGAAATTTTATAGACTTTGTATAGAATTTGCATGATGGGATTATATGTGGTGTTTTTATGGGTCCCAGCTCATGTTGGCATAAAAGGAAATGAAATCACAGATAAACTAGCTAAACAAGCTACAGGAAAACAGTGTGAGGATATAAATATAAAGTACAGTAAATCAGAAATGAAAAGCATAATTAAACAGTCAATTAATCAAAGATGGCAAAAACAGTGGGATGAGGAAAGAAGAGGACGGTGGTATTACAGTATTCAAAGATCAGTAGGGAAAATGAGATCAGCAGGTAGAAATCGAAGAGATGAAACAATCATTTGGAGGTTGAGGTTTGGACACACAGGGTTGAATGTTTCACTTTTTAAAATAGGAAAACATAACTCAGGAAGATGTAGTTATTGCAATGTAGATGAAACAATAGAACATGTAATGACAGAATGTCCACAGTATACAGAGGAGAGAAGGGAGCTGATGAACAGTCTAAAAGAGAGAAAGGTAAAATTTAATCTGAAAGATATGTTACAACAAAGCTCAGGGGCTTTATGTTATTCTTTTTTGTTTCATTATTTAAGGAGAACAGGGTTAAGGGTTAGAATATGAGGTTATTATTATTATTATTATTATTATTTTTTTGTTGTTGTTTTGTTTTGTTAAAGAAATAATTGAATCCAGATCCACACTCCTCACCAGTTGGTGGCGGTAATGCACCAATTTGTTGTTTGCCAACCGCCATAAAATTTTAAAGAAGAAGAAGAAGCCCAAGCTTGTTTTAAAAACAACATGGCGCCTGGTTTGGAGCCGACGTTTGGACTAATTTGGCTTTCTAAAGCAAAAGGACATGAACGAGTCCGACAAAAGGGCAAAATATGAAACGCAGAAGTAAACGTTTATGGCAACACAACGAACATGTGGAACCGCTTCACCCCGCCGCGACAGGTGACGGTTGAAAATGCATCTATCGGTGGGCTGCCATCTATCTCATCTCCAGCCAAAACAGTGAGTCTGCTGGACAGGGTATGGACATGGACAATGAGGGACATCCTGGAATCATGCTAAGTACAGCCACACAACACGTTAGTAAGGCGGCTCTCCTAAAGCATTATCTGGATCAGAGCCCAAAGGTAAGCCTGAACCTGTTTCCTTAATACACTCACAAGTTTTCAACATATATTTTGAAAGAATGCCTTCACTTTTTTATACAATAATGTAACTTAGAAGACATGACCCAATTTTCTAGGATTTAATTAAATCGAATTGGGGCTTTGAAAATCAAAACTGAATCTAATCAGGAGGTCAGAATTGATATCCAGCCCTAGTTTTTTACACTGTAACAATTGTTTTTTCCTCTTAAAGCTTGTTGAAAGGCCTCTAACAGCGTTAGATTAAAAAAAAAACAAAACAAAAAACAAATGTCTGAGAGGAAGGTTTGCAAAAACATCTCACTCCTGAACAAACTGTAAAACTAACCCGAAACCACTAGATGTCAGAGCTGCACACTAACCTTGTTTTTAATTGAGTATCTGACGAGCATTTAAGTTCATGCCCCACTTCTCTCTCTCTCTCTCTCTCTCTCTCTCTCTCTCTCTCTCTCTCACACACACACACACACACTGTGACTCATTCCCTGCACAGCCAAAATAATAAAATGCTGACTTCTCAAAGTGCTGCTGATATGCCTGTCTCAGCACAGCAGCTCTGAACCCTGGCACACCAGAGAGAGAGAGAAACGGGGGGGNGGGGGGGGGGGGAGAGAGAGAGAGGGAGAGAGGGAGAGAGAGAGAGAGAGAGAGAGGGAGGAGGACTTTCTCTGGTTGAGGCTGCAGGCTGAGAGGCTCCAGCACTGAGCTTCTGTGAAGGTAAGAGTCAGGCTGCTTCCTTCTCTCTCTGATTTGGGGGGAATCCGCCATGTTTGGGGGCGACTCGTTCTTTTATGTTTCTGTTTGGGGGCGAGGGGCCTACATATCCTCTTGCTGAATGAAAGTTATAAATTGCAAGCTATTTTCTAATCAATATCGGCTGATATCATTCAAAGATTTCTGTTGTAGCAAAGGTGGAAAGTAACTACGTTTGCTCAAGTACTGCACTTAAGTACACTTTTGAGGTACTTTTACTTGAGTATTTGTGCTCCTTTGTACTTGTACAAAGTAGAACTTCTGCTGTTTGAGATGCAGAGTTGGGCATCAGTACCTGTAGTGTAAATGGAGCCTTTGATGCCTTCAGCCTCAAAACTTTCATCTTACTTTTTTGGAAGCTTTTCCCAGCAGCAGGTTTTGCAGAGTGACTGAGGAACAAATGAAGTTGTTGTGTGGCAGGTTATTAAGACATCCACGGTTATACTGTTAAATCATGACAGGGGATTTTGTTTTCTCTGGGCGCTATAGAGTTTAAAACCGGGAAGGAGGAGGATTGAACGCCCTCTCTGGTTTTTATACTGGAAGGCCCTGACATTTTTATATACTGTGTTCCTGGATTAAGTCATCTTTTGGGGACTGAGGGTTGATTTGAGTCCCTTTTTCTTGCCTGAGATGTGAATTCACTGCAGGTGAAAGGTCAGTGGAATTTAAGTGGCCATGAAAGTGAGATGTATTCCACTTGCAAACCATGTGTGTGTATTGGAAACCATTCCCACTTGTTGCTTCTTGAGTATCTGTGTCAGGGTTGCTGAAGTGGAAAGTAACTAAGTGCGTTTACTCAAGTACTTATGTATAGTTCTGACGTATTTTTAGACTTTCTGCTTTTCCTAGGCTCCTAAGATGCCTTTCTTTCTTTCTTTCTTTCTTTTATGAAACTGAGAACATGGAAATCCCTCAAAACTGAACTCTCTTCACTTTTACTCAGTATACTGGAATATATTTCACTAATAACACTGTTTTACTTTTATTTCAGAAAAAAAATGCAGAATTCTCACTTGTGACTGAATATTTCTCCCACTGTGATCTTCCTGCATTACTAAAGGATCTGAATATTTCTTCCATTAGTTCAGGGTTTGCAGCATTTGCCAGATGTTCTGGTTTCTGTCAGTCAAGTTAAAATCAAGTCATACAGTTTTTTTTTTGTTTTTTTTGATAAAGTTTTATTGGATTATCCAGACAAGTTGTTCTTTGGCCTCAGAATGTTACTTTGCTGCAGGATGGAGGAGCGACCCAAGCCAGAGAAGATTTACACGGGTGAAAGTAGCTGACTTGTGAAGCTAAAATTAATCTGAGAACTGATTTGGAATGTTACACTCAGGCAGTAAGACGTGGAGACGGCGACCCGCGAATGGCGACAAATCGTCCGAGCGGTCTGTGGCAGAATGAGGAGCTCCTACCTGGTAACTCCAAAAGCCTCTGCCAGCTCTGCTACATTACAGAAATTACAGTTTTGTCCAACAAAAATCAAAGAGCGGAGTAGTTAAACTGATGTAATGACTTTGAATCTTATATTCAGCTCCTATTAAAAAAAAAAAAAAAAAAAAGCTGGCACAGAAGGGGAGAGTTTATCATTAAAGAGCATTTATGAGTATAACCTTTGATATTGTGAAATCTAAACCCTTGTAATGGGCTTTGACCTCTGTGGGTTCCTACAGCACCGGTGTAACTGGAGTCACTGGAGTACGCATCAGTGGATGAAGTACTCAAATCCTTATGGAATTCAAAGAGTAATACAATGGAGAAATACTCATTACAAGTTCTGAAGTCAATATTCTGCTTTTAAAGCTACCGGCGATCATGCATGTTTGCGCCCAATAAACACAACCTATACATACAAGTTACGTTACTGACAAGCATTGTGCAAAATATACGACTGGAGCAATACATTTTAGAATTGTTTTTCCTACTGTCCACACTACCATTGGTTTCATTTCATTCCAGTACGCTATAAAAATCAACTTGAAACATGCCTGAGATACGTCATCCATCACAGCAAACATGACATCTGTTAAGGTTTTTGTCAAAAAACTTTAATTAACTGATCCAATATGGAGAACCGCACTGAAGACGATGTATAACTCCGCCATGGAATATAGTCCCAGGAGAAGACAGCTGTTACAGAGAAATTAAAATGACCATGCCGTCTACAATCATGCAGAAGTGTTAGAAAGTGAAACACTGAATTTTAAGGTGGGGGTATCACCTGAATATTTGATTTAGAAAGATTAGGGGATTTGGAAAAATAGATGTCAGTAATGTAACATGTATGCGCGTTGTAAATATTGGGCGTAAACATGCAAACTCACTGGTATGATCCTTTATAAGTATTCAATTAATATACTCAAGTATTAAAAGTAAATCCACTCATTCCTGATTGTCACATAATTGAGGAATTGCATCAAGTCTGAAAATCCCCAATGTTATTTGCATCAGATTTGTGACACTCAGGTTTATGAAATGTGATTTTGACCAGCATGTTCCATATCAGGATAAAAAATAACCCAGCAGCTTTTTTTTTTTTTTTTTTTTTTTTTTAACCTTAGTTAGAAAATGTCAGGCGTGTGTCAGATGTGAGAGAAAATGACATGTTCAGCTGCAGTGTGAAGGTGGTTAAAGGTTGGTGTTTGGAGTTTTGGATGGAAAAAGAAACAGCTGAGAGGTGACGCTCTGCTACATGTTGGTTCATACAGAAACTCAGCTGGGATTTCTGAGCACAGATGCTCATTCTCAAACATCCTCTCTGTTTCCATTCTGGAAACATGGAACAGGCTAAAACAATAATCAAACCATATCAAAACATAACGTTTGTGCTGCCAGAGGACCACCCACAAGCACATTGAGGTTGGCTGAACTGAGCATAGCGGCTAGGCTAACACCATGCATACATCGGAACAACAAGTTATTGTTGAAAAAAGTCACAGCTTTCCCAAATTTCACTCCATTGTTAGCTTTTTATGTCACAGGAAGCACAACTTGCTAACACTCCAGCTATGCTTGGCTAAGTTAGCATCACTTGCCTGCTTGTTTTGCTCAGCAAATCAGCTGCCTGGCTCCTCACGTGTCATGTGACTTTCTTGGTACTAACCTGTTCAGGTGGAGAAACAAATTTGTTGTGTTCCCAACTTTGGCTTTTAGCGAGTTAGTCTCGTAGCCAAACAATTTCCGAAAAACAGAGGAATCTCCCTTTTTAGGAAGTAATTCATCAGGCGCTAAACATGCTACTTTCAGGCATGCTTGTTTTGTGTCTTCTTGGAACACGTGAAAATTCATCAACACATCATCATGCTACAATATCACCTTATCGTGACATTACTAATTTTTATCATATGAAAAAATATACGAGTATTATCGTGAACAATCTGATATGGCGCAGCCCAACTGTGAAAGTGCAACTCATCCTCAAAACATGTAGAAATATAGTTAGTGGATAAAATATGGCACAAGATCAGATCTGTTATTTAAGACTTTCAAGATCAAATAATGGACAGTTTGAGCTTCTAATGCTAACAGCGTTATTTGTCTGGTTTAAATTGGGAGTTTTAGATAGTCTGAACACTTTCAAAAAAGCTTTTTACCTCCAGACAAAACTATGAATGTCAAAATTAAAATATTAATATCAGCCACAACAAATTTTTTCCAGTTTCCTGTGTTACAGTTGTCAGTGTTTTTATTGAATCATGGCTTAATCCAAACCAGGATTCTGTGGTTTGACTGCCGCCAAGCCTTTAAACTGCAGTTATTGTTCATAAATACATGGCTGTTTTATAACACTTTGGCTCATACCTGCATACCAGCAGCCTGTCTCATAAAGACCTGATAGATGTAATACTTTAACAAATACAGTTTTAGAAAGGGATTATGCTGACTCTGATACCGCTGCAAAGACTGCAAACCCAGACTACATCCAGATTTTGCAAATCCTGGGAGAGTACTGGATTATAACCACATACTGAGGTCATTTTTTACATTACCAGAAGAACCCCTTAACATTTACCATAAACTTTTTATATTCAGATTAAGGTCAAATATGCTGCAATAATAAACTTTAAGGGGCAAAATTGTTTAATTTCATCCATAATGGACCAAAGTCATAAAAGTTGCTTATGCACCAGTGGATAAAACTTAATGATTGACATCTAATATTTAATTGAAATGTAATATAATTTATGTTTTAGTCTGTAAAATAAGTAACAGCTTTAGAATTTACTAAGCTGGACTTTTTGTAATTTTTATTGGCTATAAAGTCTGTAAGTGTTTGTGAAAGTGATTAATGGTAAAATAAAATCTCAGTACACCATGAACCCAATAATATTAGGTATTTAATTACACTGGAAGGACATTCTGTCATTTAACTTCCATCTGTTTGATACAGTTCACTTTCATCTAAAGCATGCCGTCATGTCCGCTGAGTGATGTCCACTTTATGAGCAAAGAAGCTTTATAGTGTGAAGAATCATATTACAGAATCTACCAGTTCTGGTATGTCAAATATCCGCATGCAGATCTTAATGCGAGGTGTAAATGTGCTCAGATCACATTGTGATCAGAATGCAATCGGCTATTGCGATTGGAGCTGATGCTGCATTCGTTGAACCTCGGAACTGGGAAGGCCAAACTTGGAATTACATCATTTGCCACCACCACCGTGCATTCGAGCTAAAAAGTGGGAGATAACATGGATACCTCCATGAAAATTTTTGTTTGCTTGCTCTATTTTACCAAAAAAGAAAAAAGCTAAGCTTTAAAATTTTTGAGCTATTTACCTTTATGTCAGTAGTGTCTTTATAGTGATTGATCAAAAGAAATGCTTCTAAACATTCATCTAGAAATAGAGGAATTACCGTTTATGATATGAGCAGCCATGTTGAAATGACATCAGTACTGAACTCGGGGTTGGGAATGTTTGTTTGACTATCAGAGTCCGAATTCCGCATTGAGGAGGCATTTGTCCCAGTTTGGAGTCAGAAATTCCAAGTTTAACACAAACGCAGCATAAGTCATAACTAGCCAAATGTAAAGAGATTTTTAATAGCTAAATGACCCACCTACTGAGATCCGATTTCAATGCAGAAGGAATCCAGATGATGAAAACGCTTTTTAATGGGAGGTGTTAATGCAAGTCCTGACATCAGATGTCATTATATATGAACAGAGAGATCGCATTTTAACACAAGGTGTAAATGGGGCCAAAATGCGACATTATTCTGCTTTGTCCTCATATGGATTATGTAAAGATTCTATGAGACGACCGCTCTCTGTCTATAGAAATAAAGGCTGAATTCTCAAGTTAATGGGCCAAAGCAGAAGTTGATACAGTACATGGATGTATTATAGTAAATCTGTTTTTTTGAAGATTTTTCGGTCACCGTGGGAGATAACGACTTTAAATGCAACAAATGCTGTACACCTTCCGTTTGAAATATAATTAAAATATATCATTGTGGGCCTTTAAAGGACCATACCGGCCAATTTGCATGTTTGAGCCTAATATATTCAATTTTCATATACTGTATGTTACGTTACTGACAGTCATTTCCCAAAGCATACTACTGCAACGGTGAATTAAAAAATTTTTCCCTACCTTCCAGAATGCCATTGGTTTCAGTTCATTCTGGTACGCTAACATGTATGGAAATTTAATATATTAGGCTCAAACATGCAAAATGACTGGTATGGTCCTTTAAAGATGCACTGGAAGGCAACAGCTTGTTGAATTATTTGTTCTTTATGTCTGTTGTAGCATTTTTTTCTCATTTTTGTCTCAGAAACCAAACACATACAAATTGTTTCAGGCTAAACTCAGGTGTTGATATGAGCTGTCAAAAAATTGGATATATACAAAAAAAAAAACGAAAAAATATGACATCAAGATCTATAGTGCAAATGTAGTTAAAGACACTTTGGAAATTTTGAACCTGATATTTTTTGCTTGAGTGTTAGTTTCCCATTTACCTACAACACCCCACCACCACTATAAAATGAGCATATAAAAATGTTAATAAAATGTTATGTTTAATGTTAAAATAATGAATGAATGCATGATTGAAGGTTTTTTTTTTTTAATTTAAGTTTCATAGATGTAAAGTTGCCCATCCAAAATGGGCATAAAAGACTTACGGGAGAATTGAGATTATACAATTTCAAAATTAAACCACTATTTTGTATAATTTTATCATAGTGAGGGTTATGAAGATTTGATAGACCTTCATATGAAGATTTGCAACAGTTTTCTGCAGCTTGAAAATGGGGATAAAAGCTGGTTCCCAGATAAAATGTTGACTAAAGTGAGTTTTGATAGATTTATCCTCCACAGAGCTTCAGCCTCCTTCCCTTCATCCTTTTAATCTCTGTCTTCCTTAATACACAGCTGTTTGACCCTCTGTTTGTGTTACTGCTTTACACATTAGAGTCACAGTGTTTGAGGAGATGCAGTGGAGCTCACAAACACACAAAAACACATGCTACTGAAAAAAAACAAACTTTTATTAATCCAAGAAGAGCTTGTGTCTGTTTTTTCATAAGGTTCATAACAGTCAGACTGCAGTTTGATTTGTTTTGGAACATTTGGGGGAATTACACTGGAACAAATGGGGATTAAAGGTTTATAATAGCGTTCAGTTGAATCTTCATAAATCCCTTCTATTACAGGAAGATTCACATTAAGGCTGCATTCTGTCAGCCCTCTTGTCAGCCAGCTAAGTTGGAAAAATTATCATGTGATCATGTCATATTCATCAGGTGTTTATGTTGTCATCAGTCACTGGACCAATCAAACAGCCACTGCAGTATGTAAATAAAGGAAGCCAATAGAGGGCATTAAGTCTATAGTTTGTTCTTATCACCTGGCCATATTGATGATTATTGATACATTTTGATGGAGAATGGGACTTAATATACACATAAACCATTAACACAACACACTGTTTATCATTATCATATCAGGTTTATCAACCTGGATTTGTCAGGTTAGCGTGCAACTTCCAAGTGGTAAACTAAGACATTTCCAGCTTTACATGTTGGCAAGAAACACCCGAATGCACCAGAGGTTGAGTCAATAACAGTAAAATAAGTTGACAGACACACGATCCTGACATACCATCAACTTATCAAGTTGTTAGGATAACATGTTAACAAAGCAAGAGACTCACAGCAACATTAGCAACCCACTAGAGTCATTTGATGAATATGGGTTAAATATTCATTCTGCTTTTGACTTGTTTTTGGTTTCCACCAACTCCTGAAAAAAATATCTAGGTCTTCATCTTTCAACTTTCTCAACTAACCACTAAATTACTTTGTCTTGCAGTCATTTTGTCTTGGACAGATAGCGTGTAACTGGGTTCCAATTTTGTTTGCTGGAATTTGCACATGATTTTAATCTGGAGGCTGGTGAGAACCATTTAGAAGCAACTTTACAGTTTATTTGCGAGCCCAAAAACTAAGCCGTGAGCTAAAGTAAAACATTAATTCATAATTCTGTTACAATTCTCTATGGACTCATTCATTTTACATCAGTGCATATACATGAAGAGAGTCTGTAAAGTGAGGAAATGCGATGGCTTACTCCAAGTATGACTTTTACATGCCAGAATAAATCGTTTTACAATCCCACATCTAGGTTTGTTATTCAAAGTAAGCTTGCTCTGATTAAAAACCAATTTCAATCTAATTATGTTTACATGGCAGCTGAAAAAAATCAATTTATTGTTTTAATCTGAGTATAATCAAAACTTTAATGTGCATATAGGCATGCTGTATGAGCGACCATGACAGGTCGCATCAGTGCATCAAAAATTTAGCATCAAAAATAACATAAAAAATGAGCAAGCAATCAAAAAACATGCAAAATACTTGGTATGGTCCTTTAATATATTGTCGTTTATAGGCCACCATTATTCAGTGTGATTGTGTGTGTGTGTGTGTGTGTGTGTGTGTGTGTGCGTGCGTGCGTGCGTGCGCACACGCGCGCGTGTGTGTAAGTGAGACAGTGACCTACAAACAATATTTAAAAGGAGAAAAGCTTTATTGATGATGTCATTTAATCTGGTTACTGATTAAAAAGTAACAGATAATGATGAATTACCTTGTTATGGTTACTTTCATGAATATTATATTAATCTTACGATGCAGAAAGCTGCCAGCTGTAAAATGCTAGAACTTTTCTTTTCATTGCATTGCTGACATCAGAAGAGCTGATTATGTAATTACACTTTCTGTCTGTGAAATGAGCTGTAATGAATTTGTCACCCTGGCCATGTTGGGATGAAATTTGGCTTGAAAATGAAAATGTTTGACCACAAACGTGATACTGCATTACTCATATAGTCAGCCATTAGTTTTTACCCCTGAGGTATACATATCCTATCGTTGTGGTATTTCCGAGTTTGAGTGCCTGAGCTTTCATGTGGTTTGGACTCTGTGGGCTTTGGGTGTTTTTCCTCTGTGTTGGTCTGTATCTGTGTTTTTCCTCAGTGGGTGCAGACAAATTTCGGGTGGGTCCACATACTGTATGAACGAATGTCCGCCGGTGATAAATAAGGGATTGCACCCCTCTTCTCTCTGCTATTCTTAGTCACTGTGTGGTGAGTTCAGGGTTTAGAGTTACAAAGAACTTGCATATACTCTCTTTCTTCCTCTCTCTCTGTCTCTCTCTAAATCTGTTTTACTTTCTTTACTCCTCCCTCGCTCTGCGTCTTCCTCTACTGATACACTTCAAGCTACAGGGTATCAGCGGATGGTTGTTGGTATGAAATAAGAATAAAAAGTAAGCTTGTGTTAGCTTGTTACCTGCTGCAGCATATTCATGCAGCCCCCCTCCCGCCCTCCTGAGTATTTATTATTGGAATCGCATCTATTATTATCGTCATTACATTATTGAAGCACTCTGGATAGGAGTGAGGATGAGCTCAGGGAAGATCAGGAAAGTGGCTGGCAAGGACAGGGGTGACCAAAGGAGGGGCCAGGAACCCCCAGCAGGCCTGGAAAGGGTGCCAGGGGTCCCTGGGTAAAATAAGGACTGGTTGATTTATCGTTTACTCGGACATAATCCAAACTGTCTCATTGAAAAACTCCTCCTCCTCCTCTCTTTCCTCCCTTCTCTTTCCCCACAGTGCCCATTCGCCCAGGGCTGTGCAGTGGTGTGTATGAGTGAGTGTGTGTGTGTGTGAACCGGAGCCTCAGGAGCCATGTCAGACCCCAGGGACATTGATGAGGATGCCATCCTCAGGGGCCTCAGCGCCGCCGAGCTGGATCAGCTGGAGTATGAGCTGCAGGAGATGGACCCGGAGGTAATGTTGTTGTTGTCTTTACCTTTCAAGCAGTTTCTGGACACAACAACGTACAAACTAGGTACTCTGTTCTGGTGCTTGAGGTCTGATAATGTTCCCCAGTTTTTTATGTTTTTCTCCTGGTGGTTAATTGGTGTCTTTACCTACCTGCCACCAGGTGTAACTATCAGGAGGGAACAAAAACCTCATCAAAGATTGCTCGCCGTCAAACTTCAGCGCTCTATTCTACATGAAGTAACGATTCAGTAACGAACACGGAGTTGCTGTTGTAGTTTTCACGCCTGAGTTGAAAGACGAGTCTGTAAAACTCGTCTTTCAACTCAGGCGTGAAAACTACAACAGCAACTCCGTGTTCTCTAGTCTTTCTGCTGCATCAACATGACCTTTCACCTCCTGTTCTCCCAGAATGCCATGCTGCCGGCTGGCTTGAGGCAGCGTGACCAGACGAAGAAGAGCCCGACGGGGGCATTTGACCGCGACGCCCTGCTTCAGCACCTAGAGAAACAGGCCCTGGAGCACGAGGACAGGAAGGACCTGGTGCCCTTCACTGGGCAGAAGAAAGGTGTGTGTGTGGGGGGTNTGGGGGGTGGGGGTGGGGGGGACACTCTCTGTCTGGGAAGCTCTGCTGTAAATACTACAAAACAAATTACCCAACTAAAGGTTTTAAAACACAAAGTGGAGTTCGAACAGAGATAAAGCGACATTCCCAGTCACTATGATGCTTTAAATCAGTCATCCTGAAAGTCCAGGCTCCGGTCCGGATCTGGACCGAACCACAACTGTCTCTGGACACTGAGCAAATATATTATATTATCTGCAGGACATTGCTGTGATGCAACAAATTAAAATTCTCCACTTTCTCCACTGCAAAGTGAAACCGAATGTCTTCTTGAGAGTTGACAACACAGCTAGTTTCGTCAGCACCCGTGCAACAAATGTAATTAAGGCAAGCTGAGCACACAGCAGGTACAGCTATAATCTGTTTCTTTTTTTTTTGGGGGGGGGTTTACACAGCTGAAATTGTGAAGATGAATGAGGAAAGAACAATGAGAAAGAGGAGAAAGTACAATCCGAGCCACAGTGGACAATTGAGTTTATTAGAGTTGGAGCACAAATCCACGATAAGCTCCAGTTTGCTTTTTGGGAAACACGATCCGAACAGAACTTTTACCAAAAGAGACAAATATAAGGTTTGGACACACAGACTTCAGAAAGCCTGATTAGGTCCTTTACTTCTTTGTTAGAGGTTACTGTGGGGGAAAAGCTGGAATTTTTGCATGATACGGTACATACAGTACACACAAACATCAGATAAAAAACATAATCAACACTGCAAATCCTGTACAAACTAGTCATTGCAGAGAAAAATGAGCTTTCTTTTCTTGTCTTATTTCCTGTATTGCTTTCTTTTTCTCCTCTCTGTCCCTTGTTTTGTTAACCTATTTTTTCTCAAACACCCTTTTCCCCCTTTTCTCTCTTCTTTTATCAACACTTTTTCTCCTCTCCTTTCTGATTTCTGCTTGTTCCTGTCTCTTCCCCTCTTTCTGTTCCCCTTCTCTCTCTCGATCATCCTGTCCTCTCTTATGGCTCCAGGAAAGGCCTTTGTGCCAAAGGCAAGACCTCCAACACCCATAAAGGAGAAGGTCATCCTGGAACCGGAGCTAGAGGAGGCTCTGAAGAATGCCACCGATGCTGAGATGTGCGACATCGCAGGTTAGAGACGCACAAAGCCACCTCGGGTTCAAAAACTTTATTTAAATGAATGAACGGCATGTGATTGAAGTAAGATTATGGTTTGTGTTACTGTGAAACTCTTGAATGAAGGATGTAAATGTCAAATGATTCCCAGATGATCAGAAATGAATTGGTGCTTATTTGATTGGAGCAGCAGCACAGGGCAGCTGGCAGCGTGAAGGTGTGAAAGCGTGCGTTGCTGGAGAAAACACTGCGAGCTCTGGAAACATTTGGCTGGATTAACACCGTGTCTCGCTTTGTCAGCCATGGCAACAGACCGACTAGTATATCACCTCTGTAATTAGCACCGCATTCGTATTCAGATCAGATCAAGACTTTTTAAACTTTTATTTTTTTTTAAACAGTTTGAGTTTAAGATATAGAAGACATGAGCATGAAACGGTCATGGGGTCGGGTAATTACGTACATGGATGTGAGGATATATGCAGGCGCTGTTCATTTAACCAATAGCGAATTAAAAAAAAAAAAACTCTTTACTGTTCTGCATTTGTTTTCTGAATGTCTATAAGAATCAATTATCCTCCAGTGTTTTTCAGCTTTGTCTTTCTATAATATAACCACAGCTAGTTTTTCCAAGGTTCATGAAAAGGACTCTGGTTTGTGGTTCTCTGAAGGAGCATATGGTTATGGATATGTTGTATGAAAACTCAGTCAGGTCAACTGGATTCAAGTTTTTAATTCAAAGCTGACCTGACTGAGTTTTCATACAACATATCTACCCGCCTGGATGACTGAGAATCTTCATCAAAATTTGGTTATGGATTTTTTTTTACCTCATGATCAAATGTTCTGCCACATTCTGTATCGTTTGAAGAGGTTTCAGTGGACATGCTGCTGCGTTTCCTGATAGTGAAACGCAGCAGTGGTCAAGATATGAGATTACACGTGCAAGTCAAGTTTAATTGTAGTCCAATATCACCTGCAATGTCTCAAAGGGCTTTACTGATCAATAACATGACCAATTACAATACATTAACTGTTCCTGACCCAGCCCGAGCTCTCTAAGAAGGCCAGGAAAAACTCCCTAAAAAAACCCCTTAACATATAAGAATAAAAATGGAAGAAATCTTGGGAGAGGCAATTCAAAGAGAGATTCCCTCTCCTCGAACACCGGGGCATGAAATAGGAGGTTAGATAAGGTTAGATAAAGTTAGATACATCAACAAGACTAAACTATGTGGCCACCGTGACCAGGCTCATAAATCAGCAAATCAATCATCAGTGATGTAAGCGATGGAGAACAGGTTTCCCTGCAGGATTTTGTTCTTCCTGTGACGTCAGCTGTTTGTCCTCACCTTGTTTCCTACCAGCTGCTTAATAACCCATTATGACATACAGAGAATAGTGTGACCTCCATGTTTCACCACAGTGGCATTGGCCCACATTGTTGTATTACACAGACCCGTTTGTCTCCCTCATGTTGTTTTCCCTCTAATCAGAGCCTCAGCCTAACAGACATGGACAGACATGCAATGTGGAGCGCGGCGAGGTTGGAGTCCAATTCCCCAATGCTCAGCAACACGAAAATAAATAAGCGGAGTGGACACAGAGGGGGGGCAGAGCATTCGCTGCCGTGCAGAGATACTGTATCTGTTTAAACCAGACATGAGGAAAGCCATGGTGTTCACACACATAGACACTTTTTCTTGTGTGTTTGCCGAAGCTTAAAATCTTTAAATCAACAGCGAAACAGGAGACACATCTTGTTTGGAGTCTGTGAGATGCTGGTTTAGTTTAATGCCACAAACCTGCTGACCCATTTCATACGCTTCCTGTTTAAGATTTCCCACCTTTCACGCAGCCATTGGTTTCCATTCATTTCTGTGCTATATGAAAATTAAATAGCTCTTGAAACTTGTTTGAATTGTTTAATGAATCAGTGAACATCAAGTCTGCATTCATTTTTTTTTTTTTGGGTCAAAACTCCATTATCGTTGCGTGGTAGCTTAGCTTCGTCTTAAAAAATTACCTTTTAACAATTAATGGATGACCAAAATGAATGCAGATTGCAATGGATCACAAAATTTAAGTAAATTTCAAGAGTCTGCTGGTTGATTTTCATATTGCACAGAAATGAATGGAAACCATTGTCTGTTGGGAAAGTTGGAAAATACATGCAACAGTTGAAATCACTGCAACATGGCTACAATGGGCAGCAGTATCAATTATATGCAATTCATAGAAAATGGACTAAAACATGCTAAACCCGACAGCGAGCCTCCGGTTCTCCCCGAAACCCTCAAATTGTTAAAATCCTAAAAGTGCTGGATCAAATAAAGGTTTTATTTACTCATTATAGTCCTGATCCCGACCGACCGCACTCCTCTAACAGGCCAACAAGGCAGACAGGCATCCGGAAAGGCGGCGTGGGGGGTGGGGGGTGGGCTGTTTGTCCGGCCAGATCGGCCTGTCAGATACAGACCGCCGTTTTAACCCTGGAGAGAGTCCAGATGAGGATTAAACCTCAGTTAGCCTCTGTCAGTCTTGTGTTTGGGCTTTTTGGGAAACCTGCTAAGAGGGGATGAGGT
>VXCM01001031.1:26114-101114 GCA_014773175.1 Lucifuga dentata | reverse complement strand
TGTTTAAAGGACCATACCAATCATTTTGCATGTTTGCACCTAATATATTCAATTTTCATACATGTTATATTACTGACAATCATTTCTCAAAGGATAAAACCATATTTCAGCTTTCCTGATATTTTGCAAAATCTCTTAATCTTTCAAAATCAAATATTTAAGCAATACACCCACCTTAAAAATCAGCCTTAGGCTGATTTTTAGCCTTATGAAGTTACAATTTTTTTGATGAACACAGGTCTTCTTTTGGGACTATATTCCCTGGTGGAGACATACATTTACTCCACGCTTTTTATTGTGCTTAAATGATAAAATTATGTAACTTTGAAACAAAACCTGAATATACATCTTGTTCATGATGATGGATTACCTATCCTAAAAATGTCTCAAATATCAACAAGTTGATTTTAATAGCGTACCAGAATGAACTGAAACCAATGACGATCTGGAAGGAAGGAAAAAAATTAATTAAATTCACCCTTCCAGTAGTATGCTTTGAGAAATGATTGTCAGTAACATAACATGTATGAAAATTGAATATATTAGGCACAAACATGCAAAATGGATGGTATGGTCCTTTAAGTTTTAGCATGCAAAACGCTGCATTTTAAGCTGGGTATATCACCTGATCATTAACATTTAATTTTTAAAGTTTAGGGGATTTGGCAAAACAACACAAAATCTAAAATTACGATTTTGTGTTTTGGAAAATGGTTGTC
This sequence comes from Lucifuga dentata, assembly GCA_014773175.1. Classification (NCBI taxonomy): domain Eukaryota; kingdom Metazoa; phylum Chordata; class Actinopteri; order Ophidiiformes; family Bythitidae; genus Lucifuga; species Lucifuga dentata. Next base: position 100,395 of record VXCM01001031.1, on the reverse strand, counting down.
AGTAAATCTATGCGTGTAGTATTTATGTAATACTTATCTCAGGCATGTTTTACTGTAACAGCAGGTCTGGAAGGTAGAAAAAAAATCAGAAATTTACTGCTAAAGTAGTATATTTTGGGAAATTATTGGGCTCAAACATGCACAGTTGTCAGTATGGTCCTTTAAGTGTGCACTGTGCATGTAGCAACTATGTGCATAGTTAAAACTGATTACAATCCTGGCCTTAGACACTAACAACAAACATGATATAAACACAATCCAGGACATGTGATCGTATTCAGCTATAACAGAGATATTTTTAACTGAATCGCTCTCGGCTTTGTGATCACAGCGATTGTTTCTCTGTGCCTGCAGCGATCCTGGGAATGTACACACTGATGAGCAACAAGCAGTACTACGACGCTCTGGGCAGCCACGGGAAGATCGCCAACACGGAAGGCATCAACAGTACGTACGACACGCTTACACCAGTTTGCAAATCAGCTCAGAGATATTTTTAAATGACATGACATCTCACAGGAAGATAAATTGAAGAGTTTCTTTCCAAACTGAAGCAGAGTGAGTTACTGAGCTGCTGTTAGTAAGAAGGTCCCAGATTCAAATCTCAGCCGTGGGCTTTATTGTGTGGAGTTTCCACATTTTTTTCTAAGTTCAAGTGGATGTTTTCTCACAAAAGACGTGTTAAGACATGCTCCCACCATTGCCTTTGACCATAGCAATAGCCTCAGAATGGTTGCTGGAGGGGTTGAACGCAGAGGTCAAATTCCAGGCATGTATTAAACACACGTGCTTTTTGCAACAGAAATGTCTCTTCTTCTGCTTGTGCTTCTATTTCATTTGAAACAACATGAGGCTCTAAAATGTATAATTACACTACATGCCAGAAGTTTGAGGCCACCCCCCAGATTTAGCATGACCAGACTGTGTAGCAAATTAATCCCAAAATGATGTGGGAGAAGGCAGACAGCAGCTATTGAATAGAATGTTAAAACACATCAGCAGGGAATTGGAACACAACAGGCGTGCTGCACTAATACACACTGATGCCTTCATTACTAATCACTTCATTACTAATTACTGCAGCCATAGCGGCTACATAATGTGCTCTTGTTGACTATTTTTTCTAGAAAACTAATTACTCACATTTATTTTATATATTTTTGTCATTTCCTGTGCAATAAATTGTAAAACAGTGTATTAATGATTAAAAAAAAAAAAAATCTGGGGGGTGGCCTCAAATTTCTGGTCTGTAGTGAATGAGTAGGATAACAATGACGTAATAAAGGACTGGTGCTTGGACAGGAAGTCACTGGATGTTACTTTTTGTTTTACAACTCAAGGAAACCGGCTCTTATCTTTGATGCTCGTAATAGTCATTAAAATAAAGATGTTTTTTAAAAAAAGGTTTTACAGAGAATCTGTACTTATTCCAAAATATAATAGTTTGGAATAAAAGCTTTTAGTGAGCAACATATGCCATCTAAAGTAAATGTGGGCTTCATATTCATCAGATAGAGTGACAGTAACATGTTTAACGCTCTGCTCTGCGCTGTCATGTTGTGTTTCCTTCAGGCGTAGTGAAAGAAGATCCATTCAAGATCTTCCCCGATGAACCGCCAAACCCCACCAACGTGGAGGAAACGCTGGAGAGAATCCACAACAACGACAGCAGCCTGACTGAAGTCAACCTCAATAACATCAAGGTCAGTTTAAAGGACAACACCGGCGATTCTGCATGTTTAAGCCCAATAAATAGTACTCGTGTACAGTACATGTTACGTTACTGACAACCATTTTCCAAAACTTAAAACCATATTTTGGTTTTCCTGTTATTTTGCCAAATTCCCTAATCTTTCTAAAACAAATGTTCAGATACATCCACCTTAAAATTCAGTGTTTCACCTGCTAACAATTCCATCTGAATGTAGAAGGTACGGTCATTTTTTATTTCATGGTAAAAGCCAGCTTCTCCTGGGACTATATTCCCTGGCGGAGACATACATCATCTTCCATGTAGCTCCATGTTGGATCAGTTAAATAAAGTTACTTTGGGAAAACATGTAATATATATTATGTTTGCAGTGATGGATTACGTTCCTCAAGCACATTTCAAGTCTCTATAAGCTGATTTTTAAAAGCTTACTGGAATGAACTGAAACTGACAACAGCCTGGAAGGTCGGAAAAACAATTCTAATTTTTAACACTCCAGTTCTATGTTTTGGGAAATGGTTGTCAGTAACGTAGCATGTATGTAGGTTGAACATATTGGGCTCAAACATGCAAAACCACTGGTGTGGTCCTTTAACAGGGCGATACAGCAAAGCGCTGATCAGTTGGAATGAAAAGCTGCAGATCTAAATCTTCGTAAGATGATTTCTGTCTGTGATTTGCTTCAGGACATTCCCATCCCCACGCTGAAAGAGATCTTTGAGGCGATGAAAGGAAACTATCACGTGGAGTTTCTGAGCATCGCCGCGACCCGTAGCAACGACCCTGTGGCCTATGTGAGTACATCAACTGTTAGATGTGGCCCGNGCCGCGACCCGTAGCAACGACCCTGTGGCCTATGTGAGTACATCAACTGTTAGATGTGGCCCGTTTATTAGCTGTGATATGTTTTTACTTTTATTAATCACACATCAGACATATGTTATGCACACACACACACACACACTCATGTAGATGTGCATGCACGCTTACACAGGAGAATGGAATAATAATGCTTTATGAATGAATGAATGCTATGAATGCTTGATGAAAGTTTGCATTGTTACATGTGCAGGACATCTGTGGGTCTAGGAAATTCTGCAGTCCTTTTGTCTGATGATGAAGGATGATGATGATGACAAGCTTAGTTTTTCTGAAATCCTTAGAGTTATACTAATTTGAGGGATGTGAGGTTTTCATGAGTGATTATGATCAAGATGATCAGTGTTACGACCTGAGGGTCGTTTTGTGTGTTATTGTAATGTAATAAGAACTCAGTGTTTTCTCTCGTGCGTGTGTGTGTGTGTGTGTGTGGGTGTGAGTGGGTGGGTGTGGGTGTGGGTGTGTGAGTGTGTGGTGATTAGCAGGCAGATGATCCCAGGTGGAGCAAATTTCTAATTGGCTGACAATAGAACACCAGCAGACCTCAGCTGCCTGGCGTCACTGCTCCACACACTCTCAACAACACACCAGTTATAGGGCTGCTCTGATCTTGATTTGGGTTTGTTAACTTTGTTGTGTTAAACTGATTGTGACCTAGCATTATTTTGATTACTTACTAACTTTAAATAGTAACTTCTAGTTTGTTATAATACCCACAGTGTAGTGGAGACATTTTGGAGTTATTGTTTTGTTTTTTGTTTTTTGTTTTTTTACAAAAATGGAAATAAAACCTTAGTTAATTTGAGAGATCTGGTGTTTGTTGGGAGAGGGAGAAGGGAAGTCCACAAAACTCATGTTATTCTCCAGTACCCCAGAAGGGTGTAACATGAATTGGGGGCTCGTCCGGGATTTTAACATCTATGGAACAGGAAATTGGCACCATTGGTCAGTGTTGTTGATGTTAGACTGTCAGGATGGTCAATTGATACAAGTATATTTTTCTTAGAGATCTCTTTGATTTGAAAGCTGTATGTTGCAAAGCATATGGTCTGCCTGTGTTGCATTAATTGTTAAATCCTGTATTTGTTGTCTTTATTGTTGTAACTTGTTTTTTATGCTGCCACCTTGGCCAAGTCTCTCTTGAAGCAGAGATTTTTATTTCAATGAGGCTTACATGCTTGCATAAATGTTTAATTTTAAAAAAAATAAATAAATAATACACAGTATGAAGCAGTTCCGTCATGTTTGTGTGTTTTCCAGGCGTGTGCTGAGATGCTGCAGGAAAACACCAGCTTGCAGAGTCTTAACATCGAGTCCAACTTCATCACTTCAGACGGCATGATGGCGATCATCAAAGCCATGGCCAACAACGCCACACTGGTGGAGCTCAAGATCGACAACCAGGTCTGAAAATACGCCGCAGCGCAGACGTTGATATTTCAGAGGAACATGCAGACTCCTCAAATTCAGATATTAATCCCATCTGATGAATGATGAACATGGTAAAGCGACATGAACGAACTCCTGATCGTCTCTCTTCTTCCCGCTACAGAGGCAGAAGCTGGGTGACTCGGTTGAAATGGAGATCGCCTCCATGTTGGAGAACAACTCCAGCATACTCAAGTTCGGCTACCACTTCACCCAGCAGGGCCCCCGCGCCAGAGCCGCCATGGCCATCACGAGAAACAACGATATGCGNACAACTCCAGCATACTCAAGTTCGGCTACCACTTCACCCAGCAGGGCCCCTGCGCCAGAGCCGCCATGGCCATCACGAGAAACAACGATATGCGTGAGTGATGCCGCGGCAGCAATGAAAGAAAAACTCCAGTCTCATGCCAGATAAATCAATTTTATGCAAAATTGTCTTTACTGTTAATGCGCTGTGGTACTAACAGATGTCTTCTGTATAATTTCTCAGTTTTCAAAGTTCATTCTTTTGTAGTTGCCATTGGTTACAGCACCAATGTGCACAGTTGCCAGATTTTAGTTGTGGAACAAAAGCTCCAGTTATCAACTTTTGATCAGTAGGGAGCAGCACATCTCAGGAATTAGCTAACATATACATAGTTCAGATGTGCCGTTAGCTTAGCAAGTAGTTCTAACTAACATGTTAGCAAACAGTTCCCTATTTATTGATCCAGCAGGCATTATCACCCCACTGGAGTTGTGCTTCTGTCCACCTGATGAATGACAGTCGCCTTTTAGTTCTGGTTTGGTATCCACCAACTCCTGACAAAAATATCGTTTTCCTCTCTTTCTCTCTCCAGTTCGCCAGCAGAGATTAAGATGAAACCAGCAAGAACAAACAGAGGATTCTCTCCCAACAGCCAAAATCAATTGAGCCCTGTGAAGTTTACACCTACGGACAGACTGCCATTGACAGCCTCATGCTAGCTTTGTCAGTGTGGCGCAACAAACCTCACACAGCCCCACCCTACCAGAATCCTCACAAAGCTAACATCCATGTCAGATGATTTCATTTCATCAGTTGCAGCCAGATTTTTGTAGTTCTGTGGTAACATAAAGGCATGTGTAGGTCACAAGCAAAACATAAAATGTCTTTTGTTTTTGTGCTTTTATGTGTGCGACATCCTCCTAAACAACACACAATTTATTTTCATTCATGCATCAATGTGGTGCGATACATGGGAAGAAAAAAAATCTGTAAATACTTTAAATAAAAATATATTCAAATATTTTTTTGTAAATGTTTGGCAAGTTTAAGTTTGTTGTTGTTGTGTAATGCGACTGTAATATGCTTGTTTTTGGAGACTGAATATTGTTTTAACAGATGTTGGTTATAAGAATCATTTTTTTGGGTGCATTTCAGTATCAACATCTCAAACCAAATTTTTAGTAAAAAACAAAAAAAACAAAAAAAAAAGTTGAGGTTGCTTTGTTGAAGTTCACAAGCCAGCAAATGTGAATTCATGATTTTCAGAAATAAAACATTAGTCATTGCATTTATCTCCATTAGATCTATGGATAATAAACATACAGAAAACATGTATTTCACAGGAATGATGCTTCAAGAAAGACTGAAAAAAAGGCTAATTATTATAATGGTACTTTTTAAGACAGTAAATAAGGACGTAATTTACAAAATAATATCAGACTGGGTCTCAGTTTTACAGTCAATGAGTGTTTCATGATATTAAACCCCCAAAACTGACACATACTGTAGCATTTTACAGATAAACTCATGTTAAGAACCAAACGTCTTTAATCCCTTAAAGTCTCTCCTGATCCTCTGACTTCCCTCAAGCACCTGAGCTATTTTTACCTCCTGGATTCCCAAAGGGAAACGTAACCGAGTCCACCGGGCTAGAGTTACCTTGCTCCAAATATACAACTTTAAGATGGTTGGAGGGTGGGTGAGTGATGGGTGGGTGAGGAGAGGGTGCTCGTGTGCGCCCGCAGAGATTTATGAACAGAAACAGCTGCTAACCTCTGAGGATTCTGACAGCATTGCATGAGTTCCTTCTCTCCCCGTCTCATTTAACACATTTTCAATTTTCAACTCCTCAAATGTACAGCGTAATGTCAAATTCAACATGATTTGCTGTAAGAGATTTCACAAAATGTCATTTTTAACCCAGACAATGACTTTTGGCACAGGAAACCATGTTAAAAGGCCACGTCGAAGTCTATTCAGTGCTTCACTTCTAAGTGTTGTTCAGCACTGAAACACTTGTGTATTTTGGGATTGTAATGTTGAGTACTTACACACACTTTCTTAAAGGTCAAACTATCCAAGTCATAATCTGTTTGACTCTGTTTTTGGTGTGATCATAACAAAAACACAGTCATTTCATGCCTCATTACAAAGATCATTGAAGTGAACAGACTTTAAACAGCATCAGAAGACAAAAACTTAAAGGACTATACCACACATTTTGCATGTTTGATATACATGTATATATTTTCAGTTTTCATACATCTAAAGTGACAATCATTTCCCAAAGGATAAAACCGTATTTCAGCTTTCCTGATATTTTGCAAAATCTCTCAATCTTTCAAAATCGAATTTTCAAGCGACACACCCACCTTAAAAATCGATGTTTCGCCTGCTAATAGTTACGCAAAATTATGAAGTCACAGTCATTAAAATCTTTCGATAAACGCAGGTCTTTTGGGACTATATTTCCTGGTGGAGACATACATTCACTCCATGCTTTTTATTGCGCTTAAACGCTAAAATTACAAAACTTCAAAAAAACAAAACAAAACTGAATATGTCTTGTTGGTGATGATGGATTACCTATCCCAATTTCAAGTATCAACAAGTTGAATTTAATAGTGTACCAGAATAAACTGAAACCAGTGGAGGTCTGGAAGGTAGGAAAAACATTTAACTCACCGTTCCAGTAGTATGCTTTGGGAAATGATTGTCAGTAACATTACCTGTATGAAAATTGAATATATTAGGTTCAAACATGCACGAGTGGTATGATCCTTTAAATTATTTGTCATCTAATGTTATCTGTACATTAAAATCTGTCGATCCACTTGGTTATGACAAATTCCCATTTTGCATTTTGACGACTGTGCCTTTTTTTGCATACCTCTTAAACATGTTTATATTCCTCATCCAAACACCTGATTTGGGCTACTTGACATGCTGCAAAGTCTCAACGACGAGCTGGAAAGAGCCTCAAAACGCTACAACATATGCACCCAACCCCAAGTTGGCGATCATGTGCAGACTGCCAAAATAAGGAAGACGCGTGCTTGCTTTTCACACACATTAGCCGTGTCATCAAAAACGAGTCCATGTTAAGTCTCCGTGCCTCTCCCTCTGACCCTGAAGGTGTTATCCAATTTATACCAACTGTGCTGGGCGGGGATCTGAATGAAAACCCTGTGAAGAATTCTAACCGGTGGCTTCGGGTCCCAGATTAGCACCGATATGTCCTATCTGCTGCCGATTTACGGATAAGCTTGCCCAGGCTTAGTCCTACCAGAGGCAGGAGGTGGAAGGACATGAAATTGGGTTAGAGAGACAATGGGGATGAAAATAGTCTCACCCCTTTCTGTGGGTGACAAGAGGGACTTTCAGATGAGTGTGTATTCATTCCCCTGGTCCTGAAGGGCCCATGAGGAGTTAAAGGACCATACCATCCATTTTACGTTTGAGCCTAATATATTCAATTTTCATGCATGTTATGTTACTAACAATCATTTCCCAAAGGATAAAACCGTATTTCAGCTTTCCTGATATTTTGCAAAATCTCTCAATCTTTCAAAATCAAATATTCAAGTGATACACCCACCTTAAAAATCCATGTTTCGCCTGCTAATAGTTGTGCAGCCTTATGAAGTCAAGGTCATTAAAATTTTTCCATAAATGCAGGTCTTCTTTACACATTCACTCCACGCTTTTTTTTTACTCACCGTTCAGTAGTATGTTTTGGGAAATGATTGTCAGTTATGTTACATGTATAAAAATTGAATATATTAGGCTCAAACATGCAAAATGGGTGGTATGATCCTTTAAAGTTGGCATTGGCAAGGTTTGCTGTCTGATCTGAGATGAAGGCATTGAAGGCATTTCAGTGCTTACTTATTTTAGCATGTTTCCTGGATGTTGTGGTGATGCATCATGGGGAAAGATTCATGATGGGTAAAGAAGGATAAATATATATTCTTGAGCTATAATCAACTCTTGATCATACATACAGGATGTTTCAGCCCAATAAATGCCATTTTCATACATATTGCGTTACTGTCAACCCATTTCAAAAACATCAAACCGTATTTTAGTTTCCCTGTTACTGTCAAATCCCCTGATCTTTAAAAAAATCAGTGTTCAGATGATACATCCAACTTAAAATGCCATGTTCACCTGTAAATACATGTCTGAATGTAGTGGGGATGATTGTTTTTTAATTGCTCAGTAAAAGCCGTCTTCTCCTGGGACTATATTTCCTGGCGGAGACATACATCGTCTTCCCTGCAGCTCCGTGTTGGATCGTTAAATAAAGTTACTCAGATAAAAAACTTAACAGATACTTTGTTTGCTGTGATGGATTATTTATCACAAGCATGTCTCAAGTCTCTACAAGTTCCTTTTTATAGTGTACTGGAATGAACTGAAACCAATTGCAGTCTGGAAGATAGGAAAAACAATACAAACATTTATCACTCCAGTAGTACATTTTGGAAAATGGTTGTCAGTAACTTAATGCGTATGCATTATTGGCTCAAACATGCCAATCACCGGCATTGTCCTTTAAAAATGAATCACTTCAAGCCACCAACCTTACTATCTTAGGAACAAAAGTGGATAAAACGCAGAATATACAGTATAGGTGATACACAGAAGAAAAAATCTAATCTAAATGCAAATTTAAAGATAAGAGTAAATTTAGGGGTTAAACTGATATAAATAAGCAGATAACAAGATATAAAAGCCACTTTGCACTTTATTATGATTTTAACAAAACAGTGAAGGTTATCAGAAGGTGCAACTGATGGGCAGCAGCAGACTCATGAAATGCGACTCGACAATCACAGATGGACTAATGGCATTAAAAATGACTGCATTCCATTTAGTAGTGCCAGCGACACGGCACGGTTATTGTGAATGCTGACTTACAGGCACCTTAATGGAACTGAACCATCGTCGATGTTATTATTAGTTATACCTCTGCTTTACTGCTGCAAGTCAAAGTCAAAGTCAACTCTCTGCCAGTACGAGAGTTCCCATTACGACTAAAGAGTGAGTCTAGAGAAAGGGAAAACTGCAAGATTCGTTGAAAGGTCGAGCTCAGACTGCAGAGCCTCTGAACACTTCTACTGTGGTGCAAGTTCATTCGTGTTCTTTTTTCCACAGTTCTCAGCCCTCTGGGTCACTCTGAGGGGCAAGTGGAGGAGGAGGAGGAGGAGGAGGAGGCTCCTCCTCATCTGAGTCAAACTCCACAGCCTCATCTTTAACCCATCGGCCGCTCCTGTCCTGCAGCCACCCATTGCTGAGAGAAAAAGACAAAATGATATGAAGTCAAGTCACAGATGCTGCACTGACATCTAGTGGTGAGAATATGCAAGTGCAGCCATCATTCCTGAGTCCAACATCAATCATGCCAGTTTTGTACCTTTTCAGTTTAAGGTAATGCTCCAGCTCTCTCCTCCTCTGGGCTGTCATGGGTTCTGACTCTTGCTTCGCTGCTGGCTGAGATTCGTTTATGTGTTCGGAAGGAAGTGGCTCTTCGTTGGCTGCCAAAGACAAAAACACGTTCCCAATTAAAACATCATCCTGTGAATCCTGTTGCGCTGACATTCAGGCTCTGTATTCAGCTGTTCTGCAGTATGCAGATCCTCAGATTAGTGCAGCAATAAAAATAAAAAAGATCTGCACAATATAATGTAGTTTGTGTAAACAGATGTCAGGATTATAACTATAAATAGTTTTAAAGGACAAGACAAAGGTTTTGGTTTGTATCAAGATGCTGAAGATAGTTCAGTGATTGATTTTGATACATATTTATACACTTTATCGAGAGACAAATTAAACATCTCCCTCAGCAGCTTTTACCTTTTGTGAAGCTGACAGATCCACTTGGTGGTAACTTGTGTCCATCTGCAGTCGTCCCACAGGCTTTTTGCTGATCAGGCAGCATTTTGCACAAAGAGGTGTCTCTGGGATCTGAGCCGGCTCTTGCTGGTCCTTTTTCAGACTTTATGCTTGAAAGCAATTGGAATAAAGGGTATAAAATTTACAACCTTTGAGATGTAAAATATAAAAACAGGCATATCAAATTACCGTCTGACTGACCTGGTTTTTCTGTGGCAGCTGTTGTATGGTACAGTCTTCAACAGAGCGTGATGGGTGAGCTTCCGCGTTTGTGCCAGTAAAGGAGCCGAACACGATGGCTCCTAAAAACACGTCAGAGTTGTAAATAAAGTTTTGCAGGGCTGGTGAGAGTTGACTTTGTCAGCTTTACTAAATGTTCTGAGTGTTGCATCACCACAGTAACTGTTAATCAAAGGGCTGAAACATAATTGATCTTTAACACAAGCTAATAAATACAAACAAATACATCATTGGACTAAATCAGAGAGGAATGGGATTCATTGATTCTTTCATGACGATTCATTCACTTTCTGCCTGCTGAATGACCAATATCTCACTTCTGCATACTATCTACAGCATTAAAGCTATATTCCCATTCAAATTCTTTCTTTTCAGTATCAAATACTCCAGAACTACTTTGTAGATATGAAAGGTGGGTGTGAAAACTTTGCAGTTTTTTGTCCCTTATTATGAAGAACAGAGGCTGCAGTCAGCTCATATTCTGCTAGTTACAATGGTGACCTTTTTTTTGTGTGTGTGGAAAAGTGTATCAAACATCCAAATAAACTCAAATGACTCCTGCAGCTGCCTATCCATATGATCAGTATTTTCTAATCAGTTATCATTTTGCCACAGTAGGACTAAATACTTTGTTTTGCCCTTCTCAAAGCTCTGAAATTTGACATTGTGTTTAAGCATATTTAAGCATGAAAAGTATGAGTGTTAGGAATATACTTTCAGTTAATGGTGAAGTGGGATATGCTGCAGGAGTAGTCTGGGAAGTTTCTATTTTGATCTTTTTATCTACTGATGATACTTTGCCTCCTTTCTGTACTTTGTGTATTATCTCTAAATGTTATGGTTACTAACCTGTCTTTCATCTTCAGCTTGGACATAGCTTTCATGTTGCCTTTTTGTAATTTCATTCTTTAGCTGCACTTTCTTGCCATAGAAAAATTTTAACCCTGAAAAAGAAAAACAAAACAATTCACATCGACATAGTCACTGGCTACGCTTCTTCAAGATTTTACAAATTAAATAGACCCTTAAATGATACTGTTGAAAGCTTCTAATAGTGTAATTTACAATTCCGTGTCAAAATTAAGGGTATGGAAGTATTTAAGGGTATGGAAGTAACATTAATATTAGGGAAAAGGGTCTGAATAATTTCTCACCTTCTAAATGTCTTTTTCCATTTCTGTGGACTGTCAGCATATCAACTGTATCAAATACAGGCCGGTATGAGCACACAAGACAGGTATATCTACAAAAAGAGAACAAGTTAAATATCACTTTCACAAACTAAAGACATAAATAAAGCGGAACTGCAGGATTTCCCACCTTCATTTGAGAACTTTGTGTATTTTTTTTTTTTTTTTTTTTTTTTAAGTTTTACCTTCCATTTTTCATTACAGCTGCTTCATCTTCTGGGATATAATTAGACAGAAGATCTGCGACACGCCGTTTCTGAAAAACAACATTAAACAGTAAAACAGCTGCTGTGCTCGATTCAGCCTTTAATTATATGCTATATAGCATTGCTACAGCATGCAGCTAACAATAACAAACTGAGTAATAAGTCTTCTCTTTTTAAACTAAAAAAAAATACATATATTACCTTTAATATATTCAGCTGACTCCGGTCATCACCTTCCCTTTTAAAAGACATAATTATTATGGTTGATAGAAAATAGAGGTCAATAACAGGGAAGCTACGATAGCAAGATAACAACAACAGCGTGTGAGCTACTTCCGGATATTAATGCCGTATTCACTGTCAAATGAGAAAGTTGGGAGGAATTCTGCATTTATCACAAACATTCTCTTCTGCTTGGTTTGGCAACGTGCATTTCACAAATTTGAGGAATCATTAAACATGTGATTTAAGTGTGTACAAAAAGGAAATATCAATTCTGGCGTGTGAGTGGATTTAGAAGACTTAAGACCAGTCAACGTGTCTTTATTCTTCTTGCAAGATTATGTTTCAGATATTCCAGTTTCCTTGAACGCAGCGCCTGTGATGAATCATGGGACTGGAACACGGCAGCCATGGCAACAAATGGCAGCTGACAGGCTGAGAGATATGGAAATATAAAAAGTTCTCCGAAAGAAACATTTTTAAGATTTACTTTGACAGATAAGGGAGGTAAGCTCATAGAACAGCAAGTTAATGTTATTTGCTGCGTTAAACATTTGACTGGCATGTTAGCAGAATACATAGATTTTGAAAGTCGATAAACAAGAACGAGCGTCAGTGGTTGACAATCTGGGCTAGCAGGCTAACTGAGATGCTAGGTAGCTGAATGTGTAGAATGCTAACTAAATCATTTTATTTTACCATTGCGGTTAGCAGGTAAGCTAGGTTTGCTACAGATTAACGAGTGTCAGTAGTAACTGGTGACTTTAGCATGAATACGTGGTGGTTTCAGCTCTTTAAAATAAAAGGAGCCAATTTAGCTCTATGTTAAAAGTCTTGGAGTGTCACCATCAACAAATAAAGCATTATGGTAGCACGAACAACTAAATTATTTCTTTAAAAACAAAAAATATATTAGTTATTATACAAACTTGAGACATATTCAACCGATATGCCAGGAGACATCAATGTACAAGCTTAAACAAGATGAAGGCCCAACAGTGGTTACAGGTCATTTTTGAACACCAAAAACCTTGTATACAATATAATCCTGAAAATTCTGTCTGTCCACACCTCCTTTACTTGTGCTTTGTAAATCTGTTAAATTATTCTTACCCGTGCACTTTATGTGTAAAGTCATCTGCAGATTTTGTAAATGCATATGTCTTTACAAACACACCCTCTCTTTTACATACGTTTTACTTAAATTTGTATTTCTACGTTAGTGTTATTCTGTCTCTCTCTCTCTCTCTNTTTTACATACGTTTTACTTAAATTTGTATTTCTACGTTAGTGTTATTCTGTCTCTCTCTCTCTCTCTCTCTCTCTCTCTTTACTGTTGTACTTCCTTTATGGATCTTGTACAATGAACTCGAATGACTGTATAAGCACATAAACTTTGCATGTTACTGTTCACAGTGAAATATTCCTATTTACAACACCTGTCACTATTCTAGTGACCATTCAGGCTGAAGTCACCGGTTAACATGGTCACTCGTTTATCCGCGACACCGTTCAGTCGGCTCCTGTCGTGACCATGTCCGAGGAGCGGGCGCCTTTGCCGGCAGGAGGGAGCGGTCTGCTCGGTGCGAGCCGCAGCAGGTCTTACGGCAGCTTCCGGTCGTCTCTGTCTCGGCAGAAACCCATTGAGCACCAAGTCCAGCCCGGAGAAACTCTGCAAGGCCTGGCTCTGAAATACGGAGTGTCTGTGAGTATCAGCCAGCCGAAATCATGCTGATTAAACCCAGAATAAAGAAATATTCAAGTTTATTTAAAGAAATATATAGGAGTATGAATAAATGCTTGAACATTCTTATTATTTTATATGAGTGCTTACCATCAGGGCTGCAAATAATTATAACATTTGTTATTGTTTTATTCATTAGTTGATGAATTGAACTGCTACAATCTATAAATATTTGTGTTCTGTGTTTTTGCATCAACATTCTTTTTGTCTGAGCTGTAGCTGTTGAAAATATCTTTCTGATCCAAACTTTAATCTAACTTTTGAGAATGAGGTGTGGCTTGATTGTCTTGTGAAAACAAGTTTGAAGACAAATTTTTAGAAGGCTGAGCTGATGAATTAATCTCCTTTTGCAGATGGAGCAAATCAAAAGAGCAAACAGGCTGTACACCAACGAGTCAGTATTCTTAAAGAAGTCCTTGTTCATCCCTGTGCTGTCAGACTGTGCTGGCGACTGCGGTAATGGGGTGGCTTTGACTGAAGAGGACTCAGCAGATCCTTCCAGCTGTGTTTCTGCTCAAAATGTGAACACGACCGGCTCTTCTGACAAGAAGCAAAAGCACATTGCAGAAAGATCATCAGAACTTTCTCCAGTGGATTTTTTGAAAAGAATAGACGGCTTAATAAGCCAGTCCACGCAGGCTGCTGTGAAAGGATGCCAGGAAGCAGAGAAAAGGTACAACATTACATATTACTTTGTATACAGCGCTGTATGTTCAGATAGAGTCATACTTGTGTGCTGAGAGTGATGCCACTTCAGTGTTTTATAGCTATGCAACATGAAAAATTCAGTGCTCATCAGATACGAGCTTGTTGGAGGTGCTGAAGCTGAAATACACTGTCCTGGCTGTACTGAATTATAAAAATAGGAAAAAGCTTCTGCACACTCTGGTCTGTGCCATATTCATTTATTGAAGCTTTCAGTCAGGAATCTTCTTCACTGATCAGCAAATTCAGTTTATTGATCACACACAGCATAGTTCAGCATATGACACTGATTGTATAAAGACTTTAGTGGCTGTGTAAAGTCAGGCAAACTGACCTTTATGACATTATAGTGGCTACTTCCTGTTGGTACTGAAGTACTAGGACCTAAAGCTTTTTCATTAAGTTCAACCCCACAACTTGTAGGAGTGGCTTTAGTTTTCGGAATAGTTCAACAGCAACGCGAAGAGACCCTCATCCTCCTTTAAAGGACCATACATCCGTTTTGAATGTTTGAGCCTAATATATTCAATTTTCAAACACGTAATGTTACTGACAATCATTTCCCAAAACATACTACTGAAATGGTGAATTAAAAAAAAAAACTTCCTACCTTCCAGACTACCACTGGTTTCAGTTCATTCTGGTACACTATTAAAATCAACTTGTTGATACTTGAAAGGTTCTTGGGATAGGTAATCCATCATTGTGGGTTTTTTCAAAAACCCACAATGTAATTCTAGCGTTTAAGCGCAATAAAAAGCATGGAGTGAATGTATGTCTCTACCAGGGAATATAGTCCCAAAAGAAGACCTGCATNAATAAAAAGCATGGAGTGAATGTATGTCTCTACCAGGGAATATAGTCCCAAAAGAAGACCTGCATTTTATCGAAAAATTTAAACGACCGTGACTTGATAAGGCGGCGTAGTTATTAGCAGGCGAAACATTGATTTTTAAGGTGGATGTATCGCTCGAATATTTCATTTTGAAAGATTAAGAGATTTTGCAAAATGTCAGAAAAGATATAATACAGTTTTATCCTTTGGGAAATGATTGTCAGTAACCTTGCATGTATGAAAATTGAATATATTAGGCTCAAACATGCAAAATAGATGGTATGGTCCTTTAAAGATGGTTGAAGTAGCTGGATATGGAGCAGACTGAAGTGCACAGATACTTTTCCCTAAAATTATACACTGCATTTTGACTGTAAACATAAACTCGTTTTACATAGGACAAGGAGTGGCTGCAGTTTATGACGATAAACTATACCAATATTTTTTTCTTAGATGTCACTACCAAAGCCAAACCAGTCTGTGTAGGTTATCAACATTGCCTACAGTGCTATTTTAACTTGGATTGTCACAACTTGTGCAGTGACATACAGTAAATACTACACAAAAACACCATGTTTTCACACATTCATAGCCATTTATTTTTCTACGATGCCAACTGACCATCACATGAATAACATTAACATTCGTTTTTCAATGGACTTATCTTTGATTCACTTTCCTCTTTATTCCTTTAATTATTTTAAGTAGGTTTTTTTTTTTTTTTGGCAAAACTCATATAGTCACAGCAAAAGACAAAGTGTCACTGAAGTTTAAAGGACCATACAACCCATTTGGCTTGTTTGAGCCTAATACATTTAATTTTCATACATGTAACGTTACTGACAATAATTTCCCAAAGCATACTACTGGAACGGTGAGTTAAAAAAAAAAAAAATCCTACCTTCCAGACTGCCATTGGTTTCAGTTCATTCTGGTACACTAGCTATTAAAATCAACTTGTTGATACTTGAAATGTTCTTGGGATAGGTAATCCATCATCATGAACATGTATATTGTATATCATGTATAGTCAATTTTTTTTTTAGAAGTTACATCAGTTTAGTGTTTAAGTGCAATAAAAAGCACGAAATGAATGTATGTCTCCACCACTGAATATAGTCCCAAAAGAAGACCTGCATATATCAAAAAATTTAAGTCATCGTGACTTCATAAGGCTGCATAACTATTAGCAGGAGAAACATCAATTTTTAAGGTGGGTGTATCGCTTGAATATTTGATTTTAAAAAATTAAGAGATTTTGCAAAATATCAGGAATGCTGAAATACAGTTTTATCCTTTGGGAAATGATTGTCAGTAACATAACATGTATGAAAATTGAATATATTAGGCTCAAACATGCAAACTGGGTGGTATGGTCCTTTAACTAGTATACATTTTGACAAGACTCATACAGTCACAGCAAAAGACAAAGCATCACTGAAGTTTAATGTTGCAGATTGTGTGCATCTAGTCATTTTTCACACTTTCATTCTCACCGGTTTCTACTTTGCAGGGTTGCCGCCCTAGAAGCAGCTTGCACTAGCGAGACGATGGACCGGCGGCGGCTTACGAGGTCTCAGAGCGCCTTCTCTTCTTCTTCTGGAACACAGCAGAACGCTCATTTAGCTGTCCCTCTCACTGCCACCAAACTCACCATGAAACTGCGAGACAGGGAGGACGAGATCTTTGAGCTATGAGATCGTATTTCTTCCTGATTGCAAAAGAGACACAAAGCCACGTCCAAGAGTTTGACCTCTAGGATATTCTGGCATTACAGATTAAGGGACAAACCCTCTGCTGCATCACAGACTTGAAAAAACATTTTCACACTGCCACTTCCTGTAGACGTCACAATTAAAAGTCTTTTAATTTGAACATTTTGCTCAAGCACAAGCATTGTTATTTATTTGTCGAAACACAGAATACGGGGAGCTTGATGTGATTCACAGCTCTGTTTAGTTTTGTTTTCTGACTTGTTTTCATGTAGGAAATGTGAGCGAAACGCTTTGGGAATAAGAATGTGGAGTCACAGTTTGATTTGGTCATATGACAGCTCACGCGGTCAATTGGACAAGTGGTGTGTGTGTGTTGCTACCTTGCGGCCTGACTGCAGAATGTCATTTCACTGGAAAATGTAGCCTTGGACCCTCTTTTTTTTTTTTTTAANAAAAAAAAAAAAAAAAAAAAAAAAAAAAAAAAAAAAATGCAGGAATACACTTGCATTTTTATAGTATATTTAGAAAACAATATTTTTTTATTTCTTATAGGATTGTTCAGTTTAATAATTGAAATAAGAAACTGATGAAATTTGAATCTCATTTTTTAGATGCATGTGTTCACTTTTTTTTTTTTTTTTTTNTTTTTTTTTTTTTTTTTTTGAATGTCAACTCTTATTCCTCACAAAGATCACCTTTCAAAAGTCGTTCATAAACTGTTAAGTGTCATTACCAGCTGATCCTCAGGAGCCTCCTGTCACTTAGCACGTTACCTGACACTGACATTTCTGTATTAATGTTTACAAAAGGAAGATATGTTTAGTATTTAAACGCTGGATTACAAAATTAGACTTTTACACAAGGTGGTGTGTCAATTCATGACTCATTGAGCTCTCGTTTGTTGGTGTTTGATTATGTCTTATAATGGAAATCCAAAGAAAAACAAATCTTAGTCTCAGCAAATAACTGTGACATAAAAGCATCAATGATAATTTTAACTAGCGCTGTCAATAAAATATGTTTCAGAGTCATTTTTGTTTTAACATGTACTTTAAAGGACCATACCATCCATTTTGCATGAGCCTAATATATTCAATTCTCATACACACAACGTTACTGACAATCATTTCGCAAAGCATACTACTGGAATGGTGAATTAAAAATGTTTTTCCTGCCTTCCAGACCTCCATTGGTTTCAGTTCATTCTGGTACGCTATTAAAATCAACTTGTTGATACTTAAAACATTCTTAGGATAGGTAAAGCATCATCGCCAACAAGAAGTGTATTCAGATTTTTTCGATGTTTCATAATTTTTGTGTTTAAACTCAATAAAAAGAGCAGAGTGAATGTATGTCTCCACCGGGGAATATAGTCCCAAACTGAGAAATTTAAAGGACCATGACTTCATGAGGTTGCATAACTATTAGCAGGCGAAACATCAATTTTTAAGGTGGGTGTATTGCTTGAATATTTGATTTTGAAAGATTAAGAGGTTTTGCAAAATATCAGGAAAGCTGATCAAGAAATGATTGTCAGTAACCTTATATGTATGAAAATTGAATATATTAGGCTCAAACATGCAAAATGGGTGGTATGGTCCTTTAACCTCAGTAAATAACTGTGACATAAAAGCATCAATGATAACTTTAACTAGTGCAGTCAATAAAATATAAGTTCCAGAGTCATTTTTGTTAATGCTTTTAAAGCTGAGACTGCAAAATGACAGGAGAAATTTTGTCCACTTTCAGGTTATTTGCTTTATTCTTACCTGGGACTCCAGTAGATACTGTACACATGAACGTTAAAAAGGCAATGCATCAAATTGACCACTAGATGGCAGTGTGGTGCTACTACAGCAGCATTGTCCCTTATGTGTATTGTCTGTGCATTATGACCAGCTGCTTTATTTCCTCCTCTCCAGAATACATTAACATCAGTAGTTGTAAAGGAAACATTTCAAGGTCTCGAATATTAAACATCTGACAGCATTTCCAATATTAACAAACCAGTCAATACAGCATAAACCAGTTTAAATTCAAGTGTGGTTCTCCATCCTAATAGAAACTTTAATAATATATATCACCTGGAAACATTTAAAAAAAGAGGAATGATTCAACCATCATTTTTTATCCCACGTGTTCTTTCAGAACGATGGGGCCACAGTGTTGTACTGAGTCCTTAAATCGCTTGTCTTACGTCCTCAGCAGTGGTGAGACCAGTTTTTTCTCCATCAGTTCTGAGTCTTTAAGTGAGTCAGACATCTCCCAGTGTGTATCTCAGGAGAGTCTGACCTCATATTGTCCCGTCCTCCACCAGTTTGTTGAGTCCGTTGCAGATCTTGGCGAGGTGTGCATGGAAAGGCCCGTCTGGATCATACAGTTTGGTCAGGAGGTCAGGGTCGGAGTAATGGTTGAAGACGTGGCTGATGCGACCTTGGGATTTTGGGGTGAGGTGGGTGTTGACCAGCTGGAGCAGTAGATCCCTGCAGCTGGTCAGGAGCTCAGACATCACGGCTTTATCGAAGGTGAACTCCACCTGCATCAGCCAGGACAAAAATATTAATGTCACAATATAATTACAGGAAGGTTAAGATTTATTTAGTCAAGTATTTAGTCAAGGTCCAGATCAGGTCCAGATCTCTCAAGAGTAGGGTTAGGGTTAGGGTTTAGGATTAGGGTTAGATCTGGACCTGAACAAGACTCCTTGATTTTGTTCCCAGATCTCTCCTCGATCTGGGAACAAAATACGAATACACAAGATCACAAACAAAGTGATCCAATCCCACTCAATCATTACACTAACAGACCCTGTGAATTATAAGTAAATATTAAAAAAAAAAACAGGTATCGAGTTCCNACACTAACAGACCCTGTGAATTATAAGTAAATATTAAAAAAAAAAACAGGTATCGAGTTCCTCTAAAAGAATGAGTCGTTCAAGCTACAGTTGGCTTTCTACTTCATTGGTGCATAGTTCTCGAAACCAATTTCAGCAGATGTGAATATAAAACCAGAGTCAAACACATTTTGCATGCAATAATGAAAGTTAGAAAATAAGGCAAATAAATGCCAGACTGAAGTTTTACTTAAAACTGCTTAGAGAGACATTAGTGTGTTTGTTTTCCTGTTTTATTACATTAATTTGCACTTCAAAGTAAGTTTGGTTGATATGAATGTGGAATCTTATGAATATAGAATTAGGTTATGCTGATCTTTTTTAAAAATTTCTTTTATCATATCTGTTTTAATGAACTTCATTGGACATTTTGTCCCTTAACAATTAGTTCACTGTTGGTGTTTTTCTGATGCTATTCATTTGTAGGTTTATGAATTTAATTAGTTGTACTTTAATAAAATTCATTCCAGATCACAGAGTTCCTAAGCCTTAAATCTCTCTTTCCGAAGCCTGCGTGTATCCTGCATGAAAAAAAAAAAGTGAATATGTGCTGCTAGATTAACCTCGTAGAAGCTGATAGCCGTCATGGCTCCTTGGTGCAGCTTCCTCTTGAAGTCTTGGGCCACTCCCAGCTCTTCTGTGCTGAAACGGTTGTTTCTGAACAGCACTCCAATCTTCACCGCAATCTTGACCAGGTCTTTGATCACTTTCTGGGCCTCCGATCGATTGCCTGAGTACCCTTTGGAGACACGGTATAGTTCATCCAGGATGTCACTGGTGGTTTCGTCAATGAACATTTGGATGGAGCCTTTGGTGGCCATGGTGCTCAGTATCTTTTTCTGTGCCTTCATAGCCAGGTCCTTGGAGCTAAAGGCGTCCATGGTTGCCTGAATTGTCAGATAAAGGTGAAAAAAATTTCATTTTTAATAACTATCTTGATAATGTTTTATTATTATGTTTGAAGATATTCAAGCTGAGCCAGTTGCACAAGTTTAGACAGTTGAGTGATTATAGCAATAGCAAACTTTTCATACTGGTGGTTTCAAATACGGATGAGAATGAAAACATTTCAACTTTGATGCGAAATGGCATCAGTAAACTGTGCACAGAACCTGATTAGAGAGGCAAAACTCTAAAGTCCAGCTTTTTCTGGATGCACTCATGTTTATTAGAAAGTTTGTATTTCAGATTTGATTTTGGATTTCTCACTTTCTGTCATTAGAAAGATTCCTTGCCTGTGTTCACACCTAACACTGATTCCTCTGTTAATTTAGCGCCTCAGTTAATATGCAGTCTTCTCTATTACAGATCCGGCCTACTGAAACTGAAGCGTTTTCACCTGTAGAAGCACATTGTTCACCTAAATCCTGTAAGATTTGTCCCGATTAAACAAATCACGTCAGGTTTATTTGTGTAGCCCAATATCATGTGTCTCAAAAGGCTTTATACACCCACATAACAACAGTTTCCAACCCAGTTCGAGGTCTCTAAGAAGACAAGGAAAAAATTCCCTATGAGCCTCAGAGGAGGATGAGGCAAATGAGGCAATTCAAAGGTGATCCCTGAGCTGTGAAGCAGAGAATTTCAAAGAAAGAAAACAGATACATTGGTTTATTATGTATCTTCCTCCAATGAAGATACATAATAAACCAATGAAGCCATGATCCAGTGAGAGGATCTTACATCCTCCATGATACAAATCCAAAAAAAGATCCCACACATTAGAGTCCAATTAAAAAAACATCCAGAAATTAATGCAAAATTCTATTCACTGCATTCCAAGTCCAGGGTCTCTAGGAGAAAGAATAAAATTTAAAAAAAAATGTATGTGAATTTATTCTACAAAACAAGTGAAGAAAATATTCTTTGCACCCTTATTAGAGGAAGAATAATACCTTTCTCCCATATGGTGGCCACTCAGTACAACTTCAGTCTTTTACTGCCCACTATCAGCTCCAGTGGAATTGGAGGTTAAAGGACTTCTTTTTGTTTTATGTACAAAACGGGGCTTTTTCAATTTTAAAAAATGTTTTATTTATTTTGAAAATGGGCCTTGAGCATATGCCACTAACCAAAAATGTATTATAAAATCAAATTTAATGGAAGAATTTACGCATCTTTAAGGAAACTCTGACCTATATGTAGGCTATGTACTTACGTGACCAGAGGCTAATAGTGTTTTGTGCTCAGATTTTTATTTCTTTATTTATCTATTTATTTTTGCTTTTCAGGCTACAGACAGATAAAAGTGTTAAAAAACAATACGTTATACGGTTATTATGTCTGACTTTGTAAGAAAATCCATTTCCAATTTCAAAATGTTGTTAGCCAATGGTTGCAGCCTGCTGTGACGTTGCGCGCGAAGGTCTTTGCGTCTCTTTCCTTGCTGTAAAACAGTAGACGGTTGTCGTGGAAACAGCCGTCCACTCTCCTGCACGGCAGTTATAGGAACCAGCTATGGCCGTACCAGTGCTTAATTTGTGCCGCAACGCACCGGAACTTATTTCTGATGGTTCTGTGCGTACCGGGAGAGATTATTTCAGAAGCTAGCGTTCCGGAACTATATTAAGTAATTTAGTTTTAATTTTATATAGCTTTTGGACATAATTGTGTGCATTAAACAATAAAATAGTTAAACTGTGTACGACAAATTCTTGACAAAATCACGAAAGCAAATAATCGAAGCTAACACACCAACCCGGAAATGTGGATAAAATGGATGAAAACGAGCCTNCGAAAGCAAATAATCGAAGCTAACACACCAACCCGGAAATGTGGATAAAATGGATGAAAACGAGCCTCGAGGAATGATCACACTGTGAAATGTTTCTCCATAGCGGCAGTCTTATTTTTTAAATTTTATTTTAGTTTCTTAAATGTAGTTATGGTGTGTCTATCAGCGGTGGGACATATACGCTACAAGCCGGCTACAAGGCTCTCGCTTCGGTTTGACAGCTCGTCACGCCTACCGTAATAACTGTTGCAGGGAGCGCTGACTTAGTGTTTACTTAGTGCCCGGCCCCCCCGCCCCCCAGCCCCCGTCGACAACTGAAAGTCCAGGTAAAATTTAGCATCCTAATCTGATCGTGGTTCCGGCACTTCTTTTTGCCCAAATTAAGCACTGGGCCGGACCAGCCATCAGTGGACTGAATGCCGAGACCCAGCTATCAGATCCACGGCTAGCTCTGCATTAGCATGCGTGGCTAACACCCCTGCAGAGCAACAGACACCTGCTCAGGTAATGATCTCAGCTAGAAGCTCTCCATGCAGCCTGTTTTAGTAGAATTCCCCACAAAAACCCATGCAGACAAGAAGCGGCCATTTTCCGCTTTTCATTACACGTATCCCTGGAGTGTTCGGTTAATAAAAAAGATGCTGTCTTCTGTTTCATCTGCCGCCATTTCCAGGGTGAGAGCAGGATGGAGGATTCATTCAAAACTGGAAACATCTCAAGCCATAAACACATAACTTTAAGACCCATCGGAATTTGTCTGGTTAAATGAGAAAAACTTCAAAGTGAGCGGATCTTCAGGAAGGAGGTGCTGTTAAAAAGACACCATGAAGATGACAAAACAGCGAAGCTTTCACCTGAGGAGATTTACGCAAGACGTTTACTTCTGTAGGAGGTAAGATGCTGGGTATTTATTTTAATGTGGCTTATTGTAAACAGGAGACATGTTGATGCACATTCTCTCTATCGGTGTGTGTGCGTGTGTATGTTGTAAATGTATTTGAGGGAATGTAGACCCTTGGCATGTTTCACTGTTTTCAGTTTAACATTGAGTTTTCACAATTTCAATGTTTGTTTTAATGTATCATGGGAAATGAGAGTATCAGTTTCAGGTGTCCTATGAACAAATTGTGATATTTTGGTCTGAGCAGGTCTTGATTGTTAGTTTATGGTCATTAATGAATTATGTATATGTAGTATAGAATTAGTTGACCTGGTTAGTGGTACTTTTGTTAGAAATTGATGTTTTTTAAATTGGATTATTTGATTGTAAGGTAAACCTTGCTGATGGCGTTGCCTTCAAGTACCATGTTGCCCAGTGTGCTGCATCATCGTTGGACAGTGAATTGATATCAATATAAAATTTAATTAAATTTAGGACAGCAAATGTTTTACAGAGCTCTTTCAAAAAAAAAAAAAAAANAAAAAAAAAAAAAAAAAGTCCCTACCAATGTTGAAACCAAACCTAAAACTAATTGTAAATGTAAATTTTAAAGTATTTGTTGGCCTGACTGCATTTCCTGTTGCAGCATGTTGTGATTGTTGTTGATCCACTGCTGAGGAACCAAATCAAACATTTTCCTGGTTTCACCTCCTCATTTTTGCCTCTTATGACGCTTTTTCTTCGTCTACCAATCATAAGTCACCATTGTCTCTACAGAGAAGTCATTTATGTGTTTATTAGTTATTAGTATTCACATATTAACAAATGTTTTGCATGGACCATAATGGTAAATTAAATGTAGTGGGTGGGATATGAACATTTTTAATGTGCACACATTTCCAAGCCTATTATGATTTATAAAGGGAGAATTGCGTGCATGGTTTTATAAATCTGAATATTTTTGTGTGTACACCGTTTTTCTTGTTTTGATCTTACATAAATCTTTTAGCATGGATTCCATGCACAGTTTTATAAATGAGGCCCCAGGTTTCCCAGCTGGTCTGGGGATTTGAACCGGTGACCTTCCAGTTATGATTTTGACTCTCTATAGCCTTCAGAATGTCTCCTGTCATGAAAATTCATTTTACATGAATTTTTCACAATGTATTTCTGTGAATGATATCTCAGATATGAAACCCTGCTGTGATTTCATGTTAGTTTCAGTGTTTGTTTTTTATATTTGGCATGCATATGATGCCAAAAGGGAACAGAACCGCGGAGGAGTCTTTTAATTTTTCCTTTTGGGGATTTAGCCACACCTAGCATCCCTCATAAGGAAACCTACTGGGAGGTCATCAACACGAATATACACACAACAACAAATCCACTGTTTATGTTTCACCGTCAACACAGTTTTAGATTTCTTAGTCTCTAATATGATCGGAGGTGTATTTACAGTGGGTTCACCCACGTTGTCAAGCTGAATTTACATTTTGTAGCTAGCTTATTATTCTGATTTACAGAGACTTAGCGAGGGAAATAAGGTTAGCCCTCTGAGGTCAAATACAGATGACACCATTCTTGATCTTGATTTTTTTTTTTTTTTTTTTTTACTTCACTGTAAATCCCAATAGTACAAACCACTCAGAAAAATTGAGTAAGGAATACTCAGAAACCCTGCAAAAGTTAATACAACTTAAAATGTTCAAGAATCTTTAAGTACTGTCAACTATTGAAGGAGTTTAGGGTAGTTTAGAGTACGAATGATTCAACTGTTTTGAGTTAAATGACACACGTGACTCTGCTTTGATTCTCCCAGCATGCCTTGCAGCATTGTTANCTGTTTTGAGTTAAATGACACACGTGACTCTGCTTTGATTCTCCCAGCATGCCTTGCAGCATTGTTATATGCTTTGAGTTTTAGTTCTGTTAGAAATATTTCTGTTGGAAATATCTTATAATCCTTTTTGTGAATGTTATAGCTTTGTGTATTGTGTGTATTGTGTATTTGTTGCTGTAGCAGTTTGAGTTACATTTGAATGCTTTCTACTTTTGGTGTGTAACTATCAGAGAGAGTGTGTTTTCTTTTAGTGACCTCCCTGCTGCATTATGATGATATTGCCCTCTTGTTGTTGAAGCTTTAACAAGCTTTAACTGGGGAACTTTTTACTCAGCAAAGAGTTTCACTTTGTTCTCTGAGAAGTCTTCCTCTTCACTTTCTATGCACTAATAGGTGTGTGAGCAGGGTGTTTTTGCAAAAAGAGCATTTGATGCTCAGTGACATTCTGACATATGTGTTAGCATGTACAACATTGATTTTTACGGTGGGTGTATCACCTGAATATTTGATTTTGACAGATCAGGGGATTTGGCAAAATAACAGGAAAAATTAAATACAGTTTCATGTTTTGGAAATTGTTTGTCAGTAATGTAACATGCATGCGGGAATTATTTATTGAGCTTAAACGTGCAGAAATCACCATTAAAATCCTTTAAAAATATAAAGTAGAGACAAATGTTTTAAGTCTGCTTCCCAAAAAAATCTATAAAAAATTGAAAAACATTGTTTTTCCTGGAAAATTCTTCCAAATCTGATTGTCCTGTGATCAGTTCTCTTTGCTGTAAACAAAGTTGTTTGAAGACTTAGTAGACATTTTCTGCATATTCTGTCTTATTTTCCATTTTGTTTATNAACAAAGTTGTTTGAAGACTTAGTAGACATTTTCTGCATATTCTGTCTTATTTTCCATTTTGTTTATCAAACCTTGAGCATGAACGAAGGCAGGAAACTTTGTTGAGAGCTTCTGAGCATCTTTCAGGGTAATTTCCAGCACTGAATCCCACTCATGGCCTGTGTGGACAAGTATGTGAGGAAACAGGCAGGCTGCATAACTGAAGCAGGTCTGTGCCTGCCGGCTTCCAGACTGCATCAGTACAAAGGGCAATAGAGAAAGTTTGAACCCTCAACCCAATGGCTACTGTATTTACTGGCCTGGAATCTGCCTTCAGGCGAAACAACACCTCCTCTCTGATCGAAACATCCTTCCTGTGAGCAAAAGGAACTGATTTGTTGTCAGTTAGGTGTGAATCAAGTCCATTCAACATGCTAAATAACTTCCTGCTTGGGTTTCTGTGTTTTATTTGTTTATTTTCTTCATATCTTCAAATGACTGCAGGCTGCAGCAATTAGGGCTGGATATCGATTCTAACCTGATTCGATTCAATTTTGATTTTCAAAGCTTTGATTTGGTGAAATTCTAGAAAATTTTGTTAGGGTTACGCCTTCTAAATTGCATTATTGTTTAAAAAAAAGTGGAGATATTCTTTCAAAATATATGTTGAAAACTTAAGTATATTAAAGAAAACAGGTTCAGGCTGACCTTTGACCTTTGGGCAACTGTATAGAGACTCTGATGCTCTCTTTGACATCCACATAAGGCTTTGTGTAGCCGCCTCACTAATGTGTTGTCATGTGGTCACAACATAAGTAGTGCGGTCGCAGCATACCATAACGTGCTGTGATTCCAGGATTTGAAGAGTGTTCCTAAATCTCTTGTCACGATGACACTGTAAGGACGCATATATGGACTTATTTTTTTTGGCTGGAGGTGAGGCAGATGGCAGCTTGCTGACCGTCATCTGTCTTCATTCAGGTGTCGGTGCTGCAGACTTCACGGCGGTGGCGCGACGCCTTGTCAAGCTGTTCCACAAGTTCGTTGTGTTGCCACAAAATTTGACTTCTGAGTTATATATTTTGCAAATGGCCTCACTTTTGTTCGGACTCCTTTTGCTTTTGAAAGCCAAAATGAGTCCAAAACAGAGTCACAGGTGCCATGTTGTTGTTACTTCAAGCTTGGTCTTCTACGCTTTCCGTAGTAGAGTAGTCACACAGAACTTATGCTACTAGCGTTCAATTAAAAATTGACCTATTAAAAAGATCGATTGTTTTATTTTATGAAGTGATATCGGCATCGTTTAAATTTGAATAGTAGTTAATCAAAAAATTGTTCTTCCCCACCTCTAGCAGGGATATGCACTCATCACCGTCAGCATAAGACCCCACAGCTCATTAATAAACATGACCCAGTCATATTAAAGGACCATACCATCTATTTTGCATGTTCGAGCCTAATATATAAAATTTTTATACAGGTAAGGTTATGACAGTAATTTTTAAACTGTATTTCAGATTTCCTGATACTTTGAAAAATAGCTTAATCTTTTTAAATCAAATATTCAAACGATAACCCACCTTAAAAATCAATGTTTCACCTGCTAATAGTTACGCAAAATTATGAAGTCATGGTCGTTTAANACCTTAAAAATCAATGTTTCACCTGCTAATAGTTACGCAAAATTATGAAGTCATGGTCGTTTAAATTATTCCTTAAACGTAGGTCTTCTTTAGGGACTATATTCCCCGGTGGAGACATACATTAACTCTGCACTTTTTGCGCTTAAACTCTAAAATTACAAACTTTGAAAAAAAATCTGAATGCACGTTGTTCACGATAATGCATTACCTATCCCAAAAACGTTTCAAGTATCAATAAGTTGATTTTAATAGCGTACCAGAATGAATTTAAACCCAATGGCGGTCTGGAGAAAAAAAAAAAAAAAAAANAAAAAAAAAAAAAAAAAAATCACCATTCCAGTAGTATGCTTTGGAAAATGATTCAGTAACCTTACGTGTATGAAAATTGAATATATTAGGCTCAAACATGCAAAATGCGTGGTCCTTTAACGAATGTATCACGCAAACATGCAGGTTTAACTGTAACTCTCTCCAGCTGCAGCATCCATAACAAATAAGTCATTTTACAGGACATCTCACTGGGTTCCCTTTTACATGCACGCCATTCATTTTACACAAGTGTCACATTTCTAATGGCTCCGCTTCGTTACAAAAGCTTCGGGTTCCCTGCGGGGAATTAAAGCACGTTCATTAGATTAATTTCCCTTAACGGGGATAATGGAAGCGGAGCAGCGTGATAGCTATTTCAGATTCATGTTGCAATCTCATTTCTTTGCTAAAAAGACCGCTGGGATTTGAGAGACGTGTGCAGCGTAGTCATCAGTAGTCATCACATTAGTTGTTTGCATGAATTATTATCGACTAACATATAATTCTAATTCCTTCAACTAATTTCATTTGTTGTTGTTGTTTTTTTTTGTAATGTGTTTGAATTAGAATATGTTTTTTTGTTGAGTTGTTGTTTTTTGTTTTTGTTTGCTTTTTTTTTTATAAGATGCTTTTAACATCTGGCCAGGGACTACGGATGGAAATTAGCTTTTGGCTAACTCTGGTACATTTACAGAAATGTTTATTATTGTACAGTAGTGCAGTGCCCGTTCAAAACGTGCCTGTTCAGAACGGGCTGGACTTCATGGTGTGCACCGCAGCCTGCCATAATTTTATTTTGCACGTCCTTTTGAGTTAGCTTGGTTTGCTGTACAGGGTCGGGTTGAGGCTCTGCGCCACTGGACTGAAGCGTATGTTGCCACGCCTGGAGTGTATCCTGCCACGCGGACTACTTTTTACCAGCACAGCCTAATTCTATAACTGCTCATCCTAACAACTTCACATGTGACGCTGCATGTCCTTGGGTCCTGAGCAATAAACCTGCTGAATTTCAGCTTNACTTCACATGTGACGCTGCATGTCCTTGGGTCCTGAGCAATAAACCTGCTGAATTTCAGCTTCATACAGTGCCGGTTCTAGAGATACTGGTGCCACAGACAGACAGACAGACAGAGATTCCTGCCTTTATAGTTGGATTGTCCCTGTAAGAAATAAAGAAATCAGCTTGTGTTTCCTCAAAGTGAAATATAATTCCACAGCTGGAGACGGCTCGGTGCGTGGCTCCTGCCAAACTCGGGAGTCCATGTTGTTTTTTTTATGCAGATCTATCACGGCTGAAGCTGTTTGGAGAGCGGGGGGAAACATTTCGGCGTTATGGCAGCATCATGCCGCCACAAAAGCACTTCTCTCTAATGGATGTCACGCAGTCAGTCAAACCCAGGATGCTTTCAATGTTGAGCGTCACTTTTGGAGTAGCGGTGGATTGAAGAGCGCCGTTAAGCGTCGGTTTGCTGTTGACATCTGCCGGGGACCGACTACATTACAGCTTCAAGTGTTTGTTTCCCTCCCAAATCCCTGTTAGAGTGACAAGCACCTGAATGCTGCGTGGGATCGAGTGGGGGGAAAAAAAGAAAGAAACATCCGACAGAGTAGAGGTGGAATCATGGCGGCGCGAGGTAAAATTGAGTTTGAACCTGGTTTACAGGCAGGTGAGGACGCTCAAAAAGTTAGATTGGCAGATAGGCTGAAAGGGAGAGTTGTGATTGGTGGAGCCGTCCGAGCAGGCGGGAGAGGTAAATATTTAGCATTCCTCAGATGACTTCAGCATTGAGACTCAGCCTGAGTCTCAATGCTGTGTGGGCTGTGTGCGTGAAAGTGCACGCGCTTCATATTCATGTTGATGTGTGTTTTGAGTAAAAGTAGTTTCTGGGTGTAAAAGGTGTAAAAGTTAAATTCATGGTTGAAAAAACACACACCTGGACATTCATTCACAATCATTTCCCAAAGGATAAAACCGAATTTCAGCTTTCCTGATATTTTGCAAAAACCTCTTAATCTTTCAAAATCAGATATTCAAATGATACATCCACCTTAAAAATTGATGTTTTGCCTGCTCATAGTTTCGCAGCCTTATGAAGTCACGGTCCTTTAAATTTTTCCATAAACGCAGGTCTTCTTTTGGGACTATATTCCCGGTGGAGACATACATTCACTCCATGCTTTTTATTGAGCTTAAATGCTAAAATTACATAACTTCTAAAAAAAAACCTGAATACACATCTTGTTGGTGATGATAGATTATCTATCCCAAGAACGTTTCAAGTATCAACAAGTTGATTTTAATAGCGTACCAGAATAAACTGAAACCAATGGCGGTCTGGAAGGTAGGAAAAACATTTTTAATTCACCATTCCAGTAGTATGCTTTGGGAAACGATTGTCAGTAACGTAACATGTATAAAAATTGAATATATTAGGCTCAAACATGCAAACTAGGTGGTATGGTCCTTTAACAAAGACTCACACTGAATTGCTGCTGCTATGGCCACTATATTCTCACTGCTACTTTAGTCATTACTGCTGCTAACATTGTTGTTTTCAAAACTGAAGACACTTTACTGTTCATAATTTTGCACAACATTGCACATACAGTATTTGTATACTGGTACTTATACTTATTGATTTTTAAATTTTTTTTCTCCTAAAATACCTACTTCTAGATCTTATACATGCTTCTTAGTGGTTCTTCTTACCCTACATTAGTAAATATGTATGATTTGCATGATCCTTATTCTTACATATTTATTCAGAAGGGACTGTGAAACTTAGAATTTCATTGTACAGGTAACCTGACAATGACAATAAAGGCTCTGAATTTGAAGCAAGAAGAAAATATCCTCTAGATTGAATGTTTTTGTCCATTCTCTTTTATTTAGCTCTATTTTTATTTATTTGTTAACCTGTGACGTCTCAACCTTCAAAGCAGCTAGTTTTTAAGAAATGACTCCTGTCTCATAACGTGTAGACATAAGTAACACAAATCTGCCATAAGGTCAAATTTGGACCTTTTAAATGTTATTTGTGGTCAGTTTGTTCATCAAGTAGAAACGTAGTCATTATGTCTTCCTTATGTACTGAAAAATCAGGTTTGTGTCACACAGAAAGATGAATCATGTTGGATGTATTGCGACTGATCTTTGTCATATTCTCAGAAATTTGTTTCAAAATTCATTAGTGATTCTGGCACATTTAAGTAATGATATGATGAGAAGTTTTTGGGGCATTTTATTTAGTCACAAAGTTTTTTTTTGCATCATAACATGATTTTTTTGTGTTTTTTTTTTTTTTTTTNTTTTTTTTTTTTTTTTTTGGTCTTGATTCACCTGTGAAATTGGAGTTTTTACAAGTGATTTTGTTTTTCATGAAAGCTGAATTAGTGAGGGAGAAAAAGAGCACAGACTCCAGAGGCTTAAATTTATTTAACCCTCTTTAATATTTTTGACTCCACTAAATCAGCAGTACATCATGGGAAGAAAGAAGAAAATGTTCTTTCTTGAATTGAGGGCTGAAGCAAAGACAGAAATCCTTCCATATCTTTGCCTCCAAACTTTTTTGCGACACTAATGTCATCTGTTTTTTTTCTTCTAAAATGGCTTAAATGTTTGTAATGTGATGGTAAATGCTCTGGGCTCTCACTGAGCTTAGCAGGAGGACACAGGAAGTCCTTTTTTTGATTTGGCAAAAGCAAAATATACCATGTAGAATGCAGAAAGTTCTCATTCGGTCATAGTCATTTGGTGATAACAGTGTGTTCCATTGTGTGTGTGTATGTGTCAGGTTGGAGGCAGGAAAATCCTTGTCATCTTTTAATGAAAGATAAGTGATATAATTGATGTTCCTCTTATTATCTCATCNGGAAAATCCTTGTCATCTTTTAATGAAAGATAAGTGATATAATTGATGTTCCTCTTATTATCTCATCACAAAAATAGGCGAGTGTGTAAGCTGCTCTCAATCAGGTGGAAAAGAGGGAATTATAGGTGTGGGATCCCTGAAATAGAATGGATTGGACTTAGGTAAACAGCACAAAAAGCCTGGTATTTTAGGAGAGTCTAACCAGGGGTTTAGGCAAATAAATTCAAATGTGTTGCATGATGATGTCAATGTGTTACAGAAGTAAAGAACCAGTATTGAAGAAAGCTTTCAGGGCATTTCAGGACCTAAGAGTTTGTCTTACTGGATGCATTTCTGTTGCAGTCACTCTAAAATTTTGCAATTTGACAATGTTCAACGAAAACTCCCTGCTATAATACACTGCAAAAAATGAAGGGAAATAACAAAAAGCAGAGCGCATCCCCTTTCATAGTTTTCCCATTTCATCTGGCTTTCTTCAAGTGCCTTCTTAAGTTATCAAATGTTCCCTTTGTTTATGTGAAACGCCTCTTAAAACTTTTTTTGGGTAACGGACAAGAACACATTTTGAAACTTGCAAGCAGCATGCGCTGCGGTTTCTCTTTCAACATTGCGCAATGCTCATGAACGGCTGTTGCTCAAGCCTGCCACCCATCTGTGACGGCTCAAACGGGAAGCGAAACAGGGTGGCAGCAGGGTGTCATCAGCGCAGGCCCCGCAGCTCACGTTCGTCTGCTCGTACTTGCGCCGTGTCATACGTCGACCTTTCGCTGTCTCAGCCTGACGCCTGGAAGCAAAGCAGGCAGCTCACAGGAGGGAAAGTCCTCTGCCTTCAGATTGGAGTTGAGCAATTCCCAGCCTGTGCAAACAGTACGAACACATCTGTGCATGTCGCCGTGCTTGTTTCAGCACGACCGCCAGCATACGCACATATCTCAAGATGGGGAAGTGGAGACAAGTCTCACACACTAATTTGTTCCAATCATCCCTGGACTCAGTCTGTCTCTGCTGGGCGCCGACAATGAATACTTAATTTTTGCTTCTTCTTTTTTTTTTTTCCAAGAACAAAGTCAGCACTTTATCTGAACAGATCCCACAAACATCAGGGCCTGGCAGCTTTTTGCTGGCACATGAATACAGCACAAGTGTCTTACCTGTGTGTGTTGAGTTCCCCTCCCTCCTCGTCTGTGTCAGATATCCTACTGTGGCTCTGCACTGTGGCTCAGGTTGACAGGACGGGCCGGTTGTTTTAATTAATGAGATGTTTCATCTTCACAGAAAGGAGAAGGAAAGCCACGAAAAAAAAAAAAAAANGAAAAAAAAAAAAAAAGAATCAGCCCTCCTGCTGCGCTTCTATCAGCGTCTGCAACCCTAACTTAAGATAATGTTGAGCTGTACTTCCTTGAGGAACTAAATTGTTATGACACACCCCTCAGCGTCTCTCTCTCTCTCTCTCTCTCTCTCTCTCTCTGCTTCCCTCTGAAATTCAAATTCACACTCTTCAAACCTGTGTATTTCTGCCTTGTCTGTAGACTTTGACACTCCCTGTGTTCCCCCTCTCTCTCTCTCTCTCTCTGTTTTGCTGACGCTGTGCCTCTGCTTGTCCTGACAAGTGAAAACCCTGCAGAAAGAATGCAGCAGGGATCCGGTGATGCAGCTGTTTTAAAGCGGAGCAGCTTAGCCTCTCTTTTTGTGTTCACCTTGGCTGGAATGTGCCTCCTGTCAGCGCCCAACGTTCCTTCGCGCGTGTCTTTTTCCAACATGGGGTCAAAACAATGAATAGGCATAAGTGTGCAAGGATTTATCTGTGCGTTAAGCTGTGGTGACACACACACACACGTGCACAGGGGTGGAAAGTAGCTAAGTACGTTTTCTTAGGCACTATAATAGTTACTTGGCAACCACATTAGTTGTAAACATTGGCAGGCTATTGAGAGTCATTTGTTTCGTATTTTATAGGTCATCTGGTCTGCAGATGCAAAATTTGTAGAATAAGTAAATAGTAAAGGTTCTTCCTACTTTTATGTAAGGACTTTCCCTTACATGACAAGACAAACATTACATTAGCGTAGCACTCGTGTGAGAAGCCGTGTTTGCACATGGCCATATAAGTTGTCACACTTCTTATTTCTTATCAGAGGGAGCGCAGTACAAATACACAGATGAGCGCAACATTGGGTATTATCTGGAGTTGCTGATACTAAGGCCGACTCGCTGACACCAGAACGATCATGCTTAGCGACTCGCAGCAGACGTCTGCTGGTCTGAGGTCGTAAATGCGCCGATTCATTTATCAGGAGTGAGTCCGCTGTGCTGGTAAAAGCTCTGTGTTTATCTGTAGCTTTATCTGAATGGCAACCAGCTGTGCTGAACGCCGGTTGGCCGAGGCTCAGACCATTCAAAGAAACCCGTCCAATCAGCACTCTGCGTCGGTAATTGTTGTCAGATGTTGAGGGTCAAAGGTCAGGGCTGAGACCCAGCTGGACTAAGAGGAGTGCCTGGACAGGATACAGGCCCACTAGTTAGCGGCGGGGACTGGGAGACACCTGCCTCTTTGTTTTTTCGCCTCCCACTCCCCTTCTGCAAGAAATTAACTTGAGTAAAGACATGGTGTATTTGCAACTGCAAAATGAGGTCTGTCACCGTGGTAACAGACAGGAAGTAGTACTTAAGCGGTTTCCTGATGGCTTCCTCTTTATCACGCAGTGACATCTCTCAAGGAAACATCAGCAGGGAGTGCCACTGAGTGTGTCTTTGCATGTGCATGCGCGCACGTGCCTGTTTTTGTGTGGGCGTGTTTGTGTAAATGTATTTATGCGGAGTGTGTATTTATGCGGAGGAGCACGCTCAACCGCAGCTCTCACCTGTTCCACATTCACACTGCGCACAGGCTCACACACTCGCCCATTTTGGCGATGAGATAATAAGAGGAACATCAATTATATCACTTATCTTTCATTAAAAGATGACAAGGATTTTCCTGCCTCCAACCTGACACACACACACACACACACACACACACACACACACACACACATACACAGTGGAACACACTGTTATCACCAAATGACTAAGATGGGAATAACCGACCTCATAACCACCGAGGTCAGTGAAACGCGGCTGCAGACTGGGGGCTTGAATAGGATGGAGGATTTGTGAGCGTATAGGCTTTCTGAGCTCTTGCTGTCTTTCTGCTAAGACAAGATAGACGGCGAGCGGAAATCTAGATGAGCTAAATTCTGGTTCAGGGGAGGCTTGAGATTAGATTTGATGAGTTTGCAGCTAACAGGGATTCACTTTTTATCTGCAGCATAATTAGATATAAAACCTTCCTTATCACTTTTTTTTATTTTTTAGATTTGAAGGTTGTCACGGAGAAAGGAGCTCCTTTGTTTAATCATTCATTCTTCAGTTCGTTAAGTAATTTGTTTAATCATTCAGCCTGTTACCTCCTGGGGTTTGTTAAAGGATCATGCCGGTAATTTTGCATGTTTGAGCCCAATAAATATAACCTGCATAAATGTTACGTTACTTTCAAACCATTTTCCAAAACATACTATTCGAGAAATAAAAATTAGAATATTTTTCCTACGTTCCTGTCATTAGTTTCAGTTCATTCCAGTACGCTATTAAAATCAACTTGTAGAGACTTGAAACATGCTTAAGTAATCCATAACAGCGAACCACACACTGTTAAAATTAAAATTTATTTAAGTTAACCGATCTAATATGGAGATGCAATGAAGAAAATATATGTCTCTGCCAGGGAATATCGTCCCAGGAGAAGATTGGTTTTACTGAGAAAGTAAAATGACCATGCCTTCTACAATTGTGAGTAAGTGTTAGCAGGCAAAACATTGAGTTTTAATGTGTGTGTATCACCTGACATTTGATTTAGAAAGATTAGGGGATTTGGCAAAATAACATGAAAGCTAAAATGCAGTTTTATGTTTTGGTAAATGGTTGGTAGTAACGTAATGTGTAAACGGGTATTATTGATTGGCCTCAAACTTACAAAACACTGGTATGGTCCTTTAAGAGGCATGGCACAAAACCACAAACAGCCACTCACTGCCTTTTTACAGAGGATATTTGATGCTTTTTGTTATTTTTCCTTTTTCTTGTAGTTTTATATCATCTTTTATTGTCTCATGAGGAAATATGAGTTGAATATTGTCAAAGTTGTAAAACAAAAAGTTGAAGTCTATTGAAATACATCAGTAAGACAAACCCCCAGGTCCTGAACTGACCTGAAAACCTCATTTTTGGTTAGTCTCCTGCACCATATTTAGCTCAACATCTCACAAATATGTTTGGCTAGCATCATAGCTGTCCAATCAAAACAGAGCTGGCTTTTTGGGAAATGGCCTTAAAGAGACAGTACCAGTATGTTCAAATATTGCTAAAAGCGTGACCTTAATATAACTTTAAACTTGTAAGCCATGTCCTTCATTTGTGTTTTGGGGGTAATTCATAAAAATTCACAGTACAGTGTCATGCCAAATAAGCCGTAACTGAAGCTCATTATAAAGCTTCCCTTAGGTTAATTAGCATATCGTTTTTGTTGTTAGCAATGAAGATCAGTGTGTTAATGAGCTGCTTCATATTTAAGAGTCACGCTTTATACTGTTTACTCTGATGTCAAAGCACAATGGATGTTAAATCGGTAAAGGAAACTTAAATTTTCTGCTTTAGAGCTTCGTATTTTAGGAGACAGACACAACGATAGATAAGAGATCCACACACAGGGAGTCCCAGGGCACGGGAGATGGCGTCTGTGTGTGAGCGAGAGAGAAAGAGACGCAGAACGCCGGGGTTGAGGCTTGAGGAAGAGGCACGTAGCCGCTAGAAATGTGTGTCAAAACTCGCCATTTAAATAATCTGATCAGCTGATCAGCGGTTTGTCAATCACATTTATTGGTAACTAACAAACGTGAGCAAATACAGTTAAAAAAACATCACCTGGATTTTATACTGCTGACATTTACCACCAAGTCTTAATTTTTGCATGATTCCTGGACATGTAAATAAGGAAATACTAGTAAAGTCTCTTTCAATGCAAAAGATGATGGTAACAGACATTTATGAATGAGGGAACATTGTTGCGTGATGATATTTGCCTTGTTGACATATTAAAGGACCATATTGAGCCTAATATATTCTATTTTAATACACGGAACATTACTGACAATCATTTCCCAAAGCATACTACTGGAACGGTGA
This sequence comes from Lucifuga dentata, assembly GCA_014773175.1. Taxonomy (NCBI): domain Eukaryota; kingdom Metazoa; phylum Chordata; class Actinopteri; order Ophidiiformes; family Bythitidae; genus Lucifuga; species Lucifuga dentata. The sequence goes on along the minus strand of VXCM01001031.1, from coordinate 63,146 downwards.
GTTAAAAATGTTTTTCCTACCTTCCAGACCGCCATTGGTTTCAGTTCATTCTGATACGCTATTAAAATCAACTTGTTGATACTTGAAACGTTCTTGGGATAGGTAATCCATCATCACCAACAAGACATGTATTCAGATTTTTTCAAAGTTTTGTAATTTTAGCGTTTAAGTGCAATAAAAAGTGTGGAGTGAATGTATGTCTCCACCAGGGAAAATAGTCCCAAAAGAAGATGTGTTTGTCAAAAAATTTAATCAACTGTGACTTTATAAGGCTGTGTAACTATTAGCAGGAGAAACATGGATTTTTAAGGTGGATGTATCGCTTGAATATTTGATTTTGAAAGATTAAGAAGTTTTATAAAATATCAGGAAAGCTGAAATACGGTTTTATCCTTTGGGAAATGATTGTCAGTAACGTTACGTGTATGAAATTTAAGATATTAAGCTCAAACATGCAAAATGGGTGGTATGGTCCTTTAAATCTGGCATTGCGTTTCATGAATTACCCCCTTGATATCCAGTAGAACTTAGACCTATAGACCTCAGATTATCTAAAGCTATATTAAGACGAGATTTAAGATAAGAAAATCTGATTTAGTCGTAAACCTGAATGTTGTTTGTATGAAAACTGATTTTTTTTAAAATTTAATCAGTATAACTGCAGCCAATTCAAAAATATTAAGTCATAAGCGCAAGACTGTTAATTTTGGTTGCAGCTTGCAGCTTGGAAAATAATGACTGAATTTTTAAAACCATAAACTGCTTTGACCAGTACAAGAGTATTAATTAATTTTTTGTCGTTCTCACAACAGCAAAAAAAAAATACAAAAAAACAAAAAAAAACCAGGGACAGCTTTAGTGACTGTACATACCGTTTTATATAAATAAACACTATCAGTGGAACAAATACAGTTACATACAGAAAGTAGAAACAGAACTCTTTAGGATGATGTTGTGAATGTCTATCCAAATGTCTAACTGATCACGTGTCTACTTTAACCTAAATACAATACAACCTCTGACTAATTTCAAAGAATTAAATGAGGCATCCACAGAACTAAATATTTGTTCTATTTCTGTAGTAGCTCCTGCCTCCTCTGAATCCATATAAGACCTGACACTAAACGGCTTACTTTATTTTTCACAATCATTCTCCAATTTGTCGTTCGTATACATTTGAACAAAATTTCCTGTTTTAGTAGTAACAATAGACTTTCATAAATGGCTTATAAAGCTGTAGAATAATAATTCAGCAGTAGCATTCAGTAAAAAAAAAAAGAGAAATAAGACCTTATTCTTCATGCTCAACATCATCGACTTCATGGTTATTACCTGAACCACAGTTCTGAAGTTCTGTTTTTCATACATGTGTTGTGCTTTTTGTGTGTGTAGTGTAATTCTGCGCTTCCTTTTTTTTTTTTTTTTTTTTTTTTAAACACACAACATGAGGAAGACGTTGTGAAAGCGGTGAATGCACTCGGAGTGGTAATACACGTGAAAAAACTAGCACTTTCCCAATTTCTGTACTGGCATGTCCTTTGGTGCATGAAATTATGAATGAATTAATGAAATATCCTACTAATAATTAGGTAACAATATCCAGTTCAACCATATGAAATATCCATCCATCCATTTTCTAAACCCGTTTGTCCTGTTGAGGGTCACGGGGGGGCTGGAGCCTATCCCAGCAGTCATAGGGTGAGAGGCGGGGTACACCCTGGACAGATCACCAGTCTATCGCAGGGCTGACACAGAGACAGACAAACACATTCACGCTGTCATTCACACCTACGGGCAATTTAGAGTTCCCAATTCACCTGACATGCATGTCTTTGGAGGTGGGAGGAACCCACGCGGACACGGGGACAACATGCAAACTCCACAGGCCCTGCCCCGGCCGGGAATCGAACCCAGGACCTTACCTTCTTGCTGTGAGGCAACAGTGCTAACCACTGCGCCGCCCCACCATATGAAATAGAATCATCAAATCATAATTTTTTTTTTTTTTNAAAAAAAAAAAAAAAAAAAAAAAAAAAAGCCCTTAAAGTGAATTTTGACATTGGCCAGCCTCAGTTTTTGTTTCCTTTTTCTTTTAACTTGAACGTCTTTGAAAACATGATGTGGAGATCATCAGCGTCAAAAATGTCGTCGAATTCAGCAAAATATGAATAAAACAGAAAGGAACAGTATTCTGGTGTTTGAGCTTTGTCAAAATGTATAGAATTATATCCAGTAAAACAAACCGCCCTGGACCGCTTCTGAAAGCTTCTTTTTGGATTGATCCTTTACTTCTGTAACATGTTGACGTCAACATGTTGACGTCAACATGTTACACGTGACTTTACCTGCTTACATACCTGGTGAGACACATCAACCAAGTACAAAACCAGTGAGCCACTGGTTGATGATGATGCAGCTGGCCAATCAGAACAAAACGGGCTCTTCTGGAGGGGGGCCTTAAAGAGACAGTACCTAAAACAGACTGTTTTCACTTGGTGTGCTTAGTGCTGCCACAAGGGAGAGCAGAAGAGATCAGACTATTTTTGTACATTAAAGGACCATACTGGTGATCGTGCATGCTTGAGCCTAAGAAATACTACCCACATACATATTATGTCAGCGATAATTTCCTAAACATAAAACAATATTATAGATTTTTTTCAAATTCCCCAATATTTCAAAATCAAATGTTCAGGTTCAGTAACGTAACGTGTATATGGATTATATATGATGGGTTCAAACATGCACAATTGCTGGTATGGTCCTTTAAAGCCTTACAAAGGTTCCAGAATACATAAATGAATATAAGAACATGGACATCTGTATTATGCCCCCAAACCTGAATACTATTACATTCAGTGCATTGATTTTGAACTTATTACTGCAGACTGAAAGAAAAAAAAAGTATTTGGAAACATAAATGTAAATATGCTGCAAAAAAATAAGACATTTACACTGACACATTTTCCTGTTTCAGTGTTTGTTTTTGGTCTTATTTGGCTTATCATGTTTATAGAATAAGTTTCCCCTCATAGAATAGTTGTAAAATTGTTTCCCAGGATATCAGATCAGCCCGAATTGCTTTCAACCATTAATAAGTGTTACGCAGGTTGTCAGCAACCAGAAAAGTTGAAATGTGTCACTCATCTGTCCTCTGACTAAACATCAAGGATGTTTCCAGCATCCAGCATTGCGTCGTGACCTCACGCGTCGCCTCACAGGATGCAGCAGGAGGAGCTGCGTATGGGCAGGTTGGTGGGCAGCTTGACGTATTGCTGCATGAAGCTGTTTCTCTTGTTGTTGAGCAAAGGGTCGGGGTTCTCCACCCCGTCGCTAGGTGGCGCCGTCTCTGTCACCACGTTGACCTGAGGGACTTCCAGCTTGGCCCCCTTGTTGTTCTTAGTCTTTTTGGCCTTCTCCTTCTCCTGGAGCTCTGCCGAAATACTGGGGGGCTCGTTGGCGGCCTCTGGTGGGGGCAGCGTGTCCAAGGGGAGGTCGGTGAGGCTCGGCTTCCTATCTGCCTGCTCCTCGTTGCCGGGGATGTGGAGGTTGGAGGCCACTTGCTTGGCGATGGTGGAGGTGGAGCTGTGCAATTTACGCGTTAGCAGAATTTTGTCATGATTCACAGAAGAAGTCAAAAGCACAAAAAAAAAAAGACTAATTTAACAAAGAATGCTTACAGGTAAACTTTAAAAAAAGAAAAAGAAAATTACTTTATGCAAACTTTATATATCAATCGTGTCATTTTCTTTATTTCTAGTGTTAATCTGCCTTTTTTTCCGCCTTGTTAACTGTGACTGACTCTGATGATCCTCTGGAACATTAAACAACGAGCCCTGCACCAGAAATAAATGTAATTATTTCACCACAATGGCACAATTGTCTTGTGTTTTATGAAAAATAAGTCTTGAGTTAAGTGAAGCGAAGATCTTATTTTATTAAATTTTTTGCGTATTATATCTCACCATGTCATTTAGCTGTTTTGCAAGGGGGGAAATGGACTGCCCTGTGTGACTGATGGTTTAATTTCTGGCTGCTCGCACGTTTCCTGCAAACAGACGTTCAGTTTTGCTTTCTGTCTGGTGCAGCAGGGGGTAAAGAGCACAACTCAGACTGAATCAACAGGGGGCGCCCTGCTTCCACCCTGTAATTGATTCTTTGGCGCCGACTGCTCTCCTTTGCAGTACTCACCCATTGGAGCTCTTGTCCTCGGAGTCTTTCTGCTCGCTGCTGTATCGCAGCTCTGCGGGAGTTTTGAAGGAAAGATCCTTCTTTCCTTTCAGCCAGTAGGTCTTCATGTAGCCTTTACCCTGGAAATTCATGAGGAAAATAGTCTTTTTCTTGAAACTGCTGTTTATCCATGTCTGAAAGGGTGTTACTTGATACTCATTGCTTGTTTTAAGCACAGAACTGCAGGGACTGAAATGTATACTAAGCATACAAGCATACTAAGTGGGTTTTCCTGTCATGGCAACAATAATTACATGATGGTATTTATCGCATTCAATCTTAGAGGAAAAAGCTTCCAAAATTATTGCTACAAGACTGACAAATCCTGAAATTCAATGGATTACTTACAATGTCCATACATGAGTGAGCCTTAATTTTCACAAAGGACGACTAAGGAACAAGTCTAAGGAACAAGCATGTGACCTTGGCTGCTAATTTGTACGACTCACCTTAACAAAGATTTTGCCCCTCTCCTCAATGATGTAGGGCTCATGTTCCAGATGGTCTTTGGTGGTCTGGCTGATGTGTATCTGCATGCCCTGCATGCAGATACACACACACATACATTAAACCAGTACTGAGGCTATATATTGAAATACAAACCCCATCACTTTTGAAAACTGTGAAAACGTCAGAAAGATTCAGATTATTGGATTTTTTAATGACTTGTTTTTTCTTGCATCATGGGAATTCATGGTGAGGAAATTAAAACCTCAAACTGCCCCCCCCTCTCACTTTTAATTTATTTTCCATTCATCATAAAACAGTTTTCCACACACAACGTGATGTTAACTTCTATTATAAATAATGGAAAATAAATGAAGTGACGAGCATGTTGCATTACCTAAGAAAAAGCAATAAGCACAGCGGTGTCATTAAACAAAATGTTTTTCTGTGCTTATCTACGTGATTCTGTCTGAGGGGAAATCGTTAATGTTATTGCAGATTTATGCTAACACCGCAGGTTATTTAGCATGTTTTGCTAAGCTGTGGGTTGTTAAATATGTTCATGTAGTCACCACGCCGTTGCTCTCCATCCTGGAGGCCGTGTTCACCGTGTCACCAAACAGACAGTAGCGAGGCATCTTCAGACCGACCACTCCAGCCACCACCATCCCCGAGTGAATACCTGAGAGGGAATAAATGATCAAGCAACAGGTCTCCATACCAAACATGGCCTGGTTTAATCACAATCTGCTGAAGTCTAAAGTCATTTTTTTGCAATTTTACTTTCATTAAAGGTAACTGTCGTTTACTGTGGTAAACACTGTTTGTTGTTGACTGAGTGAACGTGGAGGCTCAGCTGAACTTCCTGGGTTCTCTGCTTCAACGGAAACTTGATGGGAAGATGTAATCTCAAGATTATATTTATGTGACATTTTAAAAGACCATACCACCCGTTTTGCATGTTTGAGCCTAATATATTCAATTTTCATACACATAACATTACTGACAATCATTTCCCGAAGCATACTACTGGAATGGTGTATTAAAAATGTTTTTCCTACCTTCCAGACCACCATTAGTTGCAGTTCATTCTGGTACACTATTAAAATCAACTTGTTGAAACGTTCTTAGGATAGGTAATCCATCGTCGCCAACGAGATGTGTATTCAGGTTTTTTTCAAAGTTGCATAATTTTAGCATTTAAGTGCAATAAAAAGCGCTGAGTATGTCTCCACTGGGGAATATAGTCCCAAAAGAAGACCTGCGTTTATCAAAAAATCTAAATGACTGTGACTTCATAAGGCTGTGTTACTATTAATAAGTGAAATGTGGATTTTTAAGGTGGTTGTATCACTTGAATATTTGATTTTGAAAGATTAAGGATTTTGCAAAATATCAGGAAAGCTGAAATGCGGTTTTATCCTTTGGGAAATGATTGTCAGTAATGTAACATGTATGAAAATTGAATATATTAGGCTCAAACATGCAAAATGGTTGGTATCGTCCTTTAAACTAAAATCCTATTTTAGTTTGCCTCTTATTTTTTAAATCTCCTAATCTTTCAAAATCAAATGTTCAGGTGATACACACACCTTGGAATTCAGTGTTTTGCCTTCTTGCATTTATGCATGATTGTAGAAGGAACAATCATATTAATTTCTCAGTAAAGCCATCTTCTCTTGGGACTATATTTCCTGGCGGAGAAATACATTGTCTACTCTGCAGCTCCGTGTTGGATCAGTTAAATAAAGTTACTATGAAAAAAAAAAAAAACCCTAATAGACATGTTGTTCTGATGGATTATGTATTTCAAGCATGTTTCAAGTCTCTACAATTTGATTTTAATAGCATACTGGAATGAACTGAAAGCAATGGTGGTCTGGAAGGTAGGAAAACATATAAAATGCACCGCTCTAGTTGTATATTTTGGGAAATGGTTGTCAGTAAAGTAACGTGGCTTGTATACATTGGGCTCAAACATGCACAATCGCCGGTATGCTCCTTTAAGGTATCAGAGTAGTTGAGTGGGTAGAAAACACATCTTCTAACTCAGTCATAGGATCTGAAGTGTACGGCTCAAGTCGCTGAATCTCTTCGAGCTGAGAAAGCCATGGTGTGTGACTGATCCTGTGCCGTGACCTTCATGTGAATGGGGATGGGCCATCGGCTAATCCCCACATATCAAAGCAATCTGGGCAGATTTACACCCCCCCCAAAACCCTTACAGCACCATGCAGTTTAAGTATAAATGTAATGCTGATGCTGTATCTTCCTTCGCTCACCGACTCTGATCTGGATGTTGTCCCCGGTGGAGGGGTCTTTGAGGTGGTCGATGGAGCTCAGCATGTCCAGCGCCATGTCGCAGATGTGGTGTGCATGAAATGTGGTCTTGTTGGGCACGCCCGCCACTACCATGTAGGCATCACGGATCGTTTCCACCTAGTACCAAAGAGACAGTCAGTCAATATGTTTGTGTGTGTGTGTGTGTGTGTGTGTGTGTGAGACAGAGAGACAGAGAGAGAGAGAGAGAGAGACCTGCAGATTTTCCTTCAGGCTGAAACTCAATTTTGCCAATAATAATTGTTCCACTGCAGATATTTCCTGAGGTGTTTCCTTATTTACATGTCGGGGAAGCGATTCGTGAAACACACCATCACGATAAAAATGAAGACTTGTTTCGGTCTTGTGGTAAATTTCAGCCGTATGAAATCTGATAGTGTGTTTAACTGTCTTTCCCTCATGTTAGTGATCAATACATCTGATAGATAAACACACTCACTATTCAATGAAAGGTTTTGATCAGATATCACACATTCCAGTGGCACTGAAGCTCTTCATCAAGCATGAACCTCTGTGCTCTGCATCTCTCTCTCTCTCTCTCTTTCTCTCTCTCTCTCACTCACACACACATGCATGCACGCACATACACCATCCCCACCTCCCGTGCACCAGGACTCCCTGTGTCTGGATCTCTTATCTCTCTTATATTAGTCTCAATCTTTTAAAATGCTAAAGCAGAGAATTTATGTTTCCTTTGCTGATTTAACATGACCATTTTGCTTTAACCTGAGACATACCTTACAGCACGCCTCAGTAAAGCTCATAGTATCATCAAGGATCCTTTCCACCCTGCAAAATGTCTGCTTACTGCCCTGCTGTCTGGCAGGCGGTACCGCAGGATACGCACAAAAACGACTCGATTTAAGGACCGTTTCTATCCACAGGCTATATGAATTCTCAATCATTCAGACGGACATGACAGGACCTTTTTATGATCGCACTAGTGTTTTAGATATTATCATGGTGTTTTTAAACTGATTTATTAGTGTGTTTTTATGGTATTAAGGCATGTTTATGTTTCTCCCATGGCTTAGGTCTGTTTTTATTGTGGTTGTGCAAGTGTGTGTTAAGGTGCTCTGAGTGAGCATTGTTTTAACACCTTTGTGTTTTTGAACACAAAATAAAGTTGAATTGAACTGATAACAACATGACGGTAATGGGACGCCGGCGTGCTAATTAATATAAAGGAAACTTTATGAATGAGCTCCAGTTATCATGGCATTTATTTAGCATGATGCTGTGTAGTTACTGTTGATTTTTTTAATTAACACTACAGGCCAGAAGTTTGAGGCCACCCCCAGATTTAAAAAAAAAAAAAAAAAAANAAAAAAAAAAAAAAAAAAAATCATCAATACACTGTTTGTTTTACAATGTGTTGCAAAGGAAATGACAAAATATATAAAATAAATGCAACTAATTAGTTTTCAAGAAGAATTAGTCAACCAGAAAACATGATGTAGCCACTCTGGCTACAGAAATGATTAGTAATGAAGGCATCAGTCTATATTAGTGCAGCACTCCTGTTGTGTTCCAACTCCCTGCTGATGTGTTTTAACATTCTATTCAACAGCTGCTGTCTGCCTTCTCCCACATCATTTTGGATTAACATGCTACACAGNTGCTGTGGGGGTTTGGGGAGAGAGATCTGGAGACTTGGTCCAAGTTAAGGGATTTATGAAGAAAGAGAATTACCATTTCATCCTTCAAAGACACGTGATTCCATCCGGTTTATGAATTATTGGTCAAAATTTCATTCTTCAATCAGACAACGATCCAAAACATTCATCAAAATGATGCCAAAATTACGTCCATTCAAAAGAGAAGCAAAAGATTTTAGAATTCTGACTTGGCTAGAGGGGGTTACTTTGACCAAACCAAAGTCTGAGCCTGAAATGACTTCAAAGTGCTTTGATGTTGANTTTTTTTTTTTTTTTTTTTTTTTTCTAAAGCTGGGGGTGGCCTCAAAGTTCTGACCTGTAGTGTTAAAAATTACCTGTAATATGTCCCTTTAAATGCAAAGAAAGCATAATTTATTATTGTCTATACATTTTAAAAATATCGATACTAACCTTTAATAAAAACTATGCCCAAATGTGTCTTATTTATAGAGCTGTGTTGAACATCACATTTAGCTGACTTTTGTTTGCTGTTTCTACTGGACAAACTGCTCAAAATTCACACAGACAGTTCAAAGTAAATCATACACAGATGCGATCAGACTGTGTTGCTTTTTATGACGCGACCTTGTAAACGTTGTGCTTCTCGCTGAGCGTGTCGAAGACGATGTAAATCTCATTGAGCATGTCCACAACCTGCATGGGTGTGATGTGGATGCAGATCTCATTAAACTTAACGACGTCGCTGAACAGGATGGTCACGTCTGGGAAGACCTAGGACGCAAACAGAATACACACACACACAAAGTGAGGAAAAGTAAAGTTACAACAAGCAAATGAAAGGTTTCTTTTCACAGCACGTTATGGTTTATGGAAAATGTTGGAAATTGGAATTCCTCATCCAATTTTTAAATGCACAGAGGGTTTTCTTCTCAGAGCATAATTGTTGAAATGGAGCTCTCAAAATAATTTGTACCTTTAATAGTAAACCATATTTTGTTTTGCTGTTTTACACCAGCCATCATTTTGTCACAGTAGCTGTCAGTTTTTACAAATGCTGCTTTCTTATTATAAAATTTAAAACACAATTACATCTTTGTCCAAAAAGTGTTAGTCAATTCAAGTTGAGTTTATTTGTTTTGGCCAAACTCAGCATCTCAAAGGGCTTTCCAGGCCCACACACCAACAGTTTCCAACCCAGCCCGAGCTCTCCATGAAGACAAAGAAAGAAAAAAACTCCCTAAAAAAATAACTTATAATACAAGGAAAAAAATGGAAGAAACCTTGGGAGAGGCAATTCAGAGATATTCCTTCTCTTCGCCAAATTTGCAAAAGGAGCCATAGTTGGGGGAAGCAGGCAAATGATAAAAGACACAAAAAAGCAAAGAGACATTACCAGATGATATAAAACAGCAAATAAACTTTGATCCAGTATGAGGATCCAATATTCCTTCAAAATAACATTCTGTGGAATTGTGAAGTAACTGAGAACTCTTGTTTTATTCCAGAAGTTAAAGAGTATTGAGCAACTGTTGATTTATATATGTTAGATTGAAATTAATTCAGTGCTCTGTGGCCTTTGTTGATCTTTTGACCTTTTCAGTTTCACTGTAAGTTTAGAGAATTTGTTAGAGATGGAAAAAAGAGGTCTGCAACCAATCATATGACAGCGTTGAGCGCTTGCTGATGGTCACATACACGTAATGCTGTGATGGAAGCCTAAAGTTGTGCGTACTTTTTGGTTGCTGATGACTTATGTAGCCTGTGCAAAAACACTCAGATGTGCCTTTTCCCAAACTAGACTTTCAACCTAACAGTGTTGACCTCTGACCTTGCCATGGAGGGCTCTGACAAAAAAAAAAAAAGAAATTTTCCCTGTGGACAGGTAAAATGTTGAGTGTCCTGTACCTGGCATGTCTCCAGTGCAGTGATGCCCTTCCTGAGGCGGTCGGCCACGGCTTTAGGGATCATGGCGTACAGCAGCGAATCTCCTCTCTTCTTCTCTTCGTCCAGCTTTTTGATGATTTCCTGCAGCTGCGCATACTTTTGTTGCTCCTACAGGATCACAAAAGTGACACGAGAGGCTGCGGTTACAGTCTCGCCTCTCTGAAAGCTCAAAAAGAAAAAGAAAAATCCCTTTTTAACTTCTTTAATCCCCTTAATCCACATCTCTCCTGCGTGCCTGAAGTGGATTTTGAAATCAGCAGGCAGTTCAGCTTTCACCTGCACTCACCTGGTCACGCCGTTTCATCGAGAGAACAGGGCGTTCTTACATTTTGTGCACTCAGCGTATCATGTAATGTCATTTCTGAGTTTAGTGGTGTGTATTAGAACACAGTAGATTATCAGCAAAGTATATTTTTAAAGGACCATACTGGCGATTGTGCATGTTTGAATCTAATATAATACAAACCGCATACGTGTTACATTACTGGCAAATAATTTCCAAAATATGAAACCCTATTTTAGTTTTCCTGTTACTTTTTTCCAAATCTCCTAATCTTTCAAAATCAAATATTCAGGTGATACACCCACTTTAAAATTCAATATTTCTAACAATTAAGCATGATTGTAGAAGGCACAGTAGTTTTAATTTCTCAGTGAACACCATCTTCTCCTGGGACTATATTTCCTGGTGGAGACATACATCATTTTCCATGCAGCTCCTAGTTGGATCTATTAATTAACGTTATTTTGACAACAAAAAACCTAATAGAAATGTTGTTTGCGGTGAAGGATTGGTACCTCAAGTGCATTGCAAGTCTCTACAAATTGATTTTAATAGCATACCAGAATGAATTGATGAACTGCAAAAGTAATACATTTTGGGAAATGGTTGACAGTAACATGTATGTGGGTTGTATATATTGGGCTCAAACATGCACGATCGCCGACATGATCCTTTAAGAGGTAATGTAAACTCCTAGTACTTGTTAAAACATAATAATAATACCATGATATCATTTTTGATGGACTCCTATTCTATTCTGGTCAACATGTTCTAGCGTGTTTGCTCCTGTGTACCCAACAGAGAGGCACGGTTCACGGCTTTCCTTCACCTGATCGAGGGCTAGCTGCAGCTCAGCTGATTGCTGCGTCCCGGCCAAGATCAGCTCTCTGCTGGAGTCGTGCAGGTTCAGGTCATTCACGTACACTCCCATCTTAATCATGTCCTCCACTGTCTCTATGCTGCAGCAACAAGGAGAAGACGTGAAAACACACAAGCTGTGGCATGAATGAAAAGCAAGAGGAGGCAAATTTGAAAGATCCAGTCTAGTATATTAAACAAATCATTTTATGATAAGCGGCTCCTGAGATTTCAAGACTAAAAATGATTAATAGCAATAAACGGTGTCAAGCAACACTGGTGAAGGAATATAAAATATTGGGGCTGGGAAAATTAAAGCTTTAATTTTTGCAATTAATGTGGACTGTTTAACGCGTTAAAAAAATTAATGCTATTAATGCATCCGTTTTTTTTTAAGATTCTGCTTTTCACCTTCACCTTTTTTCCCCACTTCCTATGGCTAATGTTATAGGCATACACTAGATCACTAGATAGGACTTTTAGATGGGAAATTCTACTTTAAAAAGTTATTGTTATTTATTATAAAGTTGTTGAAACCACACAGTCACTCACTGTCACGTGTCATTTTAACTGAGATGTGGCTTTATTAATCAAAAAAGAAACAACAACAAGAACTTCACAGCCTCTTAGCCTCACTTTAGCTTTACTGCGTTGTGTAGCTTTCCGTGGCTGTGCATAATACATTCAAGAAGCAAAATGGGAGTCGGGAATTCGGTTTCGCTTTCTCCACTTTCGCTTTCTTGGGGCCGCCCAAGTGTGACGGACGGATTCAGCGAGATAACCTTACCAACAATTCAAGTTGGGGGGGGGGGNTGGGGGGGGGGGTGTTGGACGTAATGGGAGTGTTGGAGTGTTGTATTTTTTAAGGCTTGGTCATTCCACGAAACCTGAGTGGGCTGCCCAAGTTTCGTTTTATGTGTGGGAAACACTGGATAATCTCGAGGAATGACTTTTTCCAGAAAATGGATCTAAGGCATTCTCAGAACGATTCTTTAGATTCCAGAGCCATCAAATGACACACACATACACACACACACACACACAGGCCATGGTCTTACATAGGTGTCCCAAGGAAGATGAGTGAGTCCCACTGGGGGACGTACTTCATCTGACCCTTCAGGTGCAGAGGCTTCTTGGGAGGCTCCCTCATGTCCTCAAAGATCGTCTCGCTACACTTTCCTGATGACATAAACGACAGACCGCTCACCAGGATGGCACCATTCAAGAACAAACTAACAAGACCCAATTGGAAACAAGTATTCATTTAGGGCTGCAACCAGAGTTGATTTTATGTATTATTTGCATTAGTTGTTTACTGGCGATTACTGTTTACTGGCGATTTTGCATGTTGGAGCCCAGCATGTACAACTCGCATACATGTTACATTACTGACAATCATTTCCCAAAATGTACTACTCTAGCTGTAAATTTTAGAATGTTTTTCCTACCTTCCAGAATGCTATTGGTTTCAGTTCATTCCATTACGCTATTAAAATCAACTTGTAGAGACTTGAAATGTGCAAGCTAATTAATCCATCACTGCAAACATTATGTCTATTAGATTTTTTTGTTGATATAACTTTATTTAACTGGTCCAACACTGAGATGCATGGAAGACAATGTATGTCTCCGCCAGGGAATATAGTCCCAGGAGAAGACGGCTTTTACCGAGAAATTANAGACAATGTATGTCTCCGCCAGGGAATATAGTCCCAGGAGAAGACGGCTTTTACCGAGAAATTAAAACGGCTGTGCCTTCTGCAATCATGCATAAATGTTAGCAGGTGAAACATTGAATTTTAAGGGGTGTATCACTTGGACATTTGACTTTTAAAAATTAAGGGATTTGGCAAAAGTAACAGGAAAACTAAAATACTGTGGTTTGGAAATTGGTTGTTGGTAACGTAACATGTATGCAGGCAGTATTTATTGGGCTTAAACATTTTAAGCAAAATCGCTTGTATGGACCTTTAAAGTCAAAGTGAAGGAATGTTCGGACCTGTGACAGTCTGGAATGCCAGCAGTTCAATGTCCTCCCCTCCAGAGTTGGCGGAGCTGTTGTACTGGATGAGAGAACTGCTGTACTCCTGGTCTGTCCCTTTCATCTCCTCCACCGCCTTCGCCTCTGATAGAGGAAGAAGAACAAACAACAGAAACAGTGAAACTTAACGAGGGAGGAGGGATTTCTCCATCTGAGGGAGTGTAAATCACTGGAGAGGATGATGCCAAAACATATTTTATCATAAATGCATCATTGTGTCATAGCTTCTTTGACGTCCTTCATTATTTCCAATATTGATTTGCAGTAAAAGTCTCACTCGGCTTTATTTTTCTGGATCACATAACCTCATCACATCAGAAATGGCGGTAACAAGGCTCGTACCTCTTTCCTCTTCTCTCTTTGTTTTCTCACTCTCCTCCTTCTCCTCCGGCTCCTCTTTGCTCAGTTTGGGGATGTTGACCTTCTGTTTGCTTTCCACCACAGCTTTCGACATCAGCTCAAACACGTTGTTCAGATGGGTGTAGATCTGAGAGAGATTTTTTGTGGTATTGAGCGCTGATGACACGTAGTGTGTGCGAGGCGTTCACTGACATTGCGGAATATCACAAACATTCGACCGCTTCCTGCAAACTCACATTGTCCCAGCTGAACTCCAGCATGGGCCTGACCAGAGTGAACTCCTCGTTGACCTTCTTGCCCTGAAGGTCCGAGAAAACCTCCTTGAGGCCGTCGCCGATACGGTACATGGTCATGTCGCGCCGGAAAATGACGCTGAAGGGGAACATGTCAAAGAAGATTCCTCGCTTCATCGGCAGCTTCTCGTAGCTCGGTGNGACGCTGAAGGGGAACATGTCAAAGAAGATTCCTCGCTTCATCGGCAGCTTCTCGTAGCTCGGTGCCGTCTTCTGCTGGGGCATCCGGTGCTTGAAGGCAGCATTGTCAAAGTTCATCTTATAGACCTTAACAAGAACATGGAAATCAATGTGATTTATGAGGAAAAAAGGAAATGAGTATTAAGTACCTTTGTAGTGCAGATTTCTCTCATTTCCAGTGATCATTATATTCTCATTAACATCGAGCCATTAGTAATATTACTTGTCATCGAGAAATTATCATAATGTTTGTCGACAAAATCAACTGTGCTTGTATGTGACTATGCAATATTATATGTAACACCAGAGTACATAGAAGTTCAGCATTTTGATTCGAGAGATGGATACTGAAGGACTCAGGACTTAAGCCTGTGGCTTTCGGCTACGGGGCAAAACCACCGGGGATGACATTCATGTTTATTGATGCGAGAGGTCAAGAATAGTATGACAACAGATGTGTCGAGTTTCTCATTTTTGATTTACTCTGCTGTAAATTTAGCCTTTACCCAAAGTCCCTTCGCAATAAACACTTATCTCCATCCAATAAACACTTGCTGTCTGAGTGTAAACAACTGGACCTGGCGCCTCATCAAATGTGATGGAATCATTACCATACTGATAGAAGTGATGCAGGATGGAGGTCAGAGGCTTGACAGCTCGGTAGCTCGACTGATGCTTGACCTGAGCCTGAGTACATACCACATAGGTCATTTTCTCGGTTTCCTCTTTGGACAGGATTTCCACTTCGATGTCTGTGTTGTAGAATTGGCGTCCCACTTGAGAAAGCTGCCCTGCAGGAGTTGATAACACACACATAAATGTGTAGAGGTCAACTTGACTTATGACTGGATTCACTGAGGACAGGCTTATGTGGGCTTTGGCAATAGCTGACCGTGAAATAACCCTGGCTGTGCGACTTCACAAATACTTCACATTCTTAATATATGGATTAATAACTTCAAAAGAAACAGCAAAGCTGACAGGAGTCATAATTACATTTTCAAATCGAGTAAACTTTGCCTGATGTCAGGATGGCTGTATTGCCCTGATAACCAAGTGTTATAGTTCACTTACCGTACATCAAAGGGCCATTGCAGTGTTTTATGCTGTAGTCCATTTACTGTAAATCACACACTTTACGTTGCTGCAGACCATTTTCAAAAGCAAGAGTTCTATATTTCTACATAAGTTTTTTCTGCGTTCCTCTTAGCTATTCGTTTCACTTCATTTCACTGAAAATCATTTTGAAAATTATTTCTCCATCAAAGATCATCATCTTTGCTTTTATTATTGTCAAAAGCTAAATTTTGACTGTGGGTGAAGAGGCTGTAAAGTACAGAGGGATATGAAAAATCTTCAACTCAGCAACACAGAAATAAAAGTAGACATGAAGATGAATGTGGTCAATTACCTCTTAAATTGCAACTCTGTGAAAACTGACTTTCATATAAGTACTGAAACGAATGCAGATCATCTGTTCAACACTGAGAAATGCTTTGAAAAAGAATAATGCAACATGAATGTCAGAGCTGTTCCATATCATATCATTCATGATAATAAAGTTGTCAGTCACGATATTGATGATATTGCAGCGTGATGACGTGTTGACTCATTTTCTTAATATGTGCAAGATGAAGAAGCTAAACAGTTGTGCCCGAAACTAAGTAGCTGGTCAGCGCATGACAAATTTAGTTCTTAAAAACAGAGCTATGTCTCTTGTTTGGAAATAGTTTGGCTACAGGGTTAAATGGCTAATAGCCAAATGTGGGAACATAAGAAATTTGTTTCATCACCCAAACTAGGCAAACTGGCTGCTCTGTCAACTCTCAGTCGGACATTCGGTTTCACTTTGCAGCGGAGAATTTTGACTCGTTGCATCGCAGTAATGTCCTGTAGATAATACAAATAATGTGAAAAGCAGAATTTGCTTAGAGTCCGGAAGACAGTTGTGGTTCGGTCTGGATCTGGACTGGAGTCTGGATTTTGAGGATGACTGTAGTACGCTACTAAAATCAACTTGTTGATACTTGAAACGTTCTTGGGATATAGGTATAATCCATCATCATGATCAACACATGTTCAGGTTTTTTTTTTTTTTTAAGAAGTTTTGTAATTTTANTTTTTTTTTTTTTTAGAAGTTTTGTAATTTTAGTGTTTATGCACAATAAAAAGCTTGGAGTGAATGTATGCCTCCACTGGAGAATATAGTCCCAAAAGAAGACCTGTGTTTATCGAAAAATTTAAATGACTGTGACTTCATAAGGCTGCATAACTGTTAGCAGGAGAAACATGGATTTTTAAGGTGGGTGTATCTCTTGAATATTTGATTTTGAAAGATTAAGAGATTTTGCTAAATATCAGGAAAACTGAAATACGGTTTTATCCTTTGGGAAATGATTGTCAGTAACGTAACATGTATGAAAATTTAATATATTAGGCTCAAACATGCAAAATGGGTGGTTTGGTCCTTTAAGTTTTCACTTGTTTTGGATTTGCTGGTTTCATGTGCATTTAAAATTTGAAGTCATTTTATTTGGTGATGTTATTTAATGAAGACTTGAGATAATGAGTCTCTTTTTTTACAAACTAAAATATTACAGGATTTAGTTATTTCTGCTTTCACTGAAGAGAGACTCTTCTGTGCCTGCGTTTATATACACAGTACATGTTAATTTTTACTCATGTTTTTACACTTGCAGTACTGTTTATGTCTGCACTCACCTTTCATTGTTACATTTTTAATATTGTCATAAACATTATTGCCAAAATAGATATATTTTTATGCTATATCACTCACCCTGGCGAATGTATTAAATGCTGTAAAACATGCAAAAACTTTAGTAGTTGTGTAAGTTGTGTTATGACGTAAGATATACTTTTCCCAAACCTGTCTTTAGATGACATTTTTCTTCAGAGTAATTTCTGTTCTTTTGCTGTGTTCTAAAGTTAATGTTGTCCATTAACATTCAGCTGCATGAACAGAATATCTATCATGTGCACTGAACAAGCCAAAACAACACTCAGAGTAATTGTTCTCTTTTTTCTTTCAGTACTTAGTCATATTCAGGGTCACACAGGGTTGGAGCAAACAAAAAAGCAAGAAAACACTGCGCTAATGCCTGCCGATTTATTAACAAACTGACATTATCGGTATCGGTCTTAAAAATCTAGTTTTGGTTGGGCTCTACACTGTACGCATCAGTAGAGGTGGGTAGTAACGCATTCCATTTACTCCGTTACATTTACTTAAGTAACTTTTTTCCACAAAATTGTACTTTACTGAGTAGTTTTATTACAGGATACTTTTAACTCATACTTGAGTATACTTACGAAGAAACAAATATACTTTTACTTTGTTACATTTGGTTGCGCTCTTTGTATTACTTTTGATTTCACCATTTGAATTCAGTGCATGTTCAGTTTTTCTCTCGTCAGATACTACACTGTCTGCTTCAGCTCTTAAGCAGCCACACCCCCACCCTCTGTTTCCATGGTTTCACCCAGAGCAGAACAGTCATGGTGGAATCAACAGCAGGAGGTTTAGAAGAGGCACATCCCTGCCACAAATTCAAATGCTGTTTTTTTTTCAGTCTACCAAAACCAACAGCAACATAATGCGTTGCGTCTTTGTCTCGCTAAAAATGTGACATTTCAGCTTCTAAGAATCAACATGGAACTTGAAGAAACGTGGCAGTAAGCTGCAACGTTAGCTACTTAACTAGCTGCTGCTGCTAATGCTAACTCAAGTTTTCCTGGTCTACTCTGAGTTAATTCATGAAGCTAACCTAGCTAACTGTCTTAACTAGCTGCTGCTGCTAATGCTAACTCAAGTTTTCCTGTTCTGAGTAAATTCATGAAGCTAACCTAGCTAACTGTCTTGGGGCCAGAATTGTCATAATTTGTTACGTGGTAAATATTTGATTTATTACTGTCTACTGTTTCTTTATATGATATGATATGATTGTAATAGAAGCTACATGTGGCTACTTTGCATTTTTTTCCTTAGACGAGCATTTTATAGCTTGTTGATTATTCTAAAGAATAAGCTTGATCAAAGTTACTCAAGTAATCTTTTTAATAGATACTTTCTTACTCTTACTCAAGTCATTATTATGGTATACTCTTACTTATACTTGAGCCACAGTTATCATAAAGTAACAGTATTTTTACTTGAGTACAGTTTCTGGCTACTCTACTCACCTGGCAGACAGCTCTTCTGTTTGCCGACTTGTTTTCGAGTTGCTTCTCTTTGAGGAAATACGTGGAGACTCGCACTAACAACAGGGGGCGACGTAAACTCTCTTTTCTTTGAGCTTTGAGGTGAGATTGCTAACCACCGAACCAGTACTTCTCCCTCAGATTTGCTGGCTCATCCCCTCAGGGGCCCTCAGATGTGCGGGTCCTCACCTCTCCCATATTGCCACATCCCTGTGGCAATATGAGAGAACATACAGCCACTTGTAGACATTCATTCCATGTGACTCATCTATGAAATCCATCATGACTATGATTTCATATTGACTGCATCTTTCTGGATCATGGCTTATTTGCCGTTTCATATTGTTCTGGAATGGGTCATTGTTTTTTGTGTCTTTGTAATTTGCCCACTACTATTGCACACCTGGCAGTTCATAGAGGGAATCTCTCTTTGAATTGCCTCTCCTGAGGTTTCTTCCATTTTTTTCCCCCTTATATCCTTTTTTTTTTTTTNTCCTTTTTTTTTTTTTGTTTTTTTGGGGGGAGGGAGTTTTTCCATATTGTCAAGCAGTCACGTTCCCTCATTCATAAACACTTTGTTCCCAGCATCCTTTAGTGTTTGTCTTGAAGGAGGCTACTTTCTTATTACATTCTTATTTACATGTCAGGGAAGCACACTGCATCCATCTCCCCTTTCTCTCTCACACACACATAGACACACACACACCCTTGCACAGTGATCACACACTAGGCAGGGTAATGTGTGTTATCTCAGCGTCAGTCTCTTAAAGTCTCATAAAGCAGAATTTATGTCTTTGGCAATTTAACACCAGATGAAGCTGTATGAAGCGTGGCTCTTAAATATGAAGCAGCTCATTAATGCGCCGGTCTTCATTGGCTTTTACCTGTGACACACCTCAGAGCAACGCTAAGTTAATGGAACATTGATGCACTGATTAACGTAAGGGAAGCTTTATTAGAGTCAAAAGATGACCGAGCTTTCCCGTCGCAGTCCCTAAACTTTGGAATAATCTGGCCCTGTGTATTAAGTCAGCACCTTCCATTCAAATAATTAAATCTCGCCTTAAAACTCACTTCTGAACCACCTTTGATCTGAAATTTCTATACTGCAAACTTTTTTTATACTTTACCTGCATGTATGTATGTGTATGTTGTATAGTTACGCGTATAGGTACTGTATATAGTTATGGTTCATTTCTTGTTTTTATTCATATTTTATTATTAGTCACTGTAGAGCACTTTGGTCAGTTGTTTTAAAATGTGATATATAGATAAACTTTGATTTGATTTGATTAATGAGCTTCAGTTATCATGGCGCTTATTAAGTGTGACGCTGTCAGTTATGTTTTTTTTTTGTTTTTTTTCCCCAGCAATTCTATTTAATATCAGGCTACACAAATAAACTTGACTGCAACACGAGTATCATAAATACCGACATTTAGTCTAGTTTAGCCTATGCTGTGTGTTGTGGTACCTTTGACAAACTGGGTGAAACCCTTGCGGGTGCTGCGGTAGTGCAGGGTGAGGCTGGTCTCACACTCCTCCTCCACACAGAAGCTGGGCGGCTGCACTTTGGGGAAGGAGAAGCGGAAGTACTCGTGCAGGTTGTCCAGCTCATTGATGAAGTCACGCACATTTCGTCCCAACACCTAGAAAAGATGAACGGAGATGGCAATAAAGGCTGTTGTTTTGCAAAAAAGAAGCGTGGCTTAGAAGAGCAGAACTAATATCCCACGAGAAAAATAATATTCCATCCCATCAGTATATTTAAAGTAATTGGGTAATAATTTTGTTTTTATGTTTCTGCACTGTTGTGTACGTCCTGGTTGTCAATGAATCTGTGCAGTAAAGTGATGTAATATTATTACATTTTCTGTTGAAATGTAATTTTGGACTTGACGTGACACTTTGTTTTGCTGTCATGGCTGTCATGCTCATATACCAAGCCAGAATCCCAATTCATTTTTAGTTAGACTTAGCTTATGTTCCACTTGCTTTCAATGCTTTATGTATCCCATGAATCGTTACCATTCCTCCACTATAAGTCTCATTTGACAAAGCTTCTGCGTATAAAACTCATTATTCATTATTATTTTTTACAGTTCTTTTTTCCTTTTATAAAATACTCTGTTTAGTTCACTCCAGAAATGTAAAACACGTCACTTCCTGTATGCCAGGAAAGATAACCAACATCAGGTGTGCTGGATATGAATCGCTATTAAATAACAATGTGTTTAATCAATCAGTAAAGGAGAGTACAAGGAAGGATCATCACCATACTGCTGTTAAGTTAAAGGACCATACTGGTGATATTGCATGTTTAAGCCCAATAAATACTACCCACATACACATTATGTTACTGCCAAGCATTTTCCAAAACATAACACCATATTTTAGCTTTCGTGTTGTTTTGCCAAATCCCCTAATCTTTCAAAATCAACATTTCACCTGCTAACACTTAGGCACGATTGCAGAAGGCATGGTCTTTTTAATTTCTTGATACAAGCAGTTTTCTCCTGGGATTATATTCTCTGGCTCCATGTTGGATCAGTTAAATTAAGTGACATCAACAAAAAATAATAACAGCATGTGGTTCGTTGTAATAGATTACTTATCATTTCAAGTCGGTACAACTTGATTTTTATAGCTTACTGGAATGAATTAAAACCAATGGCAATCTGGAGGGTAGGAAAAACAAATCTAATATTTACTACTCCAGTTGTATGTTTTGAAAAATGTTTGGCAGTAATGTAACATGTATGCATGTTGTATTAATTGGGTTCAGACATGCAAAATCACCAGTATGGTCCTTTAAGACAGCTAAAAGTGGTCAGTAAATTACCTTCAGGATCCTTTCATATCCATAGTTTCCGATCCTCTTGACCATATAGACCCCAAAAGCGTACATGAGCTCATCATGTGTCTTCCCCAGAACCTCGCCCGCTGCTTTGGCCAACCGCAGGATGAGGTTGTCACTGTAATATATATATATATATATATATATGAACGTAATTGAAATTTATATGGTCAAAAATTACTTCAAAATGGCAACATTTGAGGTAAATTGCAAAATCTTGTTTAGAGAACAAATAACATTCTGTAGACAAAAATAGAATTAACGCCAGTGGCTTTATGTATTTTAATTTGGGCTAACACTTCCAGGTTGCCATACTGTTCCATGCACACACTTTTGAATCTGTATTGGGCATCTTTTACTCATATATACATCTATTTTTTCTCATTGCTGTAAACTAAAAACAAACACATGATAAGAGGCATGTCCTTAAGGTAAAGAACCGCAATTAGCAAAGCAGTTTCCTACTTGTACATTTGATGTCTGACAAACTTAAGGTGAGGTATCTCTGCTCGGTTCTCGATCAGTCTCCACACATCCTCCCCGTAGGATTCATTGATGTAATCGTTCACGGCTTCCAGGTACAGGCCGTACATCTTCAAAGGGTTGGGGACCTCCAGACTTCTTCCCCAGTTAACTGTTCAGCTGAACAGAGAGAGAGAGAGAGAGAGAGAGAGAGAGGAGGAGGAGGAGGAGGAGGAGAGGGGCTGGGATCATTTTGGCTAAAGTTGATGATGAAAAGAAGAGTTTATCATGTTAAAAGTGTTACTTTAAAGGACCATACCACCCATTTTGCATGTTTGAGCCTAATATATAAAATTTTCATGCACGTAACATTACTTGACAATCATTTCCCAAAGGATAAAACCATATTTCAGCTTTACTAATATTTTGCAAAATCTCTTAATCTTTCAAAATTAAATATTCAAGTGATACACCCACTTAAAAATCCATGTTTCTCCTGCTAATATTTACACAGCCTTATGAAGTCACGGTCCTTTAAATTTTTCCATAAACACAGGTCTTCTTTTGGGACTATATTCCCCGGTGGAGATATACATTCATTCCACACTTTTTATTGTGCTTAAATGCTAAAATTTTGAAACTTCTAAAAAAACCTGAATACGTTGTTCGCGATGATGGATTACCTATCTTAAGAAAATTTCAAGTATCAACAAGTTGATTTTAATAGCAGAATGAACTGAAACCAATGGCAGTCTGGAAGGTAGGAAATTTTTTTTTTTTTTAATTCACCGTTCCAGTAGTGTCCTTTGGGAAATGATTGTCAGTAAGGTTATGTGTATGAAAATTGAACATATTGGGCTCCAACATGCAAAATGGGTGGTATTGTCCTTTAATGACCCATTTTTTTTTTTTTTTNACCCATTTTTTTTTTTTTTTAGCAAAACTATTCTCTTGAATTAAATCAGTGAGAAAATGAATGTTCTCTTACTTGTGTCACACAACCTCATGAAACCTCAGGCAACCTCCTCAGGCACCAGCTACATCTGCACATGAAAAAAGTCAAAAGCTGAATAAAGTATTTTTCAGAACAAAAATGATTTCAGCTACTGCTGTCGTCTTCTCTTACTGGAAGATCTCGTCAATGTTCCAAAGACAAGGTGCTTTACAACCCTGACAGGAAAATAAGCCAACACACTACTCTCCTTGTCACATCAGTTTAACTGCATTTAAAGACAATTTAAAAAAAAAAAAAAAAAAAAAAGAACAACTAAAAATCTGATGGTAAAAGGTGTGTGAAGGTGAAAAGAGAAGCCCCTTACCTGCAGTCCCTCTGTGCTGTGTTATCCTGCGGTCCGACTGAGCCAGCCGGCGCCTCATTGCGGCTCCCTGCTGAGAGTTTCCACCTGCAGCTGACATGTCTGCTCTCCCCTGACACTTGCTGTCAGGTCAACAGGTGACCAGGGCCAAAATAGCAGCGCCAAGGCGTGTTTGTGGCAGCTACCAAAGAAAAGCTGAAGAATTTTTTTTTTTTTTTTTTTTTTTTTTCCAGAGCCTGAGCTGTGCGGAAAGGTGCACATGCTGGGTTTAATTTAAACTTTGTTTTGTACTTTGTAATTTGTACTTTGCTTGTTTTTAGGCTCTTTTTTTCTGTTTGCATGGCAGAGATTAAACCTGGTATACAGGTTACTCAAAAAAAAAAAAAAAAACNAAAAAAAAAAAAAAAAAGACATTTATATTTTTAGTTCTGTAAACCACAGTGCACAATTACAGGTTCATTATCCAAAATTAGCCTGTATTCTTTTTGCAGCAGCTCATTAAGGCGAACAGGTTTTCTTTTGCTAATTAGCTCAAATTACCATAATTATGCTCAGGTGCACATTAAGATGACATGCTTTGTGTTGTTCATCAGAATTTGAAAGGGTTTGGATTGTTTGTTGCTTTGTGAAGATGTAAAAATCAGCTTAGAACATTCAGTTTAGACAGTTTAGAACAGGATTCCTGCTCATGCTGTCAAACTCTACCCCAGAGAAGCCTTTCACCTTAACTGAAACTGAAATGTAACAACAGTTGATGTTTTGACTGAGCTCGTGTGCAATCCGGTAATGTTGCAGTGCTTCCTCTGAGATATATAGATATATATATATATATATATATATATATATNTTTTTTTTTTTTTTTGCCACAGAACTGCAATTTACAAATGATTCTTGCCTTTTAAAACACAATTTTGTCATCTCACAGCCACTTCGGTGTGAATGGCAAACAAGAGGTGGAGCTTCACATCTCTGAGAGATACAGATGCAGCACTTTAATCCAACACTTTTCTCACACTGTCCACTAGGGGGCAATGTTATAACACCCTAAGATATCTTATTGGTTTATCAAAAGCTCCCACTAAAATGAAATGAGCTTGAAAACTGGGTAAAAAAAAAAAAAAANAAAAAAAAAAAAAAAAAAAAAAAAAAAAAAAAAAAAAAAAAATACAATTTAGAATATAATTTAGAAAACATTAGGTATTAACAGCCAAGCAGCACAGTGTTTCAATTTATATTTACAGGTATAATCTGTAATCTAAACATAATGGGGCATAATGCAACACAGTGCCACTCCTAAATTGATTAAAGGACCATACCACCCATTTTGCATGTTTGAGGCTAATATATTCAATTTTCAGACATTTACGTTACTGGCAATCATTTCCCAAAGGATAAAACTGTATTTCAGCTGTCCTCAAATTTTGCAAAATCTCTTAATCTTTTCAAAATCAAATATTCATATGATACACCCACCTTAAAAACTGATGTTTCTCCTGCTAATAGTCACACAAAATTATGAAGTCATGGTCATTGAAATATTTTGATAAACACAGTTCTTCTTTTGGGACGATATTACCAGTGGAGACATACATTCACTCCACGCTTTTTATTGCACTTAAATACTAAAATTCTGAAACTTTGAAAAAACTTTTGAAAAAACTTGAATACACGTCTGGTTGGTGATGATGGATTATCTATCCCAAGAACATTTCAAGTATCAACAAGGTGATTTTAATAACATACCAGAATGAAGTGAAACCAATGGCGGTCTAGAAGGTAGGAAAAACATTTTTAATTCACTGTTCCAGTAGAATGCTTTGGGAAATGATTGTCAGTGACCTTATATGTATGCATATTGAATGTATTAGGCTCAAACATGCAAAATGGGTCGTACGGTCCTTTAACAGGTAGTTTAATAAACAGACTAACAAAAGACAACAACTAAATCAACATTATTTATGTTTTCATAAGCCGTTTGTATATCAGTAATGTTTGTAAACAGCAGGAAAAGAGGTCTGTAAGAGACAAACGCAAATATACACTTTTTGCATCATTTAAAAAAAGTGAATTACCTCAAATTTACATACAATAAATACGGAGTGAGACTTTAAATTCAGACCTGAAAGGTTAAATGACCATACCAGTGACTGTCATGTTTGAGCCCAATATATACAATCCTTATACATGTCACATAACTGACGACCATTTCCAAAAATATACTACTTCAGTGATAAATTTATGAAATGTTTTTCCTACCTTCCAGGCAGCCATTGGTTTCAGTTCATTCCAGTACGCCATTAAAATCGACTTATAGAGGCTTGAAACATGCTTGAGATACGTAATCCATCACAGCAAACAAGTTGTCTATTAGGTTTTTTTTCCAAAGTAACTAACTGATCCTACATGAAGCTGCACGGAAGATGATGTACGTCTCCGCTAGGAAATATAGTCCCAGAAGGAGACAGCTTTTACTGAGAAATGAAAATGGCCGCACCTTCTACAATTGTGCATAAGTGTTAGAAGGCGAAACATTGAATTTTAAGGTGGGTGTGTCACCTGAAACGTTTGATTTTGAAAGATTAAGGGATTAAAAAAAAATGACAGGAAACTAAAATATGGTTTTTATGTTTTGGAAATTGGTTGTCATAATGTCACGTATGCGGGTTGTATATACTGGGCTCAAACATGCACAATCGCCGGTATGGTCCTTTAAGAGGCTCATTCATGGCATGGAGAGGCCTAAGTAAGTAAACACCTAGAACCACAACTACTTTATCCAGCAGCCACTTCTTTCCTACACCTACACCTACGCTACACCTGCAACAATACATGAGCCGACAGCTAGCCTGTAGTACAGGCTGTGAGCAATAATGAGCCACTCTCTTCCATTTTCTTCTGTGGGCTTTGCTCCTTTTCCATCCATTTCCTCTGTCTCCCCAGCGTTTCTCTATTTGCCAGGTGCTGCTGTCTGCTTTAATGGCTTCTCATGCAACCGTGCCACATGGCGGCCTGGGAGGTCTGCCGCTGCCTCGTAGCTGGGGAACAGAGGGAGATAACAATGTGCTGATGGCGCCAACCACAACGCCACACAGATGCCTGGGGCACTTTCATTAAAGATGACATGACTCATCTTCTTTCACTCTACCAATATTACACCCTGCTTCTTCCTTCCCAGACGGAGAGAAGAGGGGCTGCTGTCCATTTGTGCAATATTTCAAACAGGAACAGGCAGCCAGAAAAACCTCCATCCCTTTTGTGTGATGTGAACAAACACACACGTGCACAGTCACAGAAACGTGTTAATTAACGGCGTGTTACACGGTTCCAGTGTTGTAATCTCGTCGGAACAAAAATCCATATGCCGCGCGAATAAGCGATCAATCTTGAGGAAACGAGATATTATATTCTGTGGTGAAATTATTATTTTATACAAACAGGTTCGAATGTTGTAGGAACGAGTCGTTGTCCTCTGGGAATAAGATATCGCCTGATGGGAACAAAGATATTACATTGTGTGAAAAGGTCCAAATGTAGTGCAAATACTGTATTATGTTTGTGTAAAATGTTCATCCAGATACCATGCAGAATTTCAGTCCACAGGGTAATTACTTAGAACAAGTCATTAGATAATAATTAGATGATAATATTTAGATAGTTAGTGGTGCTTCATTCTCACAAGATAATAACTTGTCCCTCCTTGATTGTATCTATTTGGCACAACATATGGATCTTGTGTCCAGAAGATAATAATTTGTTCACACATTGTATAATATCTTGTTCCCAAAAGATAAAAAATACCACATATTTTGGATAATTAAATCAGATTACCAGATTTACATGTTGATAAGGGCAAATGGTATCATGCAGCCACTTTCCCTCATTCATACACATCTGTTACCTCTTTTAGCATTGAAAGAGGCATTACTATGTTATTTTCTTATTTACATGTCAGGGAAGCGATTCATAAAACACACTGTCACGCAAACAATATGACCCTTTTCAATCTGGCATTGAATTTCAGAGGTATGAAGCTGGAGTGATGGTTTAAAATGTGTTTCCCTCATGTGTTAGTGAACAATAAATTTTATATTTAAGCCCACTCAGTTGATCATTTAATTTTGATCAGATTTTGCTTCTTCCTAAAAGCCTTAGCCTCTCTCCTCCTTGTCACCAACCCCACCCCCGTGCACCAGGACTCCCTGATAGGATCCACATATACTGTCTTTCTTATCTTGGTGTCAGTCTCTTAAAATGCTGAGCTCCAAAACAGAGAATTTAGGTTTTGTTTGCCAATTTAACATGTAAATTGTACGATGGCATATTAGGGCCAAATGAAAAAAAACAAGGGAGCATTATTTCGAGTTTTTAAACTTGCAAATTTGTGAGTTTAAAAACACGCAAATTTGCCAGTTTAAAAGTTTGAAAAAAAAGTCAGTATGCTCTCCGTATGCTGTATGTGTTAAAAGTCTATGCGTATGATAATTCAGTGATTAAAAGCACAGTTTTCTTTATTGCTAAATCCAGTGGAAAAGTATAATTTAATAAGGTCCTGTACTTTCACTGCAGACATAAGCACAACGTAATTTGCCAGTTTTAAAAGTCAATATGCTTATGATAGTGCATGATATTGCGCTAAAAGCACAAGTATTTCCTTATTGTTCAATCTGATGGAAAAGTATAATTTAATAAGGTAATGTGCAAGGCATCGTCACAATGTGAGACTGTTAATTACGATTCCCCATTTCTCCTTACTTTTCTGAGTTTTAAAAACTCAGAATTTAATAAGGTATAATTTAATAAGGTCATTACTGCAGACAGCCACAATGTAAGGTGATTCCCCCTTATTACTTTTTGAGTTTATAAAGTGGCAAATTTGCTAATTCAAAAAGTGGCAAATTTGCCACTCTTAGCAAATTTGCCACACAAATTTGCCCCCTTGTTTTTTTTTTTGTTTTTTTTTTATGGCCCTAACACGCCATTGTAAAATTGTACTTTGGCAGCAGAGGAAGCAATACAAAGTGTAGCTCTTAAATACGCGGCTGCTCAACAACCCAGCGATCTTACAGCAGCATGTCAGTAACAGGATACGATGCGCTAATTAACAAAAAGAAAGCTTTATGAATGAGCTTCAGTTATCATGACACTTATTTAGCATGAAACTGTGTAGGTACCATGATTTTAATGAATTACCTGCAACAAATCTTATCTTCGTTAAGCTCGTAATGTTCTGTTTTGCTCAATTTACATACATGAGCTGTAAAGAATCATAATGCAGTCCACTACAACATTGCACTAACCACAAGCTCAGAAATGACCATGGAGTTGTATCATTTCCTCTCTGCCACAGTGGCAAAAAAGAATATTACAGACTTGTATAAGCTTCACAAAGATATGATTTATTGCAGGACTGTGGTATTGGATTGCATCCGATTGTAGAAGTGCACCTAATACAGTAAACTGGTAACAGACACGTTTATACAAACATGCTTTTCATGCCCCTCACCACCACAGGGGGGGATATCGTTTTCATCTCATCGCTGTACCGACGTGCTCATATATGTTTCCTTTCCATCCGTCACTCTGTTATAGGACTTATCAGGCTCAGCCACGCTAACGGAGGGATGATCCAATCTCTGGGGAGTATGAGGGTCAGTGGAGGAAACCATGCACAGTCTGGCCTTTTCAGGATTGCCAAAAACTGAGAGATCTCCCACAATGTGGCTGATATCTTTCACACATCATCAGGGCTGCAAAAGGACCATTCAGACACAGAACCCATGTTTTGATTAAAGCACGACCATGAAGCGCAAACTGGCTATTCAACCATTTTGACTGAGTCAGACCAGGAAGTTATTGCGTGTCTCAAACTCCAACTGTAGGCAGCGTCATATTCTTCACGAACACCACCCCTTCCAGATAAAATTGGAAATCCCTTTAGTGTAACTGGGACTGTGACTGCACAAAAGCTTTAGGGATGAATCCTGGAATGTAGCAAAATGGAGATGTCTGACTCTGCGGAGGAGCTGTAACTTTTGTGACCCCGTGGTTGAATACTTAATGGGAGTCTATCTATATCCCAACCGAGCAATCTCTCAATGCCCTCTCTCAACACCTCCCCCTCTGCACACAAATGTGCCATATTTCTCTAGCAAAATCCCCTGATACCTCCCTCTTATTGCTTTTACTGTAGACACAGCAGGAGCTGGGCTATAATGCTACGCTAGCTGAATGCTAACGACATCAGGGCATCTCATTGCGTCTTTATGCAGCTACGAAGCCCCCTCTTTCGCTGTATTTATAGCTCCTCTGTGAGTTCTCCTCTCTCTCTCTCACTCTCCCTCATCTCTGTTTCTTTTCAGTTTCACCTGTCAGCATCTCTATCTTCCCCGCTATCCCTTAATCCACCTCCTACTTTTTTACTTTTCGCTTCCTCTATGCAGAAATGGTCTCAATAGAATGTTACACTGGCTCTTCCACCCTTGCATTCACATCCTTCCTTCCATCATACTCATTTTGACCATATCAGGCTAGGTTATTGTTACCGTACGTGACATGCCTACACAGCCATACAATCCCTCTCTGTCTCCTCTTCATTGGCTTAATCGAATCTTCCTCTGCTGTTAAAATACATGATTTGGGGGTCAGTCTGTTGTTTGTCCTTTTGCATTATTTCTTTGCACGGCGCGGTGAAGCTAATAGCACCTGACCAAAGGCGGCTCTCATTCATCCTCTCACAACAGGCCCTTTCAACTTGCGGCTGATGGAAATACAGTGCTCTTGGAGGTGTAAAAATAGTGTCAAATCTTAACAAAGGCAAATCTAGGAGAAAAGATAGCAGAAATGGGAGGAGGGGTTGCATACTGTTCTGAAAAGAAAAGAAAAGAAATTCTGAGTTTCACAGTCTGCATATAAATATTCCATTAACTTCAGCCCAGCTCCATAACGGTATAGCAGCGCAGTTATGCATTCAGTGCCTGGAATTTGAAATGAAATTATTGTGGGGGGTGGAGAGAGGAGGAGGAGATGGAGGTGGTGAAATAGCCATTTCCTTTCTTCCAATTTTCTCCTCTTCCCTTTTTTTGCCCTTTGCCTTATCATGGGTGACACTAATCCAATTTCAGCTCTGCTTGTGACAGCTCTAACGTGGTTTTGTGTACTGATTCCACCCTTGTGTGTACTCACGCTGACACCCTCACAAACACACAAGCTTACGAACAGGCTCAAAAGGTCACACATCCACATGCACGTGACTAGACAAACACAGACATGCATGTACAGGCCCCCCCCATGCTCTCACAACATATGAACACAGATATATAGAACATACATTCATCCTCATCTGCACAAATGAGAAACAGTTTTCCTATTTTGTTGTTTTTACATTACAAACTGACAAATGATCAACTCTCACTGTCAACTTTATGATGTATAATTTCACAGATTAAAAAAAAAAAGATTTGCAGTATTGCTGACTACTGAACAAAGATGGAAAGAAACACTAGATTTATACAAGTGCTGTATATAAATACAGTTCTGGTGCTTTATTTAACTGTTACCTTACTACATTTAATTAAGAGGTGGTTAATATTTGCCATCTAATCTACCTGGTTATTATGGCTAACTTGTTAGCAAGCATGTGCCCCTTACATATTCTGAGCAAAATAGTTTTCAGTCGGAATCATGGTTTTGACCACCATGTAACTTGAATTCTTTTTGCTCCGTTTTGATCTCCACCAACTCCTGATAAAACTACCTGTGTCATTATTTTGCTTGATGTTCGACTTTCTTCCCCAGGTGCCTGTTAACTTTTTAAGCCATTTTGTTTTGGGCTCCTTGGATTTGGCGTAAAATTGGGTTATCAGAGCTGCTACTTCCAGATTTATATCAGGAGTTGGTGAGAAAAATTGAGATGCAACTGTACCGTACATTTGATTTGCAAACAGGAAACCCAAAGAATTAGCTAAAGCTTCATAGAGCTGTTGTTGTTAAGTCTCTGTGGGTTAGTGATGAGTGATCCTTTGAAATTACACATCGGAATCAGTGTTAATATCAAAAATGTTGGTTAATGTAGGTTTATATATTTTAGTGCCTCTTCTATGACTGGCAAGAAATAATTCTAATCATATTCCAGCCTCTCTAAGGAGTTTAACTTCTGGAAGTTAATGAAAGTTTTTTTAATCTGTTTGTCTAAAGTAAAGTAATGCTCTAATTAAGTTATTTTTGCAACACATAGTCCCTGTACCTGTTTATCTCACACTTACTACCAACAATTCATTAAGAGAAAAATCCACTCTGTTCAATTAAGGTGATTAGCAAAACTGCATTAAGCAAAACTGCATATGTGTCATATTTAGCTCTGTGTTTGTTGGACATGCTGGTAAAGACAGCAACAGAAACGGCGATAAGACCAGGAGCTGGTTTACTCAAAATACAACACATAGTGTACTGGTTTCTGGTTTCTTGAAGATTCTGTTAGTGAAGAAATTAGTTTCTCTGCTTGGCGGATGATGGATTTCTCCCTGTTTGATTTCAGGACTAGAAATAAATCCTGGCTCTTTGATTCTGACTGACACCAAAGCCTGATGTTTACTATTGATATTTTAGAACACAGTTATGGCTGTTGGGAGGGGAACCACCAAACAACAAGTCTGGCCCAGAAAATATAAGGTACATAACAAAGTGTTCATTTTTCTGTATGCAGGTATTGCTGGCTACCTGATATGCAGAAGACTTTTTCCGAGTGCAGTTTCCACAAAGCTTCCCTGCAGTCCAAATGATGTTCTGTCTAAGCCAGGTATTAGTTAAAGGGGCCATACTGGTGGTTTTGCTTGTTTGAGCCTAATAAATACATCTTACATTACTGCCAAAAAATGTACTGAAGTGGTACATTTTAGAATTTTCCTACCTTCCACTGGTTTCAGTTCATTACAGTATGTTACAAAAATCAACTTGCAGAGACCTGAAACGTGGTTGAGATACGTAAGTTTTAATTATTAATTTCTTATTAATTTTTATTTAACTGATTTTTAACTTGGTAAAAAAACAAGTTTTTTTTAATTAACCGATCCAACAAGGAGCTGCACGGATGAAAACATGTCTCCACCACGGTATATAGTCTTAAGAGAAAACTGCTTTTATCAGAGAAATAAAAATGACCATGCCTACATGTGAACATGCATACTAGCGGGTGAAACAGAATTTTAAGGTGGGTGTATAAGCTGAACTTTTGAGTTTGAAAGATTAGGGGATTTGACATAATAATACAAAAATAACTATGATTTTACATTCTGGAAAATGGTTGACAGCAACATAATGTGTATGCAGGTCATATTCAATTGAGCATGAAAAACCTAGAGTATGAGCCTTTACAGAACTTTGTCTTTGTTATTAGAATGACTGTGATGAGTAATGCTGCTAACAGATGCTGCAGATCTGTGTTGATTTCGCACACTGATGGTGCTATTAGCAGGCAAAGGTCATTACATCACTGCAGCAGGTGAAGCGAAGACATGGCGAAAGGACGCAGAAGTGATAAATGAATAGTGAAAACAACTGTCATTTATGTGCTTTCTCCTTTGAGCTGCTTTCATTCTGTGGATTTCAAAAGAAACTTTGTTGTTTTTGACATGTAATTTACCGATCTACCATCTGCCACAATAGATCTGTATGGGTGAATGGACCAATGAGATGCAATGTAGGACTGAATAGAACCAAAAAAGCAGATGATTGTTCCCAGTGTTAGCGATGGAAAAAAAAAATCTGTTTAGGTTTTAAGCTAAAATGAAGATGAACATTCAATAGTTGATGTGTTTGCTCTCTCTTTCCTTTTTTTCTCTTGTAGACTTCTCGGCTACATTTATGCGACCACGTACATGCGACCTGATTCCGAACTTTTGCTCACATGTGACACGTATTGGATACGCATCGTGAAGATGTAAATGGTAAAAAGCCACTTGGAATCAGATATTGTCAGATCCATTTTGGGCCACTTGAATATGTGGAAATAAATTGGATGCGTATCGGATATTCACCAATGTGACTGCGATCTAAATGCAGAGATCGGAATTTCCTTCCCATTCCAACTTCTACACAATGTTCTGCTTTATCTTACTTTATGAATGATGTAAGCGACCTATACAATGACCACTCTCTGTGAACAAAAATGGAGGACATACTCTGTATATCATACATGTTGATGTGGTATTTGTGTCAAACAGACGTGTTAGCATGTGATAACAGGCTCCCACCACAGTCCTTCTCCTCTGTGATCGCCAGATGAAAATACGCATCCTGATGGGAGAATCTTGGTGATAAATGCTCACACAACATATTGAACTTTTCTTTCTGCATCCACGGTCCAGTGTGCCTCCCCCCNCCCCCCCACCCCATGATGCAGCCCCTCCTTCCCCGCATTCACTCTATGTGACTCATATTTCAGTCATCATAACGTTGACTTCATATTGACTAAACTGGATCATTGATTATTTGCTGTTCATATTATTCTGTAATATTTTCTTGTTTTTGATCTTTGTAANCTGGATCATTGATTATTTGCTGTTCATATTATTCTGTAATATTTTCTTGTTTTTGATCTTTGTAATTGACCTGTTTCTACACCTGCGGCTCCTATTGCATCACCCAGTCGTTTGAGGAGAGGGAATCTCTCTTTCAGTAGTCTCTCCTAAGGCTTCTTCCATTTTCCTTATATAATAAGGTTTTTGGGGAGTTTTTTCTCATCTTCTTAGAGATCTTGGGCTGGGTCGGGAACCGTTGATATGTGGGTCTGTAAAGCCCTTTGAGACACTGGATGTGATCCTGGGCTATGAATAAACTTGACTTGACTTGAAAATTTCTAACCTACTGATCACATATAAACTATTCTCTCAGCTTCGTCCATTGAAGCGTTTTGTTTACATCCATCTCAGAAATGTCCTCATGCGCAACTGCATCTGGTGTTTCAGGTCAAAGGTCAAAGCTGTGTAAACACAGGTATCAGATACGGGCCATTTCAGAAAGAAAATGTGAATACGCTGAACAAAAAAATCGGATATAGACAAAATTTGGAATTGCCTTGCAGTGCCTTGCAGCCTTGCAGTGTAAATCCAGCCTGACTGGCACACGTACGCTCACAGTTAAATCTCTGTAGGCCTTCATACTCCCTGTATGCAAGCACATCTGCACACACACAAACACACACATATGTGCACCCTTCAGCACATCGGCGATCATCCCACGTCCCATTCTTATTCCCAAAAGTTTCCAGTGGGAATCATATTTTCAGTTGAGAGACTCCCCCCTCACAGGGAAGCTCCTTTGATTGGTGCATGGCTGGGTAGCGGCGTCTGTATGGGAGGGAAGGTCATGGAGTCTTTGTCAGGATGCTCCACAGAGAACACAGAGAGAAAACAAATGATGGCGAAACAAAAAGCCAACATCAGCCACTGCAGAAAGGGAGGTAATTGCATCAGAAAGTGGTAATTTAAAACAGGGTCATAGTAGCTAGGACTGTGAGTTATGAGAGTGAGTCTGTGTGTGTGTGTGTGTGTTGTGTACTACCCCGTAAATAAAAACACAAGCCCCACTGGTGAAGCAAATCGGTCAGCATTGTGTGTCTGTGCATGTGTGTGTGTGTGCGTGCCATACATCATTCACACAGCACCGCCGCAGAGTGTCTGAGATCACAGGTGAAGTATTGTTTACACTGATATGAAAGATGAATTTCACTCACAATTTTCACCACATTATTCACAAATTGTCATCTTGTGCATTCCGCCTGAAACGTTAGAATTCACAGCATCAGGTCGATGCAGGAGGAAATTAAATGCTTTGTGGGTAATGGGCTCTACTCGGCTCTCAGCCTGTCCGTCATTAATTCAAAGCTGCTATCGGTAACGTAGGTCTGATGTGTCAACAGAAAATAGGCGTTTTGGAATTTTCTGGATTCAGAAAATCCAGAAAACTTCAGCCTGACAAATATGTGCGCAGGCAGATATTATCTGCTGATATTTGCTTATTGCCATCACATTTTGCTGCCATTTTGCACAAAGATATACAGATAAATCCAATAACAAGAAATTTCTTCATTCAAAATACTCCCAATCGATGACAACGTAAAACTACACAGATTGGGGGAAATTCATAATAAAACATGGTAACAACACAGTGTCGTGCTAAATAAGCACCGTGATACTTTAAGCTAATTCATAAAGCTTCCCTTATGTTAATCAGAACGTTGCAGTCACATTACCAACATGTTGTTGTTAGGGGTGTTACAGATAAAAGCTAATGAAGATTAGCATGTTAATGAGTTGTTTCATATATAAAGGATCATACCAGCAATTGTGCATGTTTGAGCCCAAATCTACATACACATTACGTTACTGGCGACCAATTCCCAAAATATACTACTTTAGCGGTAAATTTCAGAATATTTTTCCTACCTTCTAGACTGTCATTGGCTTCAGTTCATTCCAGTATATGAAAATCAACTTGTAGAGGCTCAAAACATGCTTGAAATACATAATCGATCACTGCAACAAGATGTCTGTTAGGCTTTTTGCTGAAATAACTTTATTTAACTGATCCAACACAGAAGACAATATATTTCTCAGCCAGGGAATATAGTTCCAGGAGAAGAAGGCTTTTACTGAGAAATTAAAATGACTGTGCCTTCTACAATCATTCATAAGTGTTAGAAGGTGAAACAATGAATTGTAAAATGGGTGAACATTTGAATTTGAAAGATGAGGAGAAAAAAATAACAGGAAAACTAAAATATGGTTCTATGAGATATTGGTCATCAGTAACATAATATATGCAGCTTGTATATATTGGGCTCAAACATGCACCATCACCGGAATGGTCCTTTAAGGCAAATGCTAAAAGTTGCCAGTAACAGGCGTTTATGGATGAGGAAACATGGTTGCACTTCGATAGCTGCTCTTGTCGGCACATTAAGTCTGGCACTGTGTTTTATGAATCCCCTCCTCCCCATTATGTTGTGAAAAATAGGCAACTCTCACTTTTTGACCACCAAAAACTCATTAGCATTACCATCATGACTGTTGCTATTCCTGCCTGAGCTTCACACAAGTGCAGGGACATTCTGCGGCTATGGCCAAAAGTTAACGAAAGAAACGTAAGAAATAAAACAATGAGTAGAGGCTGGGGGAAAATGTGACCACCAAAAAGGCAGTAAATCCAATACAATAAGCACAAGGTGCTCAAATGACTTCATTACCACTGAGGTCAGGGCAATGGGTCTGTAGTCATTAAGTCCTGTGGTCCTTGGTTTTTTGGGGATGGGGATGATGGTGGAGGACTTGAAGCAGGCTGGTACATGGCATGTCTCCAGTGAGGTGTTGAAGATGTCCGTGAACACTGGAGACAGCTGATCAGCACAGTGCTTCAGGGTGGATGGAGAGACAGAATCAGGCCCGGCTGCTTTGTGGGGGTTCTGCCTCTTAAAGAGCCTGTTAACATCCCTCTCCAGGATGGAGAGGGTCGTTGTAGTGGTGGGAGGGAAGGGGGCCTCTGAGGAGGGCAGTTGTGGAGATGCCCAGGCCACTGCTGAGTGGGGTAAAG
>VXCM01001031.1:0-26071 GCA_014773175.1 Lucifuga dentata | reverse complement strand
TGGAAGGCTAAGGGTGGGGGTGAGTGTCGGAGTCACGGGGGATGGTGTCGTCAGGACCGCTACCGCTACATTGTCTTTCAAAGCGACAGTAGAACTCATTCAGGTTGTTGGCCAGGCGTAGGTCATTGATGGAATTGGGGGCTTTAGGTTTATAGTTGGTGATCTGTTCGAGTCCTTTCCAGACAGAAGCAGAGTCGCTGGCTGAGAATTGGTGTTGAAGTTTCTCAGAGTACAGTCGTTTAGCTTCTCTCACCGCCTTGCTAAACCTGTACTTGGACNGAAGTTTCTCAGAGTACAGTCGTTTAGCTTCTCTCACCGCCTTGCTAAACCTGTACTTGGACTCTCTCTTAAACGCTTCTTCCTTTTGCAACCTTAGCTGTCTGAGTTTAGCTGTGAACCAGGGTTTGTTGTTATTATAAGTCACCCTGATGCGTGAAGGTATGCAGCAGTCCTCACAGAAGCTGATGTAGGACGTCACAGCCTCTGTGAACTCATCCAGACTGTTGGTAGTGGTCCTGAAAACACCCCATTCAGTACAGTCCAAGCACACCTGAAGATCCTCTGTAGCTGCACCGTTCCACTGCTTCGATGTCCTCACAACAGGTTTACACAGCTTAAGTTTCTGCCTGTATGTAGGGATCAAGTGGACCATGACATGATCGGAGTGACCCAGCGCAGCGCAGGGAACGGCGCGATAGGCGTTGTTGATTGGAGTGTAACAGTGATCCAGAATACTATTCTCCCTGGTTGGACATTTGATAGACTGTGTGTATTTAGGAAGTTCGTGGCTGAGGTTACCTTTGTTAAAGTCACNGTTGGACATTTGATAGACTGTGTGTATTTAGGAAGTTCGTGGCTGAGGTTACCTTTGTTAAAGTCACTGAGAACAATAACCAGGGAGTCCGGGTTTGTCCGCTCCACACACAGTATCTGGTCGGCAAGCATATGCTGTGCCTCCTGCACATCAGCCTGCGGTGGGATGCAAACACCGACCAGGATGAATGAAGCGAACTCACGGGGGGAGTAGAACGGTTTACAGTGTATGAACAAAGATTCCAGGTCTGGAGAACAGTGCTGCCGAATCACTGTCACATCATTACACCAGCCACTGTTAATGTAGAAACAGATTCCTCCACCTTTTGTCTTTCCAGAAAGTTCTGTGTCGCGATCCACTCTGAAGAGTTGGAAACCTGCTAACTGTAGCGCAGAGTCCGGTATCGATCCACACAGCCACGTCTCCGTGAAGCACAGGACTGAGGATGACGAAAAGTCTCTGTTTCTCCCCACCAGTAGCTGAAGCTCATCCAGTTTATTAGACAGTGAACGCACATTGGAGAGAAATATTCCCGGAAGCGGTGTGCGAGTTCCACGGCGGCGAAGACACACAAGTGCGCCAGTGCATTTCCCTCTCCTCCGGCGTTTCACGGCGTCTACAAAGGTGAGGACACCTGTGACCAGAATGTCTAATAATTCCATGGAAGGCAAGAGGAAAGTGGGAAATAAATCTGCTGNACCTGTGACCAGAATGTCTAATAATTCCATGGAAGGCAAGAGGAAAGTGGGAAATAAATCTGCTGGATGTGGGAAATAAATCTGCTCCTGATGTTCATGAGCTCAAAAAAACCATCCCCAAAAAACCAAGGACCACAGGTCTTAATGACTACAGACCCATTGCCCTGACCTCAGTGGTAATGAAGTTATTTGAGCGCCTTGTGCTGTCCCACCTCAAAGCCATCACCAACCCACTCCTGGATCCCCTGCAATTCGCCTACAGAGCTAATAGGTCTGTAGACGATGCTGTCAACATGGCTCTCCACTTCATCCTTCAGCACCTGGACTCCCTGGGAACCTATGCCAGGATCCTATTTGTGGACTTCAGCTCTGCATTCAACACAATCATCCCAGCTCTGCTGCAGGACAAGCTCTCCCAGCTAAACGTGCCTGACTCCACCTGTAGGGGGATCACTGACTTCCTGTCTGACAGGAGGCAGCGCGTGAGGCTGGGTAAGCATGTCTGACTCCCGGACCATCAGCACTGGATCCCCCTCAAGGCTGCATCCTTTCTCCTCTGCTCTTCTCCCTGTACACCAACAGCTGCACCTCCAGTCATCAGTCCATCAAGCTCCTGAAGGTCGCGGATGACACCACACTCATCGGACTCATCTCTGGTGAGGATGAGTCTGCCTACAGGTGGGAGACTGACCATCTGGTGACCTGGTGCAGACATAACAACTTGGAGCTCAATGCTCTAAAGACAGTGGAGATGACAGTGGACTACAGAAAGAACCCAGCCCCACCCACCCCCATCACCCTGTGCGACGCCCCAGTCAACACAGTGGAGCACTTCCGCTTCCTGGGCACCATCATCACTGGGGACCTCAAGTGGGAGCTGACCATCAGCTCCCACTTGAGGTTTCTTGAGGTCCCACTTGAGGTTTCTTGGTGAGGGAGCTGACCATCAGCTCCCTCACCAAGAAAGCCCAGCAGAGGATGTATTTCGTGCGGCAGTTGAAGAAGTTCAAACTGCCAACGGCTATGATGGTAGTCTTCTACACTTCCATCATCAAGTCCATCCTCACCTCCTCCATCAGCGTCTGGTACGCTCCTGCCACCGCCAAGGACAAGGGCAGACTGCAGCGTATCATTCGCTCTGCTGAGAGAGTGATTGGCTGCAATCTACCATCCCTCCAGGACCTGCACACTTCCAGGACTCGGAGACAAGTACAAAAGATTGTGGCTGACCCCTCCCACCCCGGACATCATCTTTTTGAGCCACTCCCCTCTGGCAGGAGGCTACGGTCCATCAAGACCAAAACTTCATGCCACAAAAACAGTTTCTTCCCAACTGCAATAGGACTCATTAGTCAGACCAGAGACTGGCACTGAATCTGAATTTGAATCTGAATTTGAATCTGAACATGATCACAAAGTAGGTGGAAGGCATCAAACATGACTGACTGGCGATAACAGAGCGAAATGAATCTGAGATGGGATTTGTCTTGTAATCCTGGCTGCCCTGCAGGAAAACAATGGTCCTCTGGCCACCTGAGAGCCAAACAGTTCTCCTCAGAGATGAGTGACTTAACCCCCCNCTGGATAAGTCAGTACAGTGTTTCTATTTAAGGGGTGTTGGAACAGCCCGGCTCTTTCTAAAGCCCCCTGCAAAACCCCCTTCCATCCATCTTTCCCGGCACAGAGGCTGACCCAGCATGGGGAGCTGGGACTGAATCCATAATCCTCCACTTCCCAGCAGAGATTTCTGGAGAGGGGTTGATACAAAAGTTTTGAACTTGACTTCTGCTGTCACTTTGAACTGAAAATTCTTCATTCTCATGCTTTTTTTTTATCGTGCGTGCCGGTGTGCGTCTGCTGGAAACTTTGATTTGGCAGCACATCTCTGCAGCGATGCGAGTCTGATCTTTTGGAACAAAGCAGCTAAAGATGTAAAAAGATGCAATCAAAGACACAGTTAGGCAGTCCTGTGTGAAGCTTCAAAGTGGGGGATTTGACTACACGCTGTGTTTCTGCACCACTGTCACTAAGATGAGTTAAAGGACCACACCGGCAATTTTGCATGTTTGAGCCCAATATATACAACCCTCAGTACATAACACATTATTGACAGCCAATTTTCAAAACATAAAACGATATTTTAGTTTTCCTATTATTTTTTTAATCTTTCAAAATCAAATGATCAGGTGATACACCCACCTTAAAATTCAATTTTTCACCTCCTAACACTTACGCACAATTGTAGAAGGCACATCATTTTAGAGACTTAAAGGACCATACCATCCATTTTGCATGTTTGAGCCTAATATATTGAATTTTCATACATGTTATGTTACTGACAATCATTTCCCAAATTTCCAAAACATACCTACTGGACCAGTGAATTAAAAAAAAAAAAAAAAAAAAAAAAAANAAAAAAAAAAAAAAAAAAATCCTACCTTCCAGACTGCCATTGGTTTCAGTTCATTCTGGTACACTATTAAAAGATGTGTATTCAGATTGGTGTTTTAGAAGTTACGTAGTTTTAGCATTTAAGTGCAATAAAAAGCGTGGAGTGAACGTATGTCTCCACTGGGAAATATAGTCCCAAAAGAAGACCTGCGTTTATCGAAAAATTTAAATGGTTGTGACTTCACGAGGCTGCGTGACTATTAGCAGGAGAAATGTCGAGTTTTAAGGTGGGTGTATCAATGGAATATTTGATTTTGAAAGATTAAGAGATTTTGCAAAATATCAGGAAAGCTGAAATATGGTTTTATCCTTTGGGAAATGATTGTCAGTAACATAACATGTATGAAAACTGAATATATTAGGCTCAAACATGCAAAATGGGTGGCATGGTCCTTTAAAGAGATTTAAAACATGCTTGAGATATATAATCCATCACAGCAAACACAATGTCTATGAAGTTTTTTTTTTGTTGATGTACTGTAACTTTATTAATCAGTCCAACACGGAGCTGCACAGAAGACAATGTATTTCTCCGCCAAGAAATATAGTCCCAGGAGAAGACGGCTTTTACAGAAAAATTAAAACGGCTTCAACATTCGTGCATAAGTGTTAAAAGGTGAAACACTGAATTTTAACGTGGATGAATCACCTGAACATTTGATTTTGAAAGATATGAGGATTAAAAAAAAACAGGAAAACTAAAGTAGGGTTTTATGTTTTGGAAATTGGCTGTCAGTAACATAACGTGGGTTGTGTATATTGGGCTCAAACATCCACGATCGCCCGTATGGCTTTAATGTGACACAGTGTTTTCTAGAAAACATCTGAGCCATCCAGGATGTTTTGTCCTTGTAATGTGTGGATTAGCATGCGTGCGAGTGCAGATAAGATGCCACTGTGCATTTTGCCAGAGTGTTCACTGTGAACGCGTATCACCATGTAACATTTGGATGCTGCAAGGGTGCGTCTCTGCCAGGTTATTGGTTCTTAGCAGGAATCTCCACATAGGGGGTAAATGGATACCAGATTGTTGGTCTCTTATGTAAAACTCATTAATGAAACATGTGCCAACGTGATAACACGCTCGTCTGTGTGAGTCTTCAACGCTGTTGCTGTTCAAGAAATGTTTACCTCACTGCTACAGAAATGAATTCAATGCTGTATTGTATTAGACGTCCTTTTTATTGATATTTAACAGATATTTGGGCTCCTTCGAACATATTATTTTATTAGTTACTTTTTGTTCCTGGTGATGTATTGGCATTCTGTCTATGAATACTTTCTGTTATCTTGTTATGTCGGTTTCATTGTTTTCCACTATGACATTGAACTAACAATTAACAGTTTTATAGCTCTTTGTAATTAATGGCTTTTTATCTGATTTTCGGGCGCCGTTAACCATCTGGTCAGAGATGGCAGATGACAATTAGCCTTCTGGGCTAACTGTGGCTCATTTACACGTTTCTGTTTTTGCTGCTGATCAATGAACATTGTCCCTGACAAATAAACTAAAACATGTTATGGAGTCTTCATTAAGCTATAAACTGCATGCTTGTTTTATATAGTATATTCCGTGTACATTGTTTTGTGTTAATGTACCCAGTTTTAATTGGTATACCGTATATTTAAAAAAATAAATAAATAAAAAATAACAATAGCCTGCAATAAATGATTGTTTTCATTGATTACCTGCCTGCAACAGCTGGTGCCATACAAAGTTGAATCACTTCATTATGACTCCATCATGCAAGAGATGGTAAGATTTAATAACATGCTGCATTTGGTAATTTGTTGATATGAAACATTTCCCTGCAGCCAGATTTGGAAAGTAATGAGTTTTGTGGCAGTGGGAAAAGAAAAGAGACGTGGGGGACTCAGTGCTCTGCATGTTGGTGTTCTATACAAGTCGGTGTGACTCATGCTTCCCACTCATGTTTCCACATCCTCAGTTCAGGTACATTGCTGTAAGATATATGCAAGATATATTAATGTTCCAGAATGCTGAACTATCTGTGTAGCAGGAAGTACACGTTCTTTTTTTTTCTCATTTTGGGCGACTTTTTTCACTACATGTCTGAGTGAAATACTGGACTTTTTTTTTTTTAAAATTCAGCTACTTTTATCTGACAGCAGCAGTTACTTGTTACTTTGCAGATTCAGACTTTACATTAAACATAAGATAATAGTTGTAAGTTTTAATGTACTTTGAAAAAAAAAATTCTATGCCTGTGGCAAACCTGAGTGAAGTTTGTTTGTCCTCCAACTAACACAAAACTCCAGGAAAATAGTCTCAAGTCGTTTTTGCTGGTTTGGCCTGTTAAAATCCAAAGGAAAGGAAAGGTTGTTTGATGCTATTTGCCTTTACCAACCTTTAATCTGGCACTGCGTTTTATGAATTACCCCCACAGACCTGCAGACATGATCAGAAGTGTTTATTAAGTCATCGTTTAACTGATCTGAAAGGACAAATATCCCCAAAACCTGTCAGGCTGAGCTGTCATCCTTTATATGTCAAACATTGGGGATTTTCATCATTTTTGTCATTTCATTATCTCACTTGTGATTTGTATCTCCAGTTTTGAGGATTTCCATTTTCATAACAATCTGACAGGAACAACGTACAAAGAGTACATGTACTGTATTTTACTGCTAATACTTGATTACTTTAGCAAACATTTTGACTTGTCATGGAGAATTTCTCTCTTAAGCACTCTTCCACTGCTGTCTTTTGGTCATTCATTCTCATGAGAATCACTCATTTGTTGGTCTTGCAGATACATCACCAAGGTTGAAGGTTTTGTGTTCAAACTGCATAAAACAGATCTCCCAGTTTGCAGCACACCTTTACTCTAACGAAATAGAATACAGCCATTTCAAGGTCTGCGACTGAATATCGGGAAAGCATTCTATGATTACAGTCATTATGCCTGAGAAGGCCTCTAAAGATGAGCCTTAAAGTGTGAAGGGCGACTGCTGGGGAGTTTATTGTACACAGCTCCATCGGTTCATTCAGCAGAGAGCCGCTCTGCACAAATAAGTTGTCCATCAAGTCAACAAAACCTCTCATTTAGTGCATAGCTACAGCTCTGCTCTCTCATTCTGATGCCTGTGCCCACCCGGCGCCATGTAACGCCATCAGCCCTGGGATGAGATTACCATAAAGTGTGAGCCGGCTACATTCCGAGCACAAAGGGGCCCCTGCCGTGAGGGGACGCAAGGCTGGATTTTCACAGACTTATTGTCTTCCCGGATGCTGGGTGGCGAGATAAACCTGAACGCAGCAGCGACGTGGGGGGGGATGTATGTTTTTCCGTGTCGTCTGTACCAGATGCTCACGGTGAGCCAAAGACAGCCATGTACCTCCCTCCTCGCCGTTGCTTGCCAGCTTGACACAACCATCTGCGCTTTGGCTTGGCAACTTCTCCTTCCACAGCCAATTTGCACTCTCGCACGATCCTCCTGCTTTCCTGTTCTGCCCTCCAGGGAATTTGTCGAGGCATCGGAGTCCAAGAAGTCCCTCTAGGACCCCTACGAATGAGCTCAGCAATTTGTAATTCCTAAACTCTACCCCGAGCTCT
Source organism: Lucifuga dentata (assembly GCA_014773175.1). Classification (NCBI taxonomy): domain Eukaryota; kingdom Metazoa; phylum Chordata; class Actinopteri; order Ophidiiformes; family Bythitidae; genus Lucifuga; species Lucifuga dentata. The sequence goes on along the minus strand of VXCM01001031.1, from coordinate 18,530 downwards.
CTGTATTCTATTAACATTCATTAAAGCCTATCGAATGCCTGAGAGGAAGCTCTGAGGAAACTACTTTACTTTTAGGAGGTATAAGGTTCGATCTACCTTCAGCCTGAGTTCAACACTGCCTGGAGCCAAAGTTGACCACTTGTGTGATTACATTTTTCTGTGAGGGCAGCAGATTGACTCACTTCATTCTAGGCCAAGAGAAATTACATCTGTGCCAGCTTCTTCATTTCATTTTTCATTTTTCATCTGTGTAGCAATTGAACACAGTCATTTCAGAAAGTCTCCAGATCTTGTTTTAAATAAACCTATCAAGGACTCTTTGCACTTGAGTGGTTGACACATTAATATTCCAAACATCTATTGTGAGACAAGGTAGCTTTGCTTCTTTTAAGAATCAGTTCTAAAGAATTGATTGAGTAATTTTTGTCTGTTAATCGTCTTACTGTATTTTCTTTTTAAACAAGCGAGACTTCCATTTGTTTCTGATAGAAAGCGATATGTTGGTGATATAGCCTTAAAATAATATCATGATAACTCCAGGTACAACATTCAAGACAATATGAACAGTACTGTAACACTGCAAAATGTTGTATTGGTGATTGCAAAAGTATAAAATACTGCAAACTGTAACAACATGAATAAAATTAATTAAAGTATAGAAGTAGGTACAGTAGAGTTTCCCTATAAATAATGAAATCCTGTAATATTTTAGGTTGTAAACAACAACTCAAATTGACCTGCTAATCTTCAGTATAAAGGATAAATAGTCCAACTGAAATGACTCATGATGATAGCTTAAAGGAGCATACCGGTGATTTTGCATGCTTGAGCCCAATAAATATAAAGCACGTTACATTACATTACTGCCAGTCATTTTGCAAAAATGTACCCTAAGATCAGCACGAGATCTTTGGCTTTAGATACGCAGTTAAATACACTCTGAAGTCATCAAAAAGTGCTTTGCTAATTTTACTCCACTGTTAGCTTTTTCTTCACAGGGAGCACAACTCACTAACACTCAAGCTAATCAGCTGCTTGTCTCTCCTCCTCACGTGACTTTCTTGGTATTAACCCCGGTGTTTCTGCTTCAGGTGGAGAAATATGGTTGTTTTGTTCTACTTTTGGTTGTTAGCCAGTTAGCTTTGTAAGCAGCAGAGGCAGCTCCTTTTGAGGAACTAATTCATCAGGCGCTGACCATTAGGTGTTACTTCAGAGCATGCTTGTTTTGTTTCTTCTTGATGTGCATGATACGAAAATTCAAGTCGCATCACGCTGTAATATTGTCAATATTGTGATATGACAAGCTTTCATCATATTAAAAGTTATACTAGTAGTATAATGAACGATATGATATGGCACAGTCCTTGTGTCAGTATCTTGAAAGAAGACAGAATAAAGCAGATCGCTGACTCAAGTAAATGATGCTAGAATATTCTTACATGCTTGATTTTCATGTGAACCTTTTATAATTAAGTCCTTTCCACTCGCTCTCTTACCAAGAGATAGAAACTGCCAGCTACAAGTGTTTAGTCCTGCCTTCAAATAATAACTTCTACAATAAAGACAAATAATGTAATTTTTCTCATTTTGAGGTGAAATATTAGTCAGGCTTTATACTCATTTTTTTGAACTCTTCTGAAGTCACTATGCTTCTCTTTTCGGCAGACTTTACTTGAGTCGACAAAATTTCAAGATTACAGAATATTTAGTGTGTTTGTAGCAGGACTTTTTTGCAGTGTGCAGACAGACATACTGTAAGAGAGGAGTTCAGTCAGAAAAACAGCTGATGGTGAGACGTATGGAGCAGCAGGAATGACGTGGCGTATTGTTGCATAAAATAAATTCAGAGGTAATAAAGAGAATATAGCGGAATCTAAACCGATCCGTGATCTCATGCTACCTGCTGTCTCTTAACTCACTGGCTGCGTTTCACCTCCTGCCATGGCTCATCGTCTTTCTCACCTTCAATTAGTGCCTTTTTAAATCGTTCAAGTGGTTTTTATTGCAAATCAGATAGCTGTCGTGCCCTGAAGGTCTCTCTTTAATATTTTATGTGTAGCTGTGCGGATATCATATGTGATTTCCCATTGCTCTCATTTCATTTTAAGCTTTTATTTCAACCCCATCCTTCAGACCAGAGGAACCAAAGGCCAGTTTCAATAACTGATATTTACATGACTAATTGATGCTGTGGTACCATTCCAGTTTGTTGTTTCCAAACTGCATGAACTCTAATCCAATCTGATAGGGGATCAGAATGGTACAAATTTAGAACAGCTGCATTAGCCTGGGGTGAAGTAATATTACTGAATATTCTGAGGGAATATTCTGAGGTAATTTCTATCGAAATTACGTGTGACTTATTTTGTATAAACTGCCATAAGTTGGCATAAATTGTGCATATTTATGGCTCTTCTTCATTTTGGGGCTGATGCATACCGAGCCGTCCAGAGCCAGCGGTCTGCTTCCTTTTCCATTAAACTCAGCCTGAGATGAGCTGAAGCAAACTGAAACCCGGGTTTTTGGCCCTGCTTCAAAGCAGGCTTGAGAACACGCTTGATATATGTAATCCATCGCAGCAAACATATGTCTATGAGGCTTTTGTCAAAGTAACTTTATTTAACCGATTCAAAACAGAGCTGCACGGAAGACGATGTATGCTTCCACCAGGAAATATAATTTCAGGAGAAGACGGCTTTTACCAAGAAATTAAAACAACCATGCCTTCTGCAACCGTACCTAAGTGTTAGAAGGCAAAACACTGAATTTTAAGGCAGTGTATCACCTGAATATTTGATTTTAAAAGACTAGGGGATTTGAAAAACCACAGGTAAACTAAAATACGGTTTTACGTTTTGGAAATTGATTGCCAGTAACATAACATGTGTGCCGGTTGTATATATTGGGCTCAAACATGCGTGATTGCTGGCATGGTCCTTTAAGGTTAGGTTTGGTACGGCTCCACATGGCTCAGCTTAGTGGAAAAATGGCATTAGATGATATACGATCCTGCAAAACGTGATAGCATTTGGTCTGTAGCTGACAGTAAATCGACATAAGTGCAAATGGTTGGAATTCAGAGCTCATGAGTCTGACTCCCTGTAAATTTTGCTCAATTGGTCCTTTTGTAAGCCGTAATATTTGATTTAGGTGTTCTCCAAAAATCCTCGTTGCAATCAGCATGATTGTCCATCATTGTGTGTGTTTTACTGCAGATCCAGAATCAGATGCAGTATTGTGCAGCTGCATGGAAGACAATATGTTTCTGCCAGGGTTAGGGTCAGGAGAAGTCGGCTTTTACTCAGAAATTAAAACAACCATCCCTTCTACAATCATGCATAAGTGTTGGAAATCAAAACATTGAATTTTACTCTCTTAATGCTTTCTTCTTGCTCATAACCACGCCAGCAGGATAAATGTTATAAAAACACGCATGCAATAATGAAACCTGTGACCTCTCGTTAATAGACGCATATCTGTAGCTGCTGAGTCACGCCGTCACCTGTTCAACAGGAACTGAATGATCCGCTGAGTGAAGACTTGTACATTTTCTCTCTTTGATAACTTGAGCTGCAAATGATGTCAGCGAGCCCTGTTGCTTCGCTTTGTGCTCACTGCACATCCAGATTTCGTTCTGTTTTCGCACACCAGGAGGTGTAGCTAATGGCCTAACGAGCAGCACTTTGAGATATGAGAGCTGAGAGTGGTTTGAAGTTGAATGTGTCTGTGTCAGCTCCATCTGTAGCTTCACAGGGAGGCTGAGAGCTGCGGTGGCTGCTGCAGGGCTGGTGGAGGCCATGCAGAGGGCGAATGTAAAATGCAACATTTTCCTTTTTTTTAAATTTATTTAATGGAAACTTAGCATGCAGCAGTGATTTACATTCAGGTAAACTTACATTTGTAATTGGCAAGCTATATCATTTAATTAAAGCTGCAGCACATGGCACTGAATGTTGGTGTCTCCAAATCTCAATATGAGAAATACTGTAAGAGGTAAGAATGTAAAGGACCATACCGACAATTGTGCATGTTTAAGCCAAATAAATACTTCCCACATACATGTTACATTACTAAAAACCAATATCCAAAACATAAAAACGTATTTTAGTTTTCCTGTTATTTTGCCAAATCCACTAGTCTCTCAAAAATCAAATGTTTAGGTTAAAATTCAGTGTTTCACCTCTTAACACGTATGTCTGAATATAGAAGGTATGGCCATTTTTAATTTCTCGTTAAAAGCAGCCATCTTCTTGGTCTATATTCCCATGGCAGAAATATACATTTTCTTCCCTGTGGCTCCATGTTGGACCAGTTAAATAAAGTTACTTCAACCAAAAACTTAATAGATGTCGTGTTTGCTATGATGGATTACTTATCTCAAGCCCAACTTATTATGTTACGAGAAAAGTTTCTCATTATAGCGAGATAATTTGAAATGTTATTATGACGTGAAATGTTTCTCGTTTTAATGAGACACATCGCTTTTGTGCAATAATGAGAAAAATATGTCATTATAAAGTGAAATTCCCCTGATCAGCCTCACAGCATATACATCAGCCAGTTCTCTGCCAGATTTCTGGAGCGGTCCAGCCTTTATGTTTGCTTGCTTGCTTGTCGTTCTTGCGGTTCCTGATTGTTGTCACTGCCCTTTTGGACTTGTTCGTTAACCTGACTGCTTCTCTGGTTCCTGAATGTAAACCTGTAACCTGCTCACTGATTCCTGTCTCGCCCTTTTCTGTTAGCCCGCTATATATTCTGTTTATGGTCACCGATCCTGCCTCTCCCTTGACTCATCATGACTCAGCTTGTCCTTTTACACGACCTGCATCATTTGAGAAGCCAGTCTGTATCTTTTGCAAATAGAACCATTAAAAAAAAATGTTTCACCTTTTCACCTGTTCTGGTGTGCTTTTGGATCCGCTCACAGAGCTGATACAAACACTGCAACTTTTTAATGCATGTGAAAGTAAAATCACTTCAAACTACAAATCAATGAAAACCAAAAACAAGCTTCAGCGATGCTTCAAACCAGTTTGATGAGGCTGACCAAATGTTTTTTACATTGTTGAGTCAAACGCTATTTTAATAAAGGATTTGGTCACTGCTGTGTAAGAAAATACGCTCGTTTATATTTCAGTATTTTACTTTTTAAGGATGGAGAATTACCAACGGGTAATTGGTTAGCGAGTCAAGTATTGAGGATAAGATGATTTTCTCTTTTGCAGTCTCACTTTATGGATCAAGGCCTCATAAGAAGGTTATATTTTTACACGAAAGCTTTCTGGAGAGCAGCTTCTGAACTTTAATAGAGCAATAAGTTGACACACTCTGGTTGGCCTTGGGAATGGAAAGCCACACATTCAAACTTAACTGTCTGAGAATAATCTAAGTGGTGAATATGAATGAGTGACATTACCTCCCTCTGCTTGTAATGCTACTGTTATTTATAGTCAGTGGTGGAAATTAACAAAGTATATTTACTCTGGTACTGGATTTAAGTACAATTTTGAGATACTTGTACTTCAGTGTGTGTATGTGTGTGTGCGTTTTTTTTTTTTTTTTTNTTTTTTTTTTTTTTTTTGCTGCTTTATCATTTTATTCCATTTCATTTTGGATGGGGGGGGTGCAGGGGTTGGAAGGGTGGCAGGTGGGATGTTTTATTTAACTACATTTAAAGGCAAGGCAAATTTATTTATATAGAAACATTCAAACACAAAGGCAGTTCAAAGTGCTTTACACAAAAAATGCATTAAAAAATGCATTAAAACAACATTTAAAAGACAATAAGAACAAATCAGCTTTTAAAAACCAAGAGTAAATAGGATAAAGTAAAAAAAATAAGATCAAATTAAATAAAATAATGTATAATGCGGTTACAGTATGAAATTAATTAATTGGCCCCAGATTGAGTTGCAGTGCAAAGCTTAATTAAAAGCAGTGCTAAAAAGAAAAGTTTTAAGCCTAGTTTTAACGGTTGTAGCAAACCTGAGACCTTTGGAAGTTTGTTCCAGAGTTGTGGAGTAGAGAAACTAAATGCTGTCTCACTGTGCTTTGTTCTGACTCTGGGAACAGAAAGAGACCAGAATCAGATGACCTAAGAGGTCTGGAGGGTTCTGCAGAATCATGTCGGAGATATATTTTGGTCCTGAGCCATACAGAGCTTTATAAACCAGTAAGAGTATTTTAAAATCAATCCTNAGATATATTTTGGTCCTGAGCCATACAGAGCTTTATAAACCAGTAAGAGTATTTTAAAATCAATCCTCTGACACACAGGCAGCAGGTCAGGGATCTGAGGACTGGAGTGATGTGATCTGCTTTCCTAGTTTTAGAACAAGAGCAGCAGCGAATGTTCTGAATGAGCTGCAGCTGTCTGACTGCTTTTTTAGACAGGCCTGTAAAGATGCCGTTACAGTAGTCCAGCCTACTGAAGATGCATGCACAAGTTTTTGTCGGTTTTGCTGAGACATAAATCCTCTTAATCTGGCTGCATTTTTAAGGTGATAGTAGGCTGATTTTGTAATTGTCTTGATGTGGCTGTTAAAAGTTTAGCTCTGCATTCATCTACTAGAGTTTTGACTTGGTTTTCTGTCTTCAGTGCAAGTGATTCAAGCTCTGATTGTTCTTCTTTGGCCCCAAATACAATTATTTCAGTTTGATCTTTGTTTAACTGCAGGAAATTATGGTACTTCCAGTCACTTACGTCTTTAATGCACTTGCTTGCGATTCAATGGGACTGTAGTCACTTGGTGAGATGGCTATGTAAATTTGGGTGTCACCTGCATTGTGATAAGAGATTTTGTTTATTTGCAAAATGTGAGCCAGTGGGAGCAGAAAGAGATTGAATAAAAGGGGCCCGAAAATCGAACCCTGGGGAACTCTGCATGCCATCTTTGTTCTCCCACATTTGAAGTTGCAGACTGACACAAAGTAGTCTTGCTCTTGTAAATATGTTTTAAACCAGTTAAGAACTGTGCCAGAGAGTCCAACCCAGTTTTCTGGTCTATCTAGTAGTATGTCGTGGTCGATCGTGTCAAATGTAGCACGCAGATCTAATCTAATAACACAAGAAGTGAGATTTGCCAAAGTTTGTGTTTAAACGAATGTCATTTAACACCTTGATAAGTGCTGTTTCAGTGCTATAATGTGGTCGAAATCCAGACTGGAACATATCAAAGCAACTGTTTGAGGCCAAGAAAGTGCCAAGTTGTTGGAAAACAGCTTTTTCAATAATTTTACTTAAAAATGGTAGGTTTGAAATGGTCTACAATTGTTAATAACAGGCATCCACATTGTTGTTTTTTAAGAGAGGCTTTATAACTGCAGTTTTCAAGGCCTTTGGAAAACAGCCTGATAAGAGAGACGTGTTAACTATCTGCAGTACGTCTGAAGCCACACATCTCAAAACATTCTTTAAAAAGCTCATCAGTACAGTATCAAGACAGCAGGTAAAAGAGTTTAAATGTTGCACAATTTCCTCCAGTATTAATGGGCTCAAAGTCTGACATTTTATCTAGGCTGATGTTAAGTATATGTAAGAGTGGCTCAGGTTTTTTTTTAATAATATGGAGGTGCTGATAGTTTGGTCTAAAGGTCTAATGCCAACTAATTTCTTTGCAAGCAATATTTTACATGCAAAACACAAATAAATGTGATGAATTGCTATGGGATAATCTCACCAGCTGAATATAAGCAGCTCCAACATTAACATTTACATTCAGTATATCTCAGCAAAAAAACACACAGTATCTTTAAGGTCTAACAAACATGTTGATTACATTTCCTACCCTTATCAACTTTTGCAAAGCCAGTTTTTTTTTTTTTTTTTTTTTGGAAGTTTTTGAAACCTGCGTTGCTTTTTGTTGTTTGCTTGGGCTGTTGATCTTCTTCTCTTTATTTATTGGTGCATTACTACCTTTTATGGTGCATTAATAATAATAATTATAATAACTTTATTTATATAGAACCTTTCAAAACAGAGCTACAAGCACAGGTGGGTAGTAATGCATTCCATTTACTCCGTTACATTTACTTTAGTAACTTTTTTCACAGAATTGTACTTTACTGAGTAGTTTTATTGCAGGGTACTTTCACCGTTTGAATTCAGTCATGTTCAGTTTTTCTCTCATTGTCAGACACTACTGTCTGCTTCAGCTCTGAAGTAGCCACACCCCAGCCTCCGTTTCCATGGTTTCACCCGGAGCAGAACACTCCTGAAAACAAGTGTTCAGTAGTTCACTGTCTTGGTGGCAAACATGCATGGAGATGATTTAAAGTTAAATCATCTTCTCAATACCTTTGCTACAGGATATGAAGCAGTGATAACTCTGAAGTGAGTCTCTTTTACCTTTGGATGAACAGGACAAAATAAATAGAAAGTAAAGGCTTTCTTAAATTTATCTGAATCAATGTTATACCACGTTCTGTACCAAATTAGACTGACCGAATAAATGCTGTTGGGCAGCCCTTTGTAGGAGTTTGTTGTTAAATTTAGGATCAGATATGACAGCAATATTAATTGCAATATTAATTTGAACTTGGACAGACAGCGGAAGGAGGACTACTTTTAGTGAGAATATGGCAGAGACAAATGAGGTAACTTTTTCCAGAAAAGCTGTGTCGATAATTAATGTATGTAACGCTGGATTATTTCTAACCATCAAGTTTGCATAAGTTGGTTAAAAAAACCCCCAAAAAAACGTTTAACTTACAATCGCTGCTTAAAAAATACACATAGTTGAGCTAACAGCTAATCTGGGTACCGACTGACATCACAACACCATTCTGTTTCCATTTAAAATATCTGGTATATCCGCTGTCTGTCCAAGTTCCTCTGCCAAAACAAACCAATGACGTCCTGTTCCTAACCCGAAAAGTGGACCACTGACTTTTCGGCCCCGCCTCCAAAGTCTTAAAAGTCATCTTTGCGAGCGAGCGAGTGCTGAGTGACCAGTGAACAAGCGCAGGTGAGGCTCGGGGGTGTGTGCTCGCATTGTGCCTTTCCGCTCTCGTGGATGCATAACTGCTTGCTCGCTCTTATCTACGTGCTCTCCCAGTTATGACATTAATCTGATTACATACCGGTCGCCTTTAGCAGCAAGGCCAGATTTGGGAATTGCCAAAAGGTTCCTGACAGCAGAGGATCTCAGACAGCAATCAGGCTTGTAGGGAGTTAAAAGTTTACTGCCGCCAGCTGCCCCACGTGCATTTTTATTTCTTAACACATCAGAAAATTTGTATGCAGAACAAACTTAGGAACTGATGAGATGTCTGAAGCCTGTGGTCTTGCCTATGCCTTAGTGGCTTAGCAACACAACACGGCTACAAAACGGAACATCCTGTTCTGGCATGCATGGTTCTTGCACTTTCATGACGACCAAACAGTTTAACAGTTTGTCTCTGTTTCTTTGTACTTCAAGAATTATGAGAGCCAAGACAACCATGATAGTAGGGCAGACTCTTTAGCACTGTTAGGATCCCCACTTCTTGGTTTTGTCTTTTTTTATAGCCCTCACGTCAATCACATTGATTGGAATGGTCCTTGAACCCCAGAGTATGGATGACCTCCTGTCAGGAATTAGCAGCCATTTAGTAGTCTTTATAATCCCTCATGGAGGAATCATACAGGTTCCGTACTTCCTCATCTCCTCTGCCAGTCGCTTGCCATAGTTGTTTGCCATTGTTTGTTTCTCAATGGCCAACAATAGAATTATGTATTTTGTGTTTATTCCATCTCCCTGCGGTGCAAATGTGTAACTGAGTGAAAATGAAACGGGAATAAAAATAAATACATTTTGGAAAAGCGTGTACTCGGCAAAACCTTCTTCAACTGAACAACTAACAGAATAAACAGCCAGGAGTAACTTTGTTTTCTAACTGGATGACAGCATCCTGAAAAGCCACCACTACTTGGAGTTATTGAACCATTTTCTAAGACTGCAGAGGCTGTTGTTTTTGGTACTTAATTAGAGAAACTGAGGTCCTCTCTGAAATTCAGTGATAAAAATTTGATGGCTTTGTATTTGCAAAAAGCTTTTTCACAAACATTGTAATAGTTTACCTCCCACTCTGATCTGTTCCAGCTCAGCAGCTACAGTCCTGTTGTATGTTTAAACTTGTCTTATTTTACATCTCACAGCGTTTAGGCTGCCAACAAGGATAATGTTCCTTCTCTCATTCTCTATCAATTTCTCTATCCTATTTGTATTAATACATCCATTATTTAATTAAAGTTAGCAGTATCACAATGGTATTATTAGAAGCAAGCAAAAGTCCTATGTTCAAAATTTTACTTAAATGTGAATTAATATCCTTCTTTTTGTTGTAGTTGTGTTTTTATTTTTCATTATTTTAAGATGGGATGGGGTGACATCAGAATCGTAATCATTGTTTATTAGCCAAGTATTTACATACAGGGAGTCTGTTATTTAAAAAAAAAAAAAAAAANAAAAAAAAAAAAAAAAATCTCTACATCGGCCAGAAATGAAATCCCAGTTAACTGGTATGGAAGGCAGCTATGCTAACATACCATCCACTCAGACATGTTTGCAGAAACTGCAAAACATCCATCTGAAACTAAGACAAAGGATCAATTATAGCAAACACGTTTTCGAACCTGAAACCTGCCACTAACTTCAGCTAGTGGAGCTTTTGGCTTAAACCTGTTGCTAACATTAGCTAGTGGAGTGTTTCAGCTTAAACATGCTGCTAATTAGTGGCATATTTTAGCTTAAACCTGCTGCTAACATTAGCTAGCTTTAGCTTAAACCTGCTGGCGTGTTTTAGCTTAAACCTGCTGCTAATTATTAGCTGGCATGTTTTAGCTTAAACCTGCTGCTTACATTAGTTAGTGGAGTGTTTTAACCTTGACTCAGCTAAGCAGGGCTGGACGGTAATCTCTAAGATGTGTTTGACTCTTTAGCTGCAACTTTTCGTTGGTACACTTTGCAAACTGAATATATGACTCCTGAGGTCTGTACCATGAAGCAGGTTCAACAGATCCAGGGTTTCTTTGCCTTAGCTAGCTCGACAAAGCCTAAAACTCCAGTCAGAGATAACGGGTACCACGATGCTGGTTATCAACCGTCTTTGTCAACCCAGGCTTTCCTCATCAAGCTCTGTGCGCGTTCCCATAAAGGGGGCGTGTCGGCCATCATTTACCTCTACTACCAGACAAAATGGACCAATCAGAGCTGTTTATTTCAGTCAGGAGGAGAAAAGTTATCATGCAGGTGTAGCGGTGTCACTGCGTTGTGTTTAAAGATTCACGTTGCTGAGCTTTTTTCTCCAACTTTATTCTGGTCAGACGAAGATAAAAAATAAAAAAAACACAGGCCTCAGCTCCAGCACACATAAACCACTAAAAGAGAAATAATGCCAGACATAAATGAAATCATACGAGTAAAATAAATTGTAAAACATTTAGAACACAACATAATATAATAACAGAAAATGCCATAAACTGATTTAGCATTAAAAAAACAAAGAAAATCAAACATCAAGACATAATAAATAATGATTTAACCAAATTAACTTGCCACAAAAAGAAACTCAACTTACCACGTTGGTCCTAGCCAGGAAAGAGGAAGATTAACAGGGTGCACACCCCAAACAGCAGGGGCACCCATGACCACACAGCTTCCCTGGCCATGCCCCAAAGTGTAATAGTAACAAAAAAACAAGGGAAAGAAAAGGAACGTGAATAATAAATAAATAAACTACAGAAGTGGAGATCAACCAAACCTCATTGCTCTGCTACACAGCGTTATGAAGATTTCAAACACATCATAACTGCTAAAAGCAACACCGTTGCTGCAAATAAGGCTAGGGGGGAATGCTGCAGAAAGTTGCTGATAGTTTATGCGTAAGTTTTCTGTAATTTACCACTCAATGCATCTCAGTGGCCACCATTCATTCCTAATGTGATGCTGCACATTCTACTATTCTGACACTTTAAACTTCATGCAGCAGATTTAAATATTATACTAAGAACTGCATTTATGTCTGACACTGTCCATGTAGGATACATAACAATCACTAGTTTTTGACCAGATCAAAGTGAAATTAATTTTATTAGTTTGTCAACTAATCAAATTTTTAATTGGCATTCTATTGGTGTTCTATTAGCTGTACACTGTATACTATTAATGTAAATTGACAAACTGATTCATGATGTAGTATACTATTAATGTAAACATCATACTGATTCATAATATAGTGAACTATTAATGTATGTTACCTGTGATTTTATAGAAGGCTTCTTTTATAGCGAGTGTGGGCAAATGGCCAGGAACACCACAAACATATAATACGTGTATGGTGGTGGTAGTGTGTGTGTGTGTGTGTGTGTGTGTGTGTGTGTGTGTGTATATATATATATATATATATATACGGAGCTGTGACTTAAAGTAGCGCAAACTGTATGCATCATGTTGCATTTATATATATATATATAATTAATTTCACTTTGATTTGGTCAAAAACTAGTGATTGTTATGCATACAGTTTGCGCTACTTTAAGTCACGGCTCCGTTCGGTAGCATTCCTAATGCACGGCTCGATGAGTTTGCAAAGGGCGACACATTTTATAGTCGATTTCAAGCTGAAACTCTGAACATAACCTGGTCCCCACCAGGTTATGTCTGCAGCATGAGTTGCCATGGTGATCCAGCCAGAGGTTAAAAGAGAACCACCTTTGTGATACTAAAAACCCTGGCTTTAGGCTCAACATACCTCACTAACCCACTAATCTCGCTTTGTGGTACAGCCCTCTGATCTACAACCCAGTCATGTTTAAGATACACAAAATGCTTCAAATGCCCATTTTAGTGTGGTTTTTCACTGGATATAGTCCCTGGATGTCATATCCCTCCACATGCTAAGCTGAAAGTAGTTTGAAACCGCAACTAGTCAACCACACACAATAACAATGTGGGTTTCCGGGGCAATGTTGAAAGCCACTGCTAAATGCACAGAGAATTCTTATAGTTTAGAAACCACGTTTTATAAGTTCATTTAATAGTAAAACGGTTAATCAAAATGTTGGTATGAAAGCCACAGCAATAAAGACATTTGATTCAGTGTTAATATCGACCACATTTCCAGTGGAAAATCTTTTGATGAGTTTCAAATTGAACCCAAGTCTCCTGGGTTAAAAGCTAGGCTAAGTGTTTCCCACTTTCCACTGAACCATTTCAATACCAAAGCCTTTTTCTGATATCTCTGCATAATGCTTTCATAAAGGGGAAATATTTCTCATGGTGTATGGTTTTTTTGTGCTCATTACACAGTATTTCAACTGAACTGAACTTCCTTCCTGTACTGCACTTATCCTAAATATACACCGTTGCAGGATGTGTCATTAAGCGCATGTCTGATTGCAACCAAACAGCTTCATCTTCCTCCTCATTGACCTCAGACTGTTGTTGCTGTGCAGTGGTGGATTATTTGGCCATTCTGATGCTTATGATCAATTTCATTTTGGAGGCTCAGTCTTATTTTGCTCTGAAAAGGTGAATTACATGCATTATTCACATTCTAATATTGTGATGCTATAACAGAACCCCCCCACCTACCCACCCACACACACACACACACACGCGCACTTCATGAAGAAATATGTGCATACTGTTTACAGCCTCATAAATTGCAGACTCAGACATAAAAGATTACATAAAGCAATTCCTTGTGGTTATTTTTCTCACTTCATTTTCTTCACATGGAAATGAACTGCAAAGTTTTCCATACCNCCACCGTGATGGCGTGAACCTCCGACTTGCCTGCTGAGCTGCAGCATAAACATTTACTAACAGGAAAGCAAAGCGAGAAGCCATGGGCAGGGAAGACGATTTTTTTCTCTGCACAGTGTGAAGATCCAGCTTACTGTACCTACATGACAGGAGCTTTGTTACTGGGCCTTGAAGGCCCCCCAAAGCTAGAGGAAGGAGTGACTGCTGTAGCTGACCACACTCTATTATTTAGCAGCGGATCAAAGCTAAGGGAGGATGCGGGGTATTTGCAGGATTGGAAGATACTCCCGGGTTCACCTCACTGCTTCTCAGGTACTGTGGGTGGAAAAGGAAGACTTTTTCAACATATAGCACGGTGCCGAGGTTTAGTTTATCCTGGAGGATGTTTGCTGTAGCTTTTCTGACCTTTTGACTTGGTCAAGGAGAGCATAAAAGAGACCGCTTTAAAGCCAGGGGCTTTAAAAAAAAAAAAAAAAAAGTTCAAAAGCTCATTATAGCTGTATAGTCCCAAGTCACATTTTATCCAGGAGTGTTACCATATAAATGTAAGTATCAGGTTTTTTGTGGATGTGGGTGCCTTTTGCATTCAGGCATTGAATGTGCTGTTAAAGCAGTGTTTGTCTATGTCGATATGCAGTGAAAGCTCATCATTTCAAGGACCATATCGGTGATATTGCATGTTTGAGCCCAATTTGCAACCACATGTTACATTACTGCCAGTCATTTTCCAAAGCATACTACTGGAGCACTAAATATTAGAATTGTTTTTCCTACATTCCGGACTGCCATTGGTTTCAGTTCATTCCAGTACACTATAAAAATCAACTTGTTGATTTTTATAGTGTACTGTATTGTAGTATAGTGTAGTATAGTGTACTGTACTGTATTTGTTGAGACCTGATACATGCTTGAGATAATTCATCTCAGTGAACAAGACATAATTTTTTTTGACAAAGTTACTTAATTTAAGCTATACAAAATGGAGCTACAGGGAAGAAAATATGTCTTCCCCAGGGAATATAGTCCCAGGGCTTTACAGAGAAATTAAAATGACCATGCCTTCTACCTACTGTATGAACATGCATGTAAACAGGCATTGAATTTTAAGGTGGGTGAATCACCAGAAGATTTGATTTTGAAAGAATATGGGATTTGGCAAAATAACAGGAAAACTAAAATATGGTTTTATGTTTTGGAAAAGGGTTGGCATCAACGTAACATATGCAGGTAGTATTTATTGGGCTCAAACATGCAAAATCACTGGTAGGATCCTTTAAGGAACACTGTCACTGATTTGGATGATAGGACATACTTTGTTATTGTTTTATTTTGTCAAATTTGTGAATGAAAGTTAATAGAATCAGGGACTAAGGATTAAGCAGGGAATTTCTTTATTTTACATCCCCAACATTTGTTAAAAAGCATAAACCATAAAAAAGGAGCTTTATGTTTTGTTGCTTTTAAATCAGAGTTGAGGTGAAAACCACACTCGATGTATATTTGCTCTGAAAAGAGGCTTTTGTTAAATAAAAGAAAAAAAAAGCACTACTCAAAATGTTTTCTCCTCGCTTAACATTCACTTTAAAACAAAAAGGCCGTCTAACCAGCGCAGCAGTTCTCTAACCTGTACGGTATATAAAGATGTTTCATAAATCTAATACCTGAACATGATGCATAACAGCGCTTCTCTAAATGTAAGCGCTGGCTGTGCATGTGGCATAAACTGCTGTGCTTAAAGAGCTGCTGGCAACAAATTCAAGTTCCACGGATTTGCATTTCATTCTGAATATCCTATTCAGTGGAGCTGTCCATCCTGACGGAACGAGAGCTACAGGATATTGTGTGGAAACGAATTCACAAGATGAAATATATGTGGCAGAGAACAGCAGCAGAACCCTTATTTTTGAATATAAATATGCTTCAACTGTATACTGAGCCTAGAGCTGCTGTTATGAAAAAAAAAAAAAAATTTGCATGTTGATTTTAAGGTTTTTCATTGTGCCTTTTTGATACAACACAGAACTTCATGGAAGACTGTGTGACTGCGCCAGGGAATACAGCCAGATGAAGATGACTTTTACAAAGAAATTTAAAATGACCACCATCCCTTCTATATTCGGACATACGTATGTGTTAGCAGGTGAAATTTTGAATTTTAAGGCAGGTGTATCACCTGAGCATTTAATTTTAAAAGATTTTGGGATTTGGCAAAATAACAAGAAAACTAAAATACAGCTTTATATTTTGGAAATTGGTTGTCAGAAGCGAAATGTGTATGTGGGTGGCATGTATTGATTTAAAGGACCATACCATCAATTTTGCATGTTTGAGCCTAATATATTAAATTTTCATACACACAAGGTTGCTGACAGTCATTTCCCAAAGGATAAAACCGTTTTTCAGCTTTCCTGATATTTTTCAAAATCTCTTAATCTTTCAAAATCAAATATTCAAGCGATATACCCACCTTAAAAATCACCTGCTAATAGTTACACAGCCTTATGAAGTCACGGTCATTACAATTTTTTTCATAAAAGCAGGTCTTCTTTTGGGACTATATTCCCCGGTGGAGACATACATTCACTCTGCACTTTTTATTGCACTTAAACGCTAAAATTATGAAATTTCAGAAAAAATCTGAATACACGTTTTGTTCATGATAATGGATTACCTATCCCAAGAATGCTTCAAGTATCAACAAGTTAATTTTAATAGCGTACCAGAATGAACTGAAACCAGTGGCGGTCTGGAAGGTAGGATTTTATTTTTTTTTTAACTCACTGTTCCAGTTTTATCCTTTGGGAAATGATTGTCAGTAAATGTAATGTGTATGAAAATTGAATACATTAGGCTCAAACATGCAAAATGGATGGTATAGTCCTTTAAACATGTAAAATCAGAGGTATTGTTATTTAAAAAGCTAAACTAAACCCACTGACGTTGCCAAAATCAGTGACATTTACTGACTGCAGAAAGTATCTCACAAGTCGCCTTAAACATGTGGCCAACACCTGAAAGTGTCTTTTTTTTTTTCATTGTAATATTCCACAGATCAAGTCTTCATCTCAGGTTGCAAAAAGTCAAAAATTTGGGAAGCGGTAAACAGCAGTGCTCTGTTTTTTGACTTGCCAGCAAAAAAGATGGATCCCTATTTTGATCTTTTATTGCCGTGTTTACCAGACTTGCCCTCTCAGAGGTGAAATATCCATTTTAGGAATAAATCTCAGAAATCGTTAAACAGTTCCAGATGATTTCTTTTAGGAGTCCTGCCAATATTCCATTATAGACAGGACACCGTGGGGATTATTTATGGGCATATTTTCCCAGTTAAATATTAGTTTTGGCTCCTCTGAAACTGAAGTATAATGTCTCCAGCCAAGCAGAATAGTTAATAAGGCAGGGGTGCAGAGACGGCGGACTTGGCTGTAACCTTTATGCTTCCCTTGTTGATGTAACTGGATCGATAAGTTAATAGCAAATGCTGGAAATATAAGGGCAAGAAGTCACAGTCCACCTGCCTGTGACCTTTAAACAAAAAACAAAAAAAAAAAGCGTGCTTCCTCTGCAAACTTACAGAGCGACACGATGATTTGAGTTTTGCTGCAGAGGCCAGCAAGAAGCAAAGAACACAAAGTAAGAATCTAAAGAAGTGGACATCACAGTCCTTTTTGGCTTTTAGGACATCTCTTTTTGCTAAATGGACTTGTTTGTCTGCTGGGGGGTCCTGTCAGGAGCTCTGATGTCATTAATATTTGATGGAGCAGGATGGAAGTAACCTTTAAGGCCTCCTGCTGCTCTACACTCCCCGCTGACCTTTTCTTTTTTAGCTGGACTTCCTCCATCAGAAACTAAGTTGTCCTGATGCTGGCTGGACAAAGTGTACACAGTAGGAATCACACTCAAACAGGATGACTTACTTTGAATTTAAAGGGGATTTATTCTGCTTTTTTGTCATTTTTTCCTCATTTTTTTATTGTGTTGTAAAATAGGAATTTTGAACATCATCAAAGTTGTGAAACTTGAAGTTGATGCCTATCAAGACAACTTTAGTTGTGTAGCCCAAAATGTCGCAAACAGCTTTAACAGGCAAAATAACCAGTTCAGGAATAACTATGAGAAACCGTTGCATAGTTTCATATTATTTCTTCTAGGAGTCCTACCAAGAGACAATACACCATGGGGTTTGCAGTAATGCTAAGGCTATTAGACCAACCCATAGGTCTTGAAGAGCCCTGAAAGCTTTGTTTTTTGATTAGTCCTCCACTTCTGAAACATATTGGCGTCAATATGTAACATGTGAACTGCCAACACGCAGCTCAATAACGAGCAATCAGCTACATTACGCATCACTGCAGTCCATTTTCCAGAATACACCACAGGTTTTTGGATTGATTTTCTACCTTCCAGGCAGCCTCTGGATTCATTTATTTCACTGTGGGGTATTTGCTGTGAGAAAGAGCTCGCAGAGAGTCCAAGACCACAATGGAATTAAAAGCTTTTTAGATTTATTGTGTTGTTCTTAATGGTTTGAACAATCATGAGAGGCCTCGGATGCATGTATTTTTTCAATTATCCAATAAATCCAGTCAATCGATGAAAGCTTGCTTGAGATAACTAATCACTTCCTGATGGTGCATTCAAAGGTGCTTTGACATCATAAATGTGAAAGATGGTTATGGCCAGAATATTTACTACAAAAATAAATAAATAAATAAATAAATCTTCTTCTTCTTCTTTTCCTTTCGGCTTTCCCTTCAGGGGTCACCACAGCGAATCATCTGC
>VXCM01001030.1:61902-122175 GCA_014773175.1 Lucifuga dentata | reverse complement strand
CTTACCCGTGAGTCGGTCTCTGCTTCTGGGTTCTCACCTTCCGGCCTGATAGAGGAGGTGTAATCCCAGTGTGGCCCCCACTGTGGCCTTTTCACTCTCTACTGATAATACTGTATGTCAGCTGCTGAATGCCCTATGAAAGCTTGAAATGTCTCAGTCAGACAGTATATGTCCTTCTCTGCCTGTCCTGCATGTCTCTCAGTCTCTCTGCTTTGTAATGAATGGTAGTAATTTGTAAGTTCTGCTGATCTTTCTCTGGCACATTGTAAGGCTTTCTAGGAGCTACTACTAGTCACAAAGTCACTATCAATCACTAAACCTTCTTCATCCCCTTTAAACCTTGGCTGTGTTTGTGTGTGTGTGTGTGAATGTGTCTTCCTTCATCTCTTGTTTGTGCAGCTATCTCTTTCTGTATTTTTGCCTTTTGCTTCTCAAATCCCACTGGATTGGTTTACATGGGGTTTGTATGATGGTTTATATTATAACACAAACCAGTGAAAAGTGACTTCAAATGCATTATACATTCAATCTTGTGTTTTTCTGTCATGTATTAAACGACGCATCAGATCTTGTATCTTTTGTGGTGGTTGTCCCACTTTTTTCATGCTTTGATCAAAGGTTTACAATTCAATATAATGAAAAACAAGGGTATCAAAGTGAAAATAATTTGCACATTTTTCTCTTATTTCTACTCCTCTCCCCTTTCCTCTCCTCTCCTCTCCTCTCCTCTCAGCAGTTCAGTACCAGTCAGGTCTTTATGGAGGAAACACCAACAGCAGTACTCCTCTCTCTGGAAATTCACCCATTGTGTGTGAACGCTGTAGTGAAGTCTGTCGTGGAGAGGTGGTGCGCGTCAAGAACACACACTTCCATGTTCACTGCTTCACCTGTCAAGGTAACATCCCCAGCTCCAATACACACACATTTTTCAGGCAAACACTTCTTAAAGAACCAGAAAATGGTTGTCAGTAACATATGATGGTTGTATTTATTGGGTTTAAACATGCAGAATCATTGGTATTATCCTTTAATGCTCAATTATATATACTTCCATCTCACAATCACAGTGTATTTTTCAACTGTGGACTTATTCATCCATGGTCATGTGTGGATTCCACCCACATCAATTTGCATAATTAAATATTAAATAATTACCAGTATTCAGACTAGAAGGAACCAGCGGGACTGAATAAGGAATAGCTTCTATTTTTGCAAGAAAAGGAAGCTCGATTCACCAGGATCAAAGTCGATCGCAAAGTCTGATACATAATGAAACAGACATTTGGCAACACAGAAGCATCAGTAATTGGAAATCACTGTCACCGTGAACAAATGCTGGATCCCTTCAAAGTGAACAGAACATATGAAAAATTTGATAATTTGGACGCCAATATCATACAGAAGCATTGCGGTTTTGTCTAAATAATATCCAGACAGCAGTTGAGGAAATTTACTGGAAAATTATCTGTGCACAAATAATGTGTAAATTTGAAAGGCTGTGCAGGTGTATTCACAGATTTTTGCTGATTAAACCTATTCTTAGGACAGTGTGGGTGTGTATAGATTATACTCTTGTTGGTGTTGCACCTGTCAGTATGGGAAAATTTACACCTTTATATGATTAAAAATATAGGGAGAATTCATAAAACAAACAAAATCACTGTAGCTACACAGCATCATACTAAACGAGTGCTGTGACAATTTAAGCTCATTCATAAAGTTTTCCTGATGTTAATCAGAGCATTGTTGTTTCAGTTAAAAGCTAATGAAGATTAGCAGGTTAATGACCTGCTTCATATTTTAGAGCTGCACTTTATGCTTCTTCCTCTGGTGTCAAAGTGAAATTGACACATTGAATTAGCAAAGGAATCCTAAATTCTCTGCTTTTGAGCACCGCATTTTAAGAGAAAACTCACCATTTAAACACACAGATTAACTGAGTGGGCTTGGATATCAAATTTATTGATCACTAACACATGTGAGGCAAATACAGTTTAAAACGTCACCCAGACTTCTGAACTTTACCACCTGAAACGTCTTCACTTTTGTTTGATGGTGTATTTATGAATACACCATTTAACATGGAAATTTTGATGGTGTATTCATAAATACCCGACATGGAAATTAGGAAATCCCGTAGTAATTCTTCTTTCAAGGTAAATTCTAAAAGATGCTGTAACAGGCATTTATGAATGAGAGAACGTGGTTGTGTGACGATGTTTGCCATTATCAATGCGTTAAGTCTGGTGCTGTGGTTTATAAATTCCCCCATATTGAGTTTTGTGATCATGTGACATCACATCATTGCTATATTTGCGTTCTGTTGAGGCTTCTGCCACTTTGGACTCTGATTTGAAGCCTGATTTGTGATCCACATGTCTTTCCACAACTGTGACACATTAGTAATGAGCTATAAGACCAATGTCATTGTGTTGTAACTTGTGGGTGTCAGTGCAAGTCCTCAAAGTCCTTAAAGGTCCATCTACCCCCACAAATTTCCCCTGGTGTAAGGTGAAAATGTAAGTGCAGGAATGGAGACTCAGCTTATGAAAAGGCTCAAAATGATACTCTGTGTGTTTTTGTGTGTGTGTGTGCATATAAGAGTGTATCGTCTTTGCTGCACGTGTGCTTGCATGTTTGTGCTCCACCAGCGAGCAGGTGGGACAGAAAGCACAAAAAGAGGTCTGGAGTCAGCAGCTCGCTTAGCAGTGCAGTCAGCAGGATTTCGGCCTGTAGTCAGACTTCAACACGCTAACCTCCTTTCACAGACCTGGACCCCCACAGTCCCAAAGCCCGCTGCAAGACAACGCTTCTCTGTCTGATCGCCTCAGAACGCTCAGCCACAAAGAGTAGGAGGAGGGATTTGTTTGGAAAGATCATATTTTATGTCGTGCATCCGTTTACTGCAGATCTTAAAAATAACTGCTTTTAAAATAACTGGTTGTGATCACTTGTTCAGCTGAATAATTGATGAATTGATGGATTGATTACTCAGTCAAAGCATTCATTCCCTCTGACAGAGCTCAGCTTGATTTATTAAGAGAAGTGTTCCCTTGTTTATATTAAAGTATTTTTTATTTTGTGGAATTGATCTGAGCCTAATGACTGTTTAGCTAATGGACTGCCGGCTGAGCAGACATCAGCAGATGAAGTGGACAAGAATCAAATCATCAGCTTTTAGCACACAGGCGTCTCTATTCTTTCTCTCCTGCTTATTATCTTCTCTTCTCCCTTTCTCCCTCTCTCTCTCTCTCTCTCTCTCTCTCTCTCTGCTGCTCTCTTTTCTCTCGCTCTTTGTTCGTAGCTGTGAATCTCACAGATTTACAATGCCTCTTTGTTTGGTAAACAGTGTAATCTGCTGTTAAAGTGACTGCTCAGGAGAGGAGAGGAAAGGAAAGATGAGATGAGATGAGATGAGATAAAAGAAAAATACAATCAAATGAGAGATACATTTACTTTATCAGACCTGTTATACTTTCTGGAATAACCAAATTTCATCAAATTAATCATCATTAATTTGCTCATTATTGAATTTAAATCCCTAATTTTATATACTTCTCATCTGTCCCTTTCTTGATTAATTGTAAAGCACCTTCTTCCTTCTTTTCCCCTTTTCCCTTCCTTTGATCCATTCATCCATCCATCCATCCAATCAAAGCTGCCACACCAAGGAAATGCATCCCATGTTGATGATGCAAATAGATGAGGGAAGACACTGACAGGACGGCAGACGTGTGCTGGATGGACAGATCGATCGTCTCACTGATACCTCCCCTGGGTCCGCCCGTCTCTTCCTCTCTTCCTCCACATCTTCATCCTTTCACTTTACCGTCTGCTCCCTTTTCTCCTTACGTATTATGCTTTCGCCATTCCTCTTCCTCTAATCTCTCCCTTGACTCCCATCTACCCTTTCTGATCTTTTCTCCACCTCTAATATAATCCCTCTCCTCTCCTCTCCTCTCCTCTCCTCTCCTCTCCTCCATGTACTCATCAGTGGCTTTGTAGTTTCTCTTAGTCATTACAGGGAAAAAGGACAAATACACCAAATAGTCCGACTCTCTGGGTTTCTGGAATCTTTCACTTTTGCTTTGAGCAGTTTCACAAGGCAACTCAAGATAAAAGACTGTGTCATGTCATTAGACTATTAAATCCCATTTATTTTGCCTCTTTTGTCATTGCAAAATAATAAGGGATGGATTGGAAGCATTTTTGTTTAAGGAGACTTCTCATAAGCAACGTATAACAACAGTTTGACAACACAAACGGTATAAACACCCGTACTCATGGCCACTTCAAACTAAAACACAATGGGCATTAAAAATAAACATAAACGTGTCTAAATCCATCCTCCACAATATGATTTGTGATCCAAATTATGTGTCGTGTTGTGTGGCAGCAAGCCTGAAATATGTGATAGCCCAACATCAACAGCAGGAATAGAATAATACATTTTTAACCTAGAATGGTCATAACCTTACATTGTTTGATCAATAGCAAACTGTTTTCCAAAGCTATAGATGAGTGTTTATCATTATCATTATTATTTTCACAGGATCAAAATAAATGGTTTCGATTACCTTTATAAAATTTACATTGATAAGAAAAACTGCAGAACATTTTCTGGAGGTGAACGGGAGTAAAGTTTAGTAGAATAATGGAACAGCAGGTGCTTTGACTTCTCAAGACTTTCATGGTTTTTCTTACTTAGTAAAGCCTATTGACCCACTTTGGTTTGAAGTTTGGCTTTCAGAACATAGCAGGGGGAAGGAATATTCAGTCTATTTTATCTGTATTAGTGTATGTTCAGTCTTACAGACAGTCATGGATGGATACGTTGTTTCTTCAGAAGGACAAACTCTGAAGCTCTAACCACCATATCCTCTCAGCTCTACAGCTCTTCACTCAAATTTCGTGTTTGACCTTCTATTAGAATGTGTGTGTACAAGATGTATGAGTGTGTGTGAGCATCTGTGTCTGTGTGCTCTCATGCTTGGGTATTTTATATTTTTAAGCGTATTTGGAAACAAAACCAAAAAGATGAGGCAGTTAACTTGCATAAAGCCTCCAGGAGTTCTTTTATTTCTTTCATCTATCCTCATTTTTATCCCTTAAATCAATTTTCCTTAGCCAGTTTCTATCACTCCCTCGACCTTTTGCTTATGCTGTAGGCAGTAAACAAAGAAATCATTATCTGGTGTCTCTGGTGTGTGTGTCCATCCCTCTGGCATTTGTGTCTAAGAGGCTACAAATCGCTGTTAACAGATGTAGGAAAAAAAGTGCTTAAATACTTCAGTGACTTAGAAGAACTGGAGTTGAACCTGCAGCCTGAAGAGCAGAAGGAAGGAAAACTAATGAATCTGGTGGAGGAGAGAGTGAAGAAAAGAATGGAGACTGTGCCAATTATGACCTAAAAGTATATTTTTCTGACCATTTTACCACTACAAGCTTCTGTAGAATAAATTATGTACTGTATAATAAAATTGAAAAGAACAGGGTGCATTCAGAGACTTGGAGGAAGGGGGGCAATAAGGGCCACAAGTCATTTTTGCCGCGGGGCCTCAGCTGGTTAATCAGGCCATGCCTTTTTTCATGTGAATGCAGAGTTTAGATGATTTCCCGAAGCTGAAATCCCTTTTGGTCATTGTAGAGGTTATTTCTGTACATTGAGAATAAGTCAGAGGTTACTACCTGGACTGTCTTGGGACCTTTATGGCTTTTGTGTGACAGCTGATTTGCTGGAGATGGGCTGATCTGATGCTGCATGATGAGACAGAGGGAGTGGATGACTCTGTACGGTGAAGGTTAAGATGTTACTCTATCTGCCATTAGATCAACCATCCACCAAAAACAACCAACAATGGTCTGCTTATTTACTTTTACATATTTGACCACTATGTAAAATAAAATGAAATCACTATAGAATTTGTCATCTGCTGGGGAAAAATAAATAAATAAAAGTGCTATGTTAAGCTGCCAGAGCTCTGCTGGCTGCACGGGAACCATCTGGTAAGTGTAGATTCAGCACACACAGCAGACTAAATCAAGAAAACCTTCAGAGTTTGGGACAACAGGTTGGGTCAGCAAAGGTCAAGGAGAGCCAGAGTGAGATCACATGGGGTCAAAAGGTCTCTCCTGACAGTTTTATGGCCGGGAAGCGAGTGTCAATTGACAAGACTTTGACCTGTGTGAACATTATGCTTCAGTCAGCAAGTTCAAGTGTCACAAGAATTGTCCTGACTGTCCCTGAAAGTCTGAAATGTCATGTGACACATGGACTAATGAATGGCGGCAGGCACATCCTCATTGATATTCGGTGGTTTCCTTCTGTGGCATGTCCTGCATCTATAACTCTGCATCTATCCAAGGAAAGTTGTGATCAAAATCTTGGCACCGTGAAAGACTGTGATGGCAAAAAAATACAGTATGATCTGAGCATGACCTTAAACTCAGCATACAGACACTGTGGTTTGTCTTAGTACATCTTCGACATTATTTGGGTCCATCAATAAACAAGGCTTTTTCAGTAGCCTTGAGTGAATGTGGAAATGATTAAAAATAACGACCCATGACATTTTCAGATAAATCAATTTCCATTTACTTTCTGTCAAGAATTAAAAAGTGTCTGCAGAGTTAAACTTTTCTAACAGAGCATCTATATTAGGAGCAATGCTCAATACCGAGACCTTCAATAGACTAATGTCAGCCTAATTAAGGTCCGCTAATAGTTCAACAATCAATAAGTCCAGAAAAAGTAGGAAAACTCTGCAAGAAGTAGCAAAATGTGGCAAAACTATATTGAGAGCACATACATATGCTATTTGATGGTCTTATTTGTTTAAAATAACGTTGAACTTAAGCTGTATCAATGAACAGAAAGCACCATAGTCACCAAACTCATCATGTATGGAACCTTTTGGCTCTATACATGAAGAGGACAGAACATGTGAAATCTAAATATACCAGAGAAGTCCCTGTGGAGAGGCCAAGCCTCAACAGCTCCCTCGCTTCCTGGTTTTTCTCCGGATCTTAATAGCTTTCCATTTAGACAGTGATGAATGTGTGAATGCTATCAGCTGCGTAAGGGAGGAAGGAAAGGACCAGGCTATCATCTTCAAGTGTGTGTCTGTGAGAGACTGCAGTAGAGAGGTAAACTACATATATGTGTATGCTGTATGTTTATGTGTAGATATGTATTTATCATGTTGTCACGCTTGGCTAAAACCCTCATACTCTAACTTCAGATTAGGTCATGTCCATAATTTAACTTCATTTGAAGAGTACATACTAATCTGTTTTATGAAACCTGTATAAATCCAGATTTGGCCCTTGTAAGATTTATGTTATGAGTGCATATATAGAAGCTTAGACACAAATAATAATATTGATGAAATATACCTACGTAACTTGACTATGTGGAGTGCTTGCACACTGTCCATGGTGCTGAACACCATAGTAATAATGTGTCACAGGAGCCTATTTCAAGCACATAGTATATAACAGGTATAAGAGTTCTCTAAAATATTATCAATAACTGCAATATCTTATGTTCAGCCTGCAATTCTGAGCTTTAAACACTGAGTAGATCTGAATATTCAGTCAAAAAAATGAATTCAAAAATGCCTCATAGTGTGGACCTCAGGATAATATAATGCGCCGATCCTCCAAAATCAACTTAAGCCATATAGTCAAAGCACAATCTTCAGAAGTGGAAATTTCTACATCTCATACAATATAACTCCAAATGTGGCTTTTCTCTTTGCATTGATGCTGATGAAGGTCCTCATTTGTGCATTGACATCCAGACTGTCCATAATATTGATATGAACATGTATGAGAGCAAATTGTATCAGTCTCATTTGTGTTGCTTTGTGTTTAACCATGTTTTCAGACGGCACATGGAGAATGTTTTCTCTGATGATGCAGTTGGAATGGGGAAATATAGGCATCGTTTAATGAGGTTTTTAGCTTTGTTGTGAATGGAGTGTTTAGACATACAGTATTTGTGGTTATGTCATTTATGGCGTTACTGAAAGAATTGGCAAAGATGACTCTGAGCATTTTCAGCTGCAGCTCCAGTCTGGCTCTAAGTGCAAGGGAAGGTGAAGGCATTCTCTGTTGGTACCTTATTGGCTGCCTTAATAACCACCTTGCATGGTTATGCTCATATGGGTGTTCATTTATCTGTGTATGTCAATGTATATGTGTTTTATGTAGCACATACTTTTGTGTGTGTATGTGAGTGTGTGTCGGTCGTAACTCTCACACTGTGTTCAGCATTAGTCTCAAGCTGACTGATAAAGGCCACGCTGGCATTTTAAAGTTGCGCGACAGCAGCTTTGCCATGATAATATGGCATCAAAGACAAAGGAGACAGGAGAGCTGAATGTTTTGTGTTGGAGGATGTTTTATTCATGTGATAAATGCATCCAAAAACCAAAGTAATCATTCAGGTGAAAGCCAACAGATGAAGACAAACTTAATGCTTTGTATGTTTACTGGAAATTGCAAACAGCACCATGTGTTTTCCCTGCTGGAAAATTGACCATCATGAATAAATTTGTATTTTATTTCTCCCATTAGGTATTTTTGTGTAACAGTCTTGTGCAGTGTAAACATAAACATTTTACAGTCATGGTGCTCTTATCTGTTCAAGCTTGAGTGTGAATTTTCAGTGCTCAGCATTTGCAGAAGATATAATTTCAAGCAGTCCAGCGATAACAGATGAAACAAACGGTAATGCATGCAAATAATTATATTAGGATAGCATTTTTTGATAAGAAGTTCAAAATTTGTCTTGGAGTGAATTCAGATGTCCTTAGGTTTCACTAAAGCCCTTTGAAAGTTCTGCAAAATACACATCACTCATGATGGCAATATGTTTTCCTTATGCAATTGGAATCTAAATTCGGATCCAGTTTATAAAGTTTGCAGGAAGAAATTGAAACAATTCATTGGTTTTCCAGCTGACATCAAGGAATACTTAAAGGTTTCTATACTGTTTGTATTTCTATAGCTTGGCTCCAATAGGTCTCGCCCCCTCTGCTGCCGCCACCGAGCTACTTAACACGCTGGCTCAGATCAGATCTGGGTTTATATCCATTAGCTTAATTAGAGACCAGACATTCAATTCACTGTCAGATGGCTTGGACTGCTGACTAGATGTGTAACTTGCAGTACATGTTTCAGATGTGTAACTTGCAGTACATGTCGTACCCCTGGCTGCTATATACTGCAGTTTACAGTATATCTTTACTGGTTGTGTATATCTCACTGTTGAATATCTCTTAGCTTTTACTCTGCAGGTCATAGCGACATAGGTTGAATTGCGTATATCTGAATGGTTAAACATGGCGTAGACACTGACAGCCGCTGCTCATGGTGAATTGTTCTTCGTAATGTCCACAAATAACCTTTGTTTTGATAAATACTCTAAACAGAGATAAAAAATCAACTCCCAGCTGGAGCAAATCATTGTTCAGCAGTTCCGCTCCTTTAAACTGTCCAACCAACCAGCTCAGCAAAGGCCTCCTCACCCTCATCGTAGCAGGGCTACAAGCAATCATTTGGCTGAAGGTCTTTACATTTGCAAAATAAAAACCATATATCATGCTGTCAGTATTCAGTACACACTGTATGTGTGTAGGTGTCTTTATGTGTGTTAACAAGGTCACCAAAGCTGTAATCTATAAATCATAAAGGACATATGTAGCACGTCACACTCCTATTGGACATATAGCAGACACAGGGCGTATTGGACACAAACATGCACATACTGTATATGCTCATAACATATTTTGTGTATTAACAGATTTATTGTGACAAATTAGATGGCTATTTGATTTATCCCCAAAACCCAAACTAGAGATTAACCCTTTAGAAGACAGAACTCCTTTCTTGTCTTCCAGCTTTCTCCACATACACACACAGACACACACACACCATACTAACCATGATCACTGTTAACAGACCTCAAATAAGAAGGTAAACCATTTTGTTTAGTGGATTTAGTGGTGCCTGATCTCCTATGCCTCCATTTTTGCTAATATTGATTTGTTTTTCTTTTTTTTAGCAACAAATAGCTTCTCTTTATTATTTGCATGTGGAATGTTGGATGACTTACACACTTGTTTCTATCTACCCTGCTACCCACTGACAGCATACAGCACACTTCCTCTTTAGGAAGCCATATCTGCCTGTCGAGCCTCTGTTTGGTCATGATCTGTCTGTTTTGTGTCTGAGTGTGTGTTTTTCCTCTCTGTCTGTCCAGTGTGCGGCTGTGACCTGGTGCACTCAGGTTTCTTCCACCACTCAGGTGAGTATATCTGCACAGAGGACTACCAGCGGCTCCACGGGACCCAGTGTGACAGCTGTGATCAGTACATCAGTGGAGAGGTGGTGTCCGCTCTGGGGAGGACCTACCACCCACACTGCTTCGTCTGCAGCATCTGCAAGTAGGGAAAGAGTGTGTGCATTTGTGTGTGATGGGGGTCTTTTTCAGGCTTGGGGCTCATTGTTCAGCACCGTGAAATCAAAATTTACAAAGTAGTGAGTTATCCTCATCTTTAACTTGAGAATTACAAAAACAAAAGCAATGAGATTCTAGCTGGCCTGCATATAGATCATTATTAATTCTGCAAGTCAAGTCGCTGTTGCATATACTGTATTATGTGACCACAGGTAGCCAGCTTGGTGGCCACTTTGCAATTAAAATGCTATTATGCATGCTGACTGTAGGCCAACGCATTTTTGGGCCTGTGCTTTATTCCAAAGAATATGAATGTGAGTTGACGAAAATGAAAGTGGTAAATGGAGTGTGTCAAGTAAGCGGTTCATTAAAATTTTTTTTTTTTTTTTTTNCCCCCCCCCCCCCCCCGTGTGTGTGTGCGTGTGTGCGTGCGTGTGTGTGTGTGTGTGCGCGTACATCAGCAGCAAAAATAAATTGCTTGGCCTCCAGTAATGACATTGCAAATGCAGCTTATTCATTTGTAAATGTTGATGTTGGCTGATTCTGCAAGTTGCAGTCAGTTGGTGTCTCTCAAATGACTTTTTGCCAAAAACAATTTCCCAACTAAGACAGCAGCCATTTTTAATGTGTGTCATACTCCCACACACAGAGTTTGGAAATTTACCAAAATTTGCGTGTGTGTGTGTGTGTGTGTGTGTTTACAGGAGCCCATTCCCAATTGGAGACAGGGTGACCTTCTGTGGGAAGAAGTGTGTGTGTCAGCAGTGTTCACACACACTGAACAACGACAAGCCCGTCAAGGTCCATGGACCCAGCTGTAAGAAATGCACACACATAAATTCACATGTGCACACATGTATACCCATTATGCCACACAAATAAGTGTATACATGTGCATATACACACACATCTATACATTTTGTACACAGTAACGTGTGGAAGGCATAATTAATCATAACCTGTGCAGTTACAGAAAAATAATGTATGATATGAAGTGTGTTTTTTCATGACTGCACAGGTAGCTGTTTGGAAGAAATCATGATATGGCCTCCAACTAATAATATCTTCATTTTTTATTAATTTATATTTTTTAATTAAGCATCATTTTGTCTGTATTATTAATATTGTAATATCCAATATTATATTTTACGTCTATTTTTAGCATATTTATATGCTAAATGACTAAAACAATTAAAGAACTTTTAAAATTATTATTGCTTTCTGTCAATCAGCTAATTGATTAATCATCTAATTATTTTGCAAAAATGCAAAATAATTTGCCTTAGGGGATAATAAAGTTAATAAGATCAAATCAAATATTTTGAGGTGATACGCTCATTAAATGTACATTTTTGTTGGTGGTCTTTGGTAACCTTGGAATAAATTTTGTTTTCATACTCCAACAAATAGGACAAAGTAATTGCCCAGTAACATCTAAAGTAAATAGTTCTATTCTTTGGTATTTATTTAGAAAAGTGACAAGACTGCTATGTCAGAGCTGTATGATGATCTGAAAGTAAAATGCCTTCCAGCCAATCAGCATCCAGTATTTCTGACCCATGGATTATGAGTGTTTGTTACCCTTCAGGTGAAATAAACTAAAATAATTTAACAGTTCACCTGCTGAACACTGCTCAACATAGCCGCATTCCCTGCAGCCACCCACCTACACACACACACACACACACACACACACACACACACATGGAAGGTGGTCTGCTGCTCCAGGTAGAGTGCTAGCCTGGTTCTGGTTGCTCCATCTGGCAGAGACAGTGTGACTCATGACAGGAGGGGGGGATGACAAGAGAGAGGGAGGAGGAGGAGGNAGGAGGAGGAGGAGGAGGAGGATGGGAGGAGGAAGATGTGAGTTTGGCAGAGCAAAGAGGCAAAGGCAGAGAGAAAGGATGATAAATGCTTGAAAATTTGAAAGTGGTCTTATCTTCCTGGTGTGCTTTCTCATGCTTCGCTGCCTGCATTATCTCCTCTCCTCTCCTCTCCTCTCCTCTCCTCCAGACTGTGCAGGTTGTGGTGAGGAGATCAAACAGGGTCAGTCTCTTCTGGCTCTGGAGCGTCAGTGGCACGTCAGTTGTTTTAAATGTCGAACATGCGGCTGTCCGCTCACTGGAGAATACATCAGCAAGTAGGTGCTTCAGATCCTCCAATATGAGCATGCTTTTGTGGATATCAAACATTTCTCAGGTCATCCACTTTATTTTTTCTAAAATCAACTTTACTGACTTTATGGCTTATATTTGAGGCGTGGCCTAGTATAGCATTTGTTCAAAGATTCACGTCAGATTTTATCCTACTTTGGTATGACAAAATTTTAATTTATTTGCTGAGTAACATCCTGCAAATATCAATGCATCATTTAATCAATCAGATTTGATTGGACAATCCTATCCAACCGTTACAATGGTGATTAGATTCAATAGCAATGTTATTTCTTGAGTCAGTTCCACTTGACTTTCAATCACGATTCAGTGGCAATTTGATATTTTTTAAACCTGAGCAATGCAGAGTCAGCATTTTTTATAATTGATGCATTGATGCAGATTAATCCTTACACTCCCAGTTTTTAAACAACTAGAGCCACACAATGTATTTAGAGTTTCATGTGTGGATGTCACTGTGTTGTTTTTGCCAGTCCACACTGTAAGCCCTGATAAGTTCATTCAACTTAAAAAAAAAAAAAAAAAAAAAAAGCAGGGTAACTCGTTGCCCTAAAAAAGTTAAGTTATGCGTTGTTGAGCAAACAAAAAAGTATATATTCAGTGAACCTAGGATTCTCAATAGAAAAGCCTCAAATGTTTAGGTATAATGAACTAATATTGCATGGTTAACTCACCCTAAAAAAGTTAAGTTATGCATTGTTGAACAAACAAAAAAGTATATGTTTAGCACATGCAAAGTCCACACAGAAAAGAACCAATCAGCCTCGAACCCAGGACTTTCTTACTGTGAGGCAACAGAGCTAACCACTGAGCCACAAGATTTAAGCAATAAGTTTATGCTTTGCTAATAGCAATGGGCAAAACTAAACTAAGTTGATTCAACTCAAAAACTCTAACTGAATAAAAAAAAATATCCAAAAAGTACAACTAACTCAAAATCATNGATTCAACTCAAAAACTCTAACTGAATAAAAAAAAATATCCAAAAAGTACAACTAACTCAAAATCATTAGTTCATATATGTAATATGTTGGGGGTACAATTAACTAAATTAGGTATAATTAACTAATTTCTTTGAGTTTAAACAACATCTGGGATTTACACCTTACAAAAACAATGTGTTAAAGGATGCTAAACAATGAAAAGAGGTCAATCTAAAATCAGACCTGGTCCTTTCTGTCCTGACAGAGACGGGATACCGTACTGTGAGACTGACTACCACACTCAGTTTGGGATCAGGTGTGAGAGCTGCAACAGATACATCAGCGGCAGAGTTCTGGAGGTGAGCATGTTTGTCCATGTGTCAATATCGTGTACATTTTATGTGCATGTGAATATGTGTATGAGTGTATGAAGGAGAGATAATGTGCATGATGTCTGGGTGAGTGCTGAAAGTGTGTGTTTCTGTGGCTGTTTGAAGCTGTGAAAAACACAGCTGTCCTTAAAATAACTGAAGTGGTGACTGATGGTGCAGAAGTTTTGAAAAACAACAGAGCGACACCATCTCCTCTGGTCTACTTATCCCTTTCTTCCTTTTTTTATCGCCTCACAACTCATTATTTTTCCTTTCCTTTCCTTTCCTTTCCTTTCCTTTCCTTTCTTTTCCTTTCCTTTCCTTTTTCCTCCCTATCTCTCCTTCAGGCTGGAGGGAAGCACTACCACCCTAGCTGTGCCAAGTGTGCTCGCTGTAACATGATGTTCCTGGAAGGAGACGAGATGTATTTAACGGGTAAGGAGGAGAGGAGAGGAGAGGAGAGGAGAGGAGAGGAGAGTTGAGTTCTTAACAATGTGCTACTTAATTTAAATTAACTCCATATTTAAGGTCTTCTTAAAGGATAACCCCCTTTCACTGCCTCCATTCATTTCTACTTCAATTGTTAAGGATTTCTCAAATATCTTGTACTTAATGAGATACACATTGTACCCTTTAAAATCTACCTATATTAATAATTAAGGACTTTTCTTGAAATTATGCGTTTAAAGGTATATTGTAAACTTAGGGTGTGTAGTATGTTTTCAGTGTTAATTTAGGGAGATATTAAGGGATTCTAGGTTTGAATACACTGTAAAATGTGACCAGTTGATCTTACTTAAAAAAATCTAGGAAACCGATTGCCTTGAAGGTAAGTAAACATAATTATTAGTCTTAAGTGCAAGTAGACATAAAGTAAACATAACTTAAGACTAATAGTTATATTTACTTACCTTTTTCAAGGTAANCAAGTAGACATAAAGTAAACATAACTTAAGACTAATAGTTATATTTACTTACCTTTTTCAAGGTAATTAGTTTCCTAGATTTTTTAAAGTAAGATCAATTTGTCACATTTTACAGTGTATATTTCCAAGAATGACAAAAATTTGAGTTTTCCCATTTTACAACAAACTAATCACGAGTGTCAGGGAAACTTATTTAAATATAGTACATCCACGCAGTCCAGAAATGAGGTATGAGCAGCCAAAATAAGTAAAAACACTTGTGTGGGTGTTCCATGCTTCTGCTGTACTATAACTGTAATGTGTGGTGACCTGATAAAGAGTTTTCCATTATTTAGAGTATAGACAGGTGCACTTTCAGCATTCATCATTCACTGATTCACACTCAAACCAGGCCTGGAAACCCTTGTGAATATACGTTGGTTGCCACAAAAAAGTGCTGCTGCATTCGGGTGCTAACAGGAATAAAAATAGACTTGTATCATTGCTATTGAATTAGCTGTTCTCTGCAAGTACCCAGATGGCTTGTGTCTTTCTGCATCTGTGGAAGTGTTTCTCTGCATGTGTGTGTGTGTGTGTGTGTGTGTGTGCGAGAGAGAGAGAGAGAGAGAGAGAGAGAGAGAGAGTAACCTGATAAATGGGTGCTTTTAACAAAGTACTGTTATATAGGTTATTGATCTCACATATAACATCCTCTACTACATCAATGGTGAACACACACACACACACACACACACACACACACACACACACACATGCACATACACCTTCCCCCATCTGATGTTTTCTTGATGTACACAAAGGTTGGAGTCAATTACCTCCAAACCTTTGCCTCTGCTGTGCCCATTATTCTGCTCTGCCTCTGACAGTTGGCATTAATCTGAATGAAACCAGCTCTGTTGGAAGTTTAATTGAATCATCCAGGAGATTCTCTTTTACAAATGAGATTACAGTAATTAATAAACTCAATCATGGAATCAAAGAGATTCACTATGAGGTTATTGGCAACCCTGTTAGAGACTCTGTGAGATATCACAGTAAGCCAAGCTCATGTTTTTTAATATGTTTTTGAAATACTAAGTTGTATCTCCGAGCAATGTCAGCAGTTAGCGTCATTTATTTCATGTCTCATCTTGGAGTCAGCTTATCTTTTTAACCCTTACCATGCTGGTTCCCTGATCTTAACCATGTGGTTTTATTACATAACAGTGCCATAATCAACTTAAATTTGTATGTTTTCAGTGAGTGCTCTATCAGGTAATGTTGAAGATGCATATAATTCTGGCAGAATCGCATTTACCCCAAATAATGCTAATTAGTTTCAATTGTTCATAATTTGTAATTTGGATGTAATTTAATAACTATACACTGTAAGCTTGTTTTAAAGAGGACATATTATGTTCCCATATACTCCCATATTTTCCTCCCTTTTATAAGTAATATAAATAGAATAAATAGGAAGTGTGTGTTGAATATTGCCAATGTTGCAAAGTTGAGGTTCACACCTATAGAAATACCACCAGTATAAAAAAACCCATGGGTCCTGCCCTAAAAGCCTTGTTTTTGATTGGTTCTTATTTCTGTAACATGTTTACTTCAATATTTAACACGTGAATTTACCTGCTTCCACACCTGGTTAGGCACACCCACAAAGTACAAGGCTAGCAATGCTAGCTTCTGTGTTTTGCAGTCTATGGGGGGGGGNAGGGGGGTCTTAAAGAGACAGTAACTAAAATGACCTGTTTTCACTCAATGTGCAGAGTGGTGCTGCAGCAGGGGAGAGCAATGGATAAATGTGTTTGCACATAAAAGAATTGTAAAGGTTTCAAATCAGACCTCTTAATGAAAATAAGAACGTGAAAATCTGTATGTTTCCTTCAAGGTAAAGCCAGTACAGTACAATGATGTAAAACATTTCAAATTGAAAGTGGCAAAATTTTTTACAGCAAAGATTACTTGGCATCTGACTGAATTGAATCCACATTTTACTGTAGAGTCACTGTAGCATAACATGTAGCAGACACACAGTGTGTGGCAGACACGCAGAGCTGCCACACAGGTCGACACTTCCTGTTACACCTCATTGACATTCTACTGCTCTGCTGCTCAAAGCCACCAGTAAAACGAAGCATTTACATATTGTACTTGGAGTCTGTGTGTGCTTGTGGCTGTGTGTGTATATGTTTATTTCTTTTTTTCTAGGGAGTAAATGTGTGCATATTTTTTCTTTGCGTAACCATATGTATCTATGTGAATGTATGTGTGTGTGTCTGAGTGTGTCTCAGTGTGTGTGTGTGTGTGTGTGTGTGTGTGTGTGTGTGTGTGTGCTGAGCTCCAGTGGGCTGCCCCAAGGTTACATTCACTCCTTTTGATGAGTTCAGACATGTAGGAGGGCTGAGCAATCACCCTCGTGAGACTCACTCAATTACAACACACGTGCACGCGCATGCACTCACACACACATTACATTCACACACACACGCTTGCAATCAATATCTCATGATACATGTCTTGAATAAGAAGTAGTGTGTGTGTATGTGTGTGTGTGTGTGTGTGTGTAGCAGGTGTGGGGTCTATTTTATGAACTGAACATGTATGCATCAGCTCAATTTCGGCTCTTAAAAACGCGTCGATGATGGGGATGGGTCCCGCTGGTGTGTACATTGACCACACAGTGATTCTCATCATCCAGCTCTGTTCAGAAGTCTGACAAATTTCATTTTGTATCACTGAACTTTCACCTTGTTCAAGTGGTGTGGAGGTGCTATTAGTTAAAAAAAACTAATAGCACCTCCACTCCATTCCCAATAATTTCATTAAACTGCAAAGTAAATCATAGTAAATAACATATTAGTAGGGTTCAGGGCTGCAATTTATTACTTTAAAAAAAAAAAAGTCAATAATGAGAAATTATGTCACGTGTTAACTGAAATAGAACTGATGTTAGAAAATGTATTGTTATTTACCAAAATTAAAACATTTAAATGAAATAAAACAGAGGAAAGCAAGAAGATATCATTTCAGAATTTGGAATTGTAAACCAGATTATGCTAGGTGGATTATATCTGCTCTGCTTTGCGAGTTCCTGGCGTTTGGAATCCCCTGGAAGAACGGGCAGATGTGGCTGGGGAGAGAAAATCTCCAGTAATATTGTTTTTCTGGCAGCAACATGATTGATTAATGAAGGCTAAACTTGACAAGTCAACTACTACAACCACTACACAGAACAATATAATTTTAGCAAACAGCACCAGATTAAAATAATTGACAGGTAAAGCATAACTTCTTCAACTGTGTGGCTCACAATTTATATCATTTCAAAATATACTGTATATTTCACATTGCAAAATGCTATTTAAAGGACCATACCGACCATGTTTACATGTTTGAGCCTAATATATTCAATTTTCTTACATGTAATGTTACTGACAATCATTTCCCAAAGCATACTACTGGAACCTTCCAGACCGTCATTGGTTTCAGTTCATTCTGGTACGCTATTAAAATCAACTTGTTGAGACTTGAAATGTCCTTGGCATAGGTAATTCATCATCGTGAACAAGACATGTATTCAGGGTTTTTTTTTTTTCAAAGTTTCATAATTTTAGAGTTTAAGTGCAATAAAAAGTGTGGAGTGAATGTATGTCTCCACCGGGGAATATAGTCCCAAAAGAAGACCTGTGTTTATCAAAAAATTTAAATGACAGTGACTTCATAAGGCTGCGTAACTATTAGCAGACGAAACATTAATTTTTAAGGTGGGTGTATCGCTTGAATATTTGATTCTGAAAGATTAAGAGATTTTAAAAAATATCAGGAAAGCTGAAATACGGTTTTATCCTTTGGGAAATGATTGTCAGTAACTTTATGTGAATGAAAATTGAATATATTCGGCTCAAACATGCATAATCACTGGTATGGTCCTTTAAGCATTGACATAAAAAGTGGATTTTTACATATTTGTTCTTCACAAATTGGTCATTCATTATTAGTAGAGTAGAGATGACAACTAAAAATAACTGTATTCACTGTAAAAATCATTTATCTCTGTCTCACAAAAGTTGCTTTTCAACTCATGAAGGTCAAAAGATTCTACATGGATAAAGAAACAGATACAGTTTACTGCTCCTCTGTTTGTTTAGCAGCACAAAACACTTTTATACACATTAGCCCGGTGTTTGTGTGTGTGTTTATGTGCTGTTTCTCAGGCTATCATGATTCAGCAAAGAGCATAATGCATGAGGCTATTTACATATCTTTTACTATATGGCATTTACATTTCAAATGGCACATGCACAAACATCAGCGTTGCTTTTTCACATTGCGTTGGCTGCCTTCATCCCTTCCTTTGAATATCAGCAGACAAGATAAAGAGCCAGTATTGTCCAACGTTTAACCTCCTTTTGCATAAAGTCAAGAAAAAAATTCTGCACAGATTCATTCCAAAATGAAGCATTTATCATGGAGAAGGTCTTAAAAAAAAAAAAGAATATGACCAGTGTGTTCTGAGTGACTGCCTGATGAATTCCACAGTGGTGACTTTCTCAGAAGTGATGTACAGTACAATGTTTTTCAATGAATTCTTTTTGTGCAACATTTAGAATCTCCTCATCCAGGAGATAAAAGATTTCAAGTCCAAGGCCATACATCTGCTCAGCCGCAGAGCTGAGGAGTGTGGGTGGGACGGGGGTGCACTGAATCATCACGCATGCTTTCTGTCGACAGTATTGATTGTGTGTGTGTGTGTGGACCAAATTTATGGTGTTGGTAGGGGTTGTATATTAGTCACGATAAGCTAACTGAGCCCATTCTGTTGGCCTACACTGCCCCAAGGCCCAAGAAAATGATACAGAGTCAGCTAGGCTAGGTTTCCATTATACTGTATGTGTGTGTGTGTGTGTGTGTGTGTGTGTGTGTGTACATGCGTGTTATATTACTGTCATTATTACAGATCAGATGCACATGCATATAACATCCTGACATTAGCAGTTTGTGGTTGTGAATAAAATCTTATAGCCTTCATATTTTCTCTTTCTTGCTTTCTCTCTTTTGCATTGCAGCAGGTTCCACTTCATCATTCTTCTTTACCTTTCATTCACTCTTTCTCTCTACCACTCTCTCACCTCTCTTACTCTCTCTTTTGACCTCCATCTCTCGCTTTTCTTTCTTTTTTCTGTTCTATTTCAGTCGGAAAAAACTACAAATGTTATGTGGATTCATAAGTATATAATGTTAATTCCAGTGTTGATTTACCTGTTTGATCAATCTCTCTCTCTCTCTCTCTCTCTCTCTCTCTCTCTCTCTCTCTCTCTCTCCTTCCTCCTTCTCCCTGAATGTGTATTTGTGTGAAGAAAAACAAGAGTTACATCCCTTGTTCTCACACCAGATAAACTCCTTGCATGTGTGTGTGTGTGTATGTGTGTGTGTGTGTCTCTCTATCTGTGTGTGTATCCTTGTTGATGGATGGTGATAAAGTTGAGAAAGGCTGATCTACTCTTCAGCGGATCCCATAAAACTGTAGAGCTACTGCCCACACAGTAAAGTAAACCGTGTGTGTGTGTGTGTGTGTGTGTGTGTGTGTGTGTGTTGTTTCAGGTTCAGAGGTTTGGCACCCGATGTGTAAAGAAGCAGCTCGACTGGAGAGGAAGCTGAGGGTGAGTGCTACTCCAAACTCCCAAAACCACTTTTTGATTGTTGTGGCTGAACTGGAATCATGTAATTTGTAGTTTTGCTAGCTAAACCAAAACCATACTTTGCATTAAAAGGATTGGAACTACAGCAACATTACCCTCCAGATAGATGAAGTTTTGATATAAAATTAACTTCATGGTCTGGGACATTTGACCAAATGTTCAAACAGCATCAGTAGATTTCCACGAATAATTAAAAGCTTGTAACTTACAGTTAGCCCACGGATAAATTACATGAGAGGAAGAGAATTTCCAAAATAGCCTGGTAATAATTTGTGGCAAAAACATGTCATCATATCCCAAATGCAAAAAAAAAAGAAGAAAAAAAAAAAAAANAAAAAAAAAAAAAAAGAAGATCCGCCTGGAAACAAGAGCCACAGAAAATCTTTCATGTATTGGATCTCTTTAAAATGTGATTACATGTAGTGAACTTGTGTGTGTGTGTGTGTGTGTGTGTGTGTGTGTGTGTGTGTGTGTGTGTGTCATTCCACTAGCTGAGACGCACATCTGAGACAGCATCCATTTCTCCACCGGGCTCCTCTCCTCTCCTTGGCTCTCCTCACCGGCTCATCTGTGTGAGTACTGTCATGGTTACGCCAACATCGCCATGTCAATCAAATAGAACCAATGGAGACAAGGGCTGACAGTTTCACCGAAAGCTCATTCTGTCAGCACTATCTGTCTCTGAACACACTTCTTCATCTGTCAGTCTGTCTGTTTGTTCGGCCGCTCGTCCAACTTCCTGTTTCACTGTATCAGAGTTTCTGCCAATGGTGGAAAAAGTACTCCAATCAATTAAACGAGTAATTAGTAATAATACAGTGGAAAAATACTCCATTACTACTCCTGTTTTCAAACAAACCTAAGTGTTAACTGCTTGATCAACTGCTGTGAAAGCTTCTTTTTTAATTAGTTTTTTACTTATATAACATGGTTACGACAGCGTATTAGGCCGTATGAAGAAGAAAAAAAAGGGGGCATTATTTCGAGGTTTTAAACTTGCAAAATTTCCAAGTTTAAAAACACGCATATTTGCCAGTTTAAAAAGTCAAAAAAAATAAAAATAAAAATTCCATATGCTGTCTGTATGCCGTATGTTTTAAAAGTCCATATGCATATGATAATTCGATGATTTTGCGCTAAAAGCACAGTTTTCTTTATTGCTAAATCCAATGGAAAAGTATAATTTAATAAAGTCATGTACTTTTACTTCAGACACAGTCACAACGTAATTTGCCAGTTTTAAAAGTCAGTATGCTTATGATAATGCATGATATTACGCTAAAAGCACAAGTATATCCTTATTGTTAAACAAATGGAAAAGTATAATTTAATAAGGTCATGTGCAGGCATAGTCACAACATGAGGCGGTTAATTCCAGTTCCCTATTTCTCCTTATTTTTATGAGTTGTAAAAACTCCAAATTTAATAAGGTATAATTTAATAAGGTCTTTACTACAGACAGTCACAACATAAGGCAGTGATTCCCCCTTATTA
Source organism: Lucifuga dentata (assembly GCA_014773175.1). NCBI lineage: Eukaryota > Metazoa > Chordata > Actinopteri > Ophidiiformes > Bythitidae > Lucifuga > Lucifuga dentata. The sequence goes on along the minus strand of VXCM01001030.1, from coordinate 100,132 downwards.
TTATTTTGAGTTTAAAAAGTGAAAATTTGCGAGTTTAAAAGTTCGAAATAATGCTCCCTCATTGTTTTTTCTTCATATGGCCCTAATGATGTCGTACATGATGACATCAACATGTAACATAAATTTACTTGCTTACATACCTCATTTCCCCTTTAAATTTTAACAACTTATAGAGTAAATTCTGTCACCTTTTTAACCTTTCTGAAAAATGAATTATGTGCCATCAAGTTAAGGCTGAGATGTAAGATACAGAAGAATTTGAATAATTGTACTTAGAGTACTTTCTACTGGTGTCGACATGTCCATAAAACCAAATATAAGCTGGTAATAGTCATTGATTGAATTATAGCCACTTTATTGTATCCAAGGACACTGTCCAATAATACACATAAAAAAATCAAGTATTTTATGTATTGAAATGTGGTTATGTGTTTAAAATAAATTTTCAGAGCTCCTATATGTTGTGTTTTCTATTGTTCGTGACTTTTCTCATGGGAAATTGTATTTATAGTGCAATATAATATAGTGACTGAATAGGTATACAAGTATTTTAATTTAAATTGTCTTACTCAGTATAATTCTACTCTCTGATTCTGTCGTTCTTTTGTGTGACTCTATTGCTCTCTCTCTCTCTCTCTCTCTCTCTCTCTCTCTCTCTCAGTCAAAGGTAGACAGCGAGGTGCTGGCCTATAAGCAGTTGGCAGCTCTGCCAAGGGTCAAAGCCATGTACGGCATCCAGCAGCCGGACATCATCCCTTATCAGGCCGACCACGCGCACACACTCCTCTCAGATGACACACTGGAGCGATACAGCTTTGGCCAGGTACAGACACACACACTTACACACACACCACACAGCATGAACATCATTTTAATTTACAGCATCTCACAAGGAAAAACATCTACTTCCCCTTCTTATCCAGTCTTTAGGTTTCCTGTCTCCTTACTCTCATGTAAGTACACGTCCTCTGCTGCACTCTGTGTGTGTGTGTGTGTGTGTGTGTGTGTTGTGAACACAATACTGAATATTAAACAACTTTCAATGTGATTAAAAATGTGATTGTGTTTTTTGAACGAGCCTTCAAGCCTCTTAAGTTACTGCATTTAGTAAATGAAATCTCTCTCTCTCTCTCTCTCTCTCTCTCTCTCTCTCTCTCCAGGATCTGTTGGACAGTGTGGAGTTGAGAACGAGGCGTTCGTCCAGCTCTGCCCTCACAGTCTCTCCTGCACATAATCGCCATGGAGGCTCTCCGCTGCACTACTATCACCCTGGTAATACACACAAGCACACACACTCACACTTATCACATTTGCACACTCAAAACATGCGGAACATAAGAGTTGAAAAGAAAAACCAACCTACTGGGGTCCCAACCTGAATCTGTCATCCTGCATTATTGTATTTGGACATGATTCTTCAGCGTATCTGCCATCTGTCTCTGTCTGTCTGTCTCTCTCTCTCTGCCTGTCTGTAAATGTGGGCCATTCTGTTGCTCATGCTTTGGTTTCTGTCACTGTGATTGGCTGGGCTGACTGCAGGCAGTGAGAGTGGCAGGAGTTCACCCTATCACAGTCAGCCAGAGCCCAGGTGTGCCACACCCACCACCACTTACCAAGCCCCCAAGCATTTCCATGTGCCAGGTAGGCCATCATCCTTTACCCTGACCCCTGACCTGTATGCTGACCTTTAACCCCCCCCCACCTCAGATCCTAACTGACTCAGCCTCCAAATATTTACAGCTTTCGTTCAGACCAGCTTTCATTCCATGTCAGACCCTGCTCCCTCAGATCAGCCTTAAATTCTAATATCCATCTGACACATGATACACCCCAAGATCAAATTCTTCATCCTCCAAACACCCAGGCTCACCCATTTCTAATTCATTCCCATAATTTGATTTTCTTCCTAGTCCAGATCTTGGCAACAGATCCTGCAAAACACATCTACAGCGAGCTTTTAACCTAATTGTTGTACTTTTACATTTGTACTAGCATTATTATGGCTCATATGAATGATTTAATCTGAAGACTAACCCTGTTTAATCTTACTTAAATCTTCCATGAGTCCTCCATGTCATCAAGTTAACACCTTTCCTCCCTGAACATTTTCCTCTGTCTCTCTTCATTTGAAATGGCTGTTACTTTTCAGTATAAGCTGTGCATTTGGTTTCCCACTATTCCACCATTCCCTCCTCCTGCCTTTATTCCATTTCTCACTGCATGTTCCCTCTGAACCTTTTTTTCTGAAGCTGTTTTTCCTTGCCAGCTCTGCGGCAGCACTCCCTTCATGCTTTTTACACTGAGCAAATACTTTTTTGGCGGATGCTTTTAACCAAAGTGCCTTATAGTACCGTGAGTGCATACAAATTTAGCGTGACAAGCCCAATGGGAGTCAAACCCCAAACTTTGTGCAATATTTGAAGCTATTTTTAATTTTTTTTCTTACTACAGGTTCCAGCACTTAGACTGTGGCGCTTTTTCAGCTCTCATAGTTGAATAATTGCAGAGGAAATAATGCTCCACCAAACGAGCTACACAGCGCCATCGCTCATCATCTGAGTTTCTCACTCCTCGCCTTTATCTTTTCCTTTTCCTCTCCATCCCTCCCTCTGTCAACCCTTCAACTTGTGCTCTCCTCCCTTCTCTTTATTGCTGTGCCATCTGCTGCTCTTTGCCATAATAAGCCTGTGAATCTGTATTAATCAGCCTCTCTGCACGTCAGTCAGGTTGTCTGGATGCACAGCGTCACCTCTCCCACAGCACTTTATTACTGCTGCTGTCAGGTTTATGGTTAAGGAGACTGTGAATGTATACAGCTAATTTGGCGGAATGGGATGCATAAGAGAATCCCACCTACGCCTCTCTCCTCTCCTCTCCTCTCCTCTCCTCTCTTAATTCATTCTCCCGCCCCCACTAACCCTCATGTTGATTCTCTTCCCAGCATCTGAGGAAACCAGCATCTACAGGAAACCTCCTGTCTATAAGAGACAAGGTTGGTCGGTTCCTCACAGTGCAATGCTTTTTATAGCTTTTATTACTCTCTCTGCTTGTCAGCCAGTCTGTTGTGTCTGCATTGTGAATGCATGCTTAGTATGAAACATGCCTCTGTTTGCCAGTAAAGTTTGAATCTGTAACAGGAAGACATTTTGAGAGATAGTTCTAGAAATTCACCCCTGTCGACGGAAATAAGACAAATATAGTAGTAACAAAAGTATTGTACTCCAGATGAAGAAGTTTTACCAGATTTTTACCTGAGATATGAAGCTAGTGGTGTGTAAAGAGACCAACAGGGAGTACAGGTGAGGCTGGATGGTGGTGAGAAGCGGCGGCAAACGCTCTGAGTGTGTTGGTCATCCATCAGCGCTCAGATGGCAGGTCTGACAGAGTTACACTTCCTTAGAAACACTCTGGATGATTTACTCCACACCACAAAGTGCTGACAAACCTCTCCTCTCAGTCTGAGGATACAATCTGTAATCCAGGCTGTGTGAGTAAACTTAAACTCGCTCTATAAATTACCGACTTCTCATATTAAAGTAAAGGACAATAATCAGGTACTTCATAATAACGCCTGGCTGCACCTCAGGACATTTTGGAGGAGCTCTTTAAGAACTAGTTCCACATTTTAACAGATTAAGTATGTATGTTTTTCTCATTCAGGCCTAAAAATTACAGCATATTACATAATGCGTATGTAAATTTTCTTTGCTTTGCATTTCAATACTGCTAAAATAACTTTTTATGTGTAGAATCTAACAAGGGGCGTGTTTTAGAAATTAACCTTGGCCAGGAATCTCTATTCATGGCAACTCTTGCTTAACCCTTTGGAGTCTAAAGTCACTTTTGACACAGTGTTTCTGATTTTTTTAAGACTTTCTTTTATTTTCAAGAATCTTATAGAATCAAGTAGAAAACTGACATTTTTTTTTATAATTTTAGAATTTTTTTTTTTTTACTAATTTTTTTTTTAATTGGAATTTTTTTTTTCTTGAATGATTGATGATGAAAAATTGATTTGAGACTCCAGAGGGTTAATACATTTGTCTTTGTTAACTAAATGTTTACAATAAAAATGTCTTAATAGTAATAATCTGAAAAACACACAATGACAGAGAGACAAGTAAACTAGCCTCTTGGCTAATTGTGGCAACTTTATTGTGTGTGTTAATAAATAATTGTGTGTGATAAAATAAATAAGAAAGGGAGAGGGAGAGAACTTATATGTACAACTGCAATTTAATTTAAGATTGTCTGAAGGCTTGGTTGCACGCTTGTATCCAGAGTGTCGCCTCTTCTCTCGTGTCACGATTCACCATAGCCAGAAAGCCTTCGAAACTTTCTTTAAACATCACCGTCTCCTCCACACACGACTGAAAAATTACATTTATCTTCTTATTCTTTACAAAAATTTCACATGTGAATTTATTAGATGCAAAACCACATGCCATGTGACAACTTCACATTTTATTGCATAGTTATTGTCATCGTTGTTGGATCATGTGCTAATGGAAGCCGTGTATCATATCTTATCTCATTTATTCATGTTCTCTGCCCTCCTTTCCTCCTTTCCCCTTCACTGTTGTCTTGTTGACGTGTCTCCTCTCCTCCCTTCCTCTCCCCTGCTGTGTCCTCCCTTCTCTTCCTTCACTTGAAGTGCACCACTTTATCTGTCTTGTTTCTCTGGCACACACAACATGCAGGCACAGATATAAAACCTCTTACATTTACAACAAAGCTAAAAAGTAAATTTTTCTCCTTTCACCATGATGTTATTTCATGCATAAAAATCAGGCTGAACTGGAAAAGGTTTTAGAATCTCAGTGTTGTGAATTTGTCTTAAATAAAACACAGTGGGTGATTTATCTTCTCTCGTTGCTTTTTTCTTTCTCTGACTCATTCCATCATAAATCTCCTCCCCTTTGACAGCCAGTAAGAGTAAAATCAATGGGAACCTTAATTCCAGCCATCTTTCTACCTCCAACTGTAACAACATTTACCATCCAGACTCCAATTACTACCCATACACAGGTTCTCCTAAAGGTACTGCTCTCTTTGTCAAACACACACTTCAACATAACCAAGCACTTCATCTCTTTCACACATTCTACGCTGTACTTACACATACACAATGTAAACACTGGATTCAATCATTTTAAAGTGACTTGATGTATGCCTTTTTTTATTCTTCTCACTTGTCCTTGCTTTGTCTCGCCTTCATTCTTTTCTTTTCTCCCTCCATTACTCTCTCGCTCTCTTTCTCCTCCCTATGCAGTCTCCCGGGTGAGGAGATTTTCATCTGGCGGAGAGGAGGATGGTTGGAATCACAATGTCAACAGGGTAAATAAGCAGAGTGTTCACCACTATTCTCTTATTTCTCTTGTCCTTTAATGATTTACGTGTGTGTGTGTGTGTGTGTGTGTGTGTCTGTGTGTGTTAATATTTAATGAGCTAATTAACAGCTGTTTTCCAACCCCAGCCTCTGGATATGATTCAGAGTGATTCCTCCTTTACTTTTTTCTGACGTCTGATCATCCACATTCATCCCTCTATCTATCCATACAATACCTTTTTTGACTTTCCCTCCTCTACTCCATCACATCTATCAACTCATACATCCACCCCGTTTAACCAACCCCAACTACTCCTTCTGTCTGTCCTGCTGCTCATTCCTTTCTCTTCTTCCATCTCTCCACTATACATCCATCCCTCTCCCTTCTTTCCTTTCCTTCTCCCTTTCTTACCCCTACAGGGAATTGGCAGGCTGATTTTGAAGGAGGAGATGAAGGCGCGGTCAGGTTGNTTTCTTACCCCTACAGGGAATTGGCAGGCTGATTTTGAAGGAGGAGATGAAGGCGCGGTCAGGTTGTCACGACAATGACCAATGGGGGAGCAGACGCAGTTCCTGCTGCAACAGCAAGGAGGCGCTGAATAATGTGGGATATGGCTCCCTCAATGGCTGTAAGTCTCTGTGTGTCTTGTGTTCCTGCCTTTCTTAGAACCTCTTTGAATTTGAAGTGTTTATAGTATGGCCAAATTTTGCTTTTTTTTTTTTACAAATCATATATACCTGGCATTATTGCCAATCATTTAGTTTTTGTGTTGCAAAGACTTGAACCTTTTTGGAAAGAGTAATTCTTCATGGCCAGCTTTGAGTCTGCTGTATTATATTGTATTATTTTTATTTGGTGTCTTATTAGGTATTTTATTAATGCGTGATAAAGCAGTTGAAAGCATGGATTTTTCAAAAGGCTTCCAGGTGATGCATTCATGTGCTACTGGGAAACTCCAAGGTTACGACCAGCTCAAAGCCGTAATAAAGATACAGGGGAGATGCGCTTGTTCAAAGTATAATAAAGTGTTTAATGGAGAACTTAATTACAAAGTGACAAAATAATGCAATTAAGAATGGAGATGGATGAAAAGATTCCATGGTGATAACTGCAAATAAAACGGTAGACAACAGAACAAAGCAACATCAGGAGAGTCTCAGCCTGAATGGAGGAACGGGAGGTTTTATAAGCTGATTGAAGCATTGGTCGGTAACCACGGAGTACGCTCCACTAATTACCTGAAAGCAGACTTAGTATAGAAAGCACAGCACTGACAGGCTAAGAGGTTGTAACACCATCATCAGAGGCGGGAGAGTTGATTGTTGAACAGTATTGCAAATGATAATGTGAATTGAGTCATTTTCTGCTGCGTGACCACATAATGATAATGTAATTTTTGTTCATTTTTTTTTATTGAACTGAAAACAATAACTGCTTAGAAGATAGAAATAAATTTAATAAGAGGGTTATTCTACTATGATGAGGATTAGGGTCAGAGAAAGAATATGGTGACATGTTTAACAAGACATATGTGGTGTGTGTGTGTGTGTGTCTATGCTGAGCTGCAGTGGATGGAGTTTCCCTTTCCTATATTAACTCTCCCATTCTTTTCCTCATCACATGCAGCACATGTAAAGACAAAAGAGCGAAAGAGCTTTTTTGGGTGAAGGTGAATGGGAATAAAGGAGAAGGTGTTGTAAGAGGAGAGACAGAGAGGGCAAGAGTGAATTAAATATAAAAGAGAGAGAGGCAGTGAGTGAGAGAGGGAAGGAGCGAGCGAGAGGCTAAAGCAATTTGGAGCTGTTCAGGGAAGATGTATGACACAAAGCCAGGAGGTAAATCAGGGTCAGATAAGAGGAGGGAGAGATGGAATGAAAGGAAAGAAGCTGCATGTACAGAGAGGTCAGACAGAGAGAAGGTGCATGCTTTATGGTTTAAATGATAGAAAAGGTGTGCGCGCATCTCATCATCAGAGATTTTTTTTTTAAGTTGACTAATATGTCCAATAATATCAAGAAAAATTCCCACCTCTTCCTTTTTGCTGGTTTCTGTAGCCCTACAGAGTGTGTGATTATTTATGATCCAGGTATAAGCTGAGAGTCAATCTCAAGCTGCAGCACAGTGCATTAAAATTACAAAGTGCAGCGGGTGCCATCAGCATATACATTTTTAACACGGGTGGCCCAAGTAGAAATCACCTCCCTTATGCTGGCTCTCCCCGTGATGTTCCATATTTGACGGTAATAACGTCTGCTTATGTTGATGTAAAGCGTACATCCTCACACAGCTGGTGTTTTATAGATGCTCCACAGCTGCTGGCTGCTTTATTCCTCCTCCTCTGAAGACTAATTCATGTGTCATCAGCTTACAGACAGTCATACTGTTTATGTGCACACAGAATATAGATATTAATATGCATGCAGCCATTGGCACACATACAAAGGGAATAAAATGATCAAGATGAGCAGTCAGTATCAAGGTTATAAATGCTCCCTTCTCGCTTTCTCTTTTAATCACCCTCTCTCATTCTATTTTATCTTTTGTTCTCTCTGTCATTGTGAAATTTTGCATTGTTATGCTTTAAAGTTTCATCACTTTGAAACATTAGTTTAAATAATATTTGCTATAATTCTCTCTCTCTCTCTCTCTCTCTCTCTCTCTCTCTCCCCTCAGCTCCCAGGTTGATCTACAGTGCAGACAGTGGTGAGTCTCATCGGTCTCTTTTGATGTCTGAGGTCATCAGAAGGGGACGGCATCTTGTCTGTGATCTCCTTCATGCTGTCATTTCTAGTTTGACAGCAGCATGGCTTTAAATGGGAGATCAGCACACACACACGAACACACACGCACACACTCCCTTTTGGGTTACAGGTGGAAAGATGAATGCCGTTGTAGCTTAGGCTTGTATTTAGCAGCTTTTCTTCAGCTGCTGATCCAGGATCACTAATCTGAACCCCTCAGCCATCTGTTTCACTAGTTATAGTACAGTCAGAGCAGGAGACATACAGTATTCAGATCCTTGACCTAAGTAAGAGTAACAACACGACAGAGTAAAAGTACTCTATTACAGCTCTGCATGCCAAATTTTCCTTGGTAAAAGTATAGAAGTATTAGCAGCAAAATGCAGTTGAAGTATCAAAATTAAAACTATTCATTATCCCATATAGCCAATTTCAGAATACAGCCGCTGGTTTCTGTCTGTACAATATATGTTGCTGGGTAGTTTAAACTAGTGGATATGTTTATACTTGGATATATGGATCATATTTTTGAGATAGTCTTATGTTTTGTAAATGAATTTTTTATCCGCAAAATAACTGGTGCAGCTGCTAAATAAATGGAGTGAAGTAGAAGTATAATATTCCTCTCTGAAATGCAGTAAAGTAGAAGTTGCACAGAATGGAAATGTAGAAACCAAGTAAAGGGAGAAGTACCTTAAAACTGTGCTTGAGTACTTGAGTAAATATACTTTATTACTTTCCACATCATTTCTGTGATTGCATTTCTCTGCATTCACACTTGGCTCTGACATGCTGCTTTTCAGTCTTCTACGGCGCCAAATATTTAAAGTTTTACTAATTACTTTACCCCCTCCTCTTCACCATCTCTTTTCCTACTCAGCCAGAACTACTAACCATAAATTCGATCCAAATGGCAGAAGTGACTGTAGGCCAGCCCTCGTACATAAAGACACTGATAAATGAGATGCTTAGGCAAGGAGTTTTTGAGCTGTATATTTCTGAGGCACACATCATGACTAATCATTGAGGCTGTATCCTCTTTCCTGCTGAGGGAGAGTAGAAGATGACAAACTCATTATAGTTCAGCAGCTCGCACATGCTGTTCAGAAGCTCTAACGCCGGCCGCTATTCTGCTGCATCATGGCTCTTTGACATCACTGTGTAATGTAATTCCTTTCAACACCAGATTGAATGAGAGAGAGAGGGGGGGNAAAGTAAGAGGAAGAAAGAAAGTTTGAAGGAATGATAGTGACAAGAAGCATGAAGAAATGCAGATAGTAAAGAAGAAGAAGGTGTAACATGAAAGTATGAGGGAGTATGGAGAGAGAAGGAGAAAGAATGAAATAGGACAAAGTAAGAGGAAAAAAGAAAGTTTGAAGGAATGATAGTGACAAGAAGCATGAAGAAATGCAGATAGTAAAGAAGAAGTGTAATGAAAGTATGAGGGAAGAGAGAGAGAGAGAGAATGAAATAGGAGAAAGTAAGAAGAAAAAAATTTGAAGGAATGATAGTAGCATGAAGCATGAAAAAATGCAGATAGTAAAGAAGGTGAAACATGAAAGTATGAGAGGGAGGGAGAGAGTGAGAGAGGATAATGAAATTGGAGAAAGCACAAGAAACAGAGTTTGAAGGGAATAACAGTGGCAAGAGAAGCAAAGAAATGCAGATAGTGAAGAAGAAGGTGTAACATGAAAGTATGAGGGGGAGAAAGAGGGAGGGAGGAGAAGTAAATACGGCTGAGAGCATTAATGTACCTCCACTGCCCTCTGCTGCTTCAGCTTTAGCATTACATACCATCTGCATCCACTGAAGAAGCCTGCTAGAGGACACTTGGAAGGTGGTGGTTATCAGTGGTTACGAGGGAAGCGCCATCATGTTGGAGGAGTGACAACAAAAATGAGAGACTGTTAAAAATGTGCAGGCGGAGTGTTCGCATAAACTATAAAATGGTGAGAAGCTGCAACAACAGCATCTTCTCTTGTCGTTCCTCCAGTGTGGTGGCTGGTGCCTCGGAATGTTTCTGTACATATTTGGAGCTGAAAATTGACAAGTAAAAATATGATAATAGTCATCCAAGACCACAGATGAGGTGTTTGATGACATCATCATTATACACCTTGATAGTAAATTTAAATTTAGTGATATGTGTACTTTTTTTATGTACAATGTCCTTAAGTTTTGAACATTTCTGCTGAAATTATGAATATGATTATGACATACTTGAGTTTTAGGAAATTAGCCTGTTTTGTGATAAAGTAATGATGAAAAACCCTTTGACAATGGCTTCTTACTCATAAAGTAAACTGCAGAACTTCTGTGCTTCTGTTTCAAAATGAAAGTGTCCGTGTTCTAGTCCGCATAATTTTATTTGTTTAGGGTTATGTGTTTCTTTTTGTTCTTCCAGACTCTTATATTGCCAAATCAGCCTCGTTGCCAGGCTACGGCAGAAATGTTCTAAACAGGGTAAGCAGTCATGATTTCTGTAGCATTTCTATTATGTCAAATTATAAGACAAAAAGTAAAAAAAAAAAAAAAAAANTTTTTTTTTTTGTTTGTTTGTTTGTTTAATATATATACAGTACTGTTTTTATTGCCTGAAAATACAATATACCCGCATTGTATTCAAATTTCTCCACATGGAAAATAAAGTTGCTACTACACTTTTACACTGCTACTACATTGTTCTTGTAAAGCCTTAATGGGACTTTTTTTAATTAATAGTCTGAAGATGGCTTTCTTTGTTTGTTCCATTACCTTTTATATGATTTAAAAAAAACAACTTCCTTATCAGTGCATGTTTGCCAAACTGTTGTGTCCTTGCAGCCTGGGAGTGCAGGGACAGATTATTACCAATACGACAGCAGTAAGGCCGTTAACTGGCAGATCAGAGGTAATTCTGATGCATAGATGAATCTGTTTATCTGCTATTTCATGCATACAGTAATGGAGTACATATCAATGAATATAACACTTAACATCAGTCACCACTGTCTTTTTTCCTCTGTTTTTCAGAATACAAGGTAAGATGTTCAGCCAAAGCTGGCAAACTGTTACTGAGCCAAGAGTGAAAGGTTTGGATCAATGGATAACGGATAAGGATGTCAAATTGCCTTTTTTTTTTTTTAAAGCCATCTTAATTTACACTGAATGGTAAAGCCATCTCACTTTCTAGCACCCACTTGGACTCTTGGATTGCCTTATTTTATTTAAACCAGAATTTAAAAAAAGATCCAAATGGTAATAATTTACAGTGGTTTATGTGATGTGTGAGAAGTATTGAATAGTAATGCTATACTTTCTGCTATAAATGGCTATAAAACACTTAATTTAAGATAGCAAGTTAAAGAAAAATTGATAGTTGCTATGCAAAACAGAAAGTTCAAATTAAGGGTTGTATGTAATCCAGGAAATATGCCATACCCTCCAAGTTGTTTTTTTTTTATGTGTGTGTGTGTGTGTGTGTGTGTGTGTGTGTGTGTTAGGCTGTGGGAATAGGATATCCAACAGACAGACAGACAGACATTTATTTTAATAATAGTTTCTCTCTTTCTGTCAGATCTACCCATATGAAGCCCTGATGGTGTCAGTCAGAGGGCAGCAGGGTCTTCCCAGCGATGTGGATCGAGCCAGACTGGAGGTAAAGACTGAAACAGAATTTGTGTAAACTATGGTGTTTGCTGAAGACAGCAGGCCCTACTGAAAACAATCAAAAGAAGTTAAAGTTGTACATTCTGATGCAGTGTGTTAGAAGAAAGGTCAGGGGGTCGGCAGAAGCTTTAAGAATCATCTTCCTGGGTCTGTGAATGGCAATCAGGGATTTAGGCCAGTTGTTGTTGCTATGGATCACTTGGATTAATAAACTGACCAACATCATCATCTTCAGGTTCTGTTGTGGGGCAAAAATGGAAACTTAAACCTTCAGTTGGCCAACCAAGGTTCAAAGCAATCCATCTAACTGGTGTTCTAATGCAGGTTACCAAATCCTCAGCAGTTCCCTGTGTCTGATCATGTATGCTGACTTCCATAAATGGTTTATTGATCAAATATAGAAACTCCTCTGGAACACAGACAGGAAGGAAGGAAGTAGCCGTCACTGCCTTTTTCTTTCTGTTTCTTCCCAGCGTCACCTCTCACCGGAAGAGTTCTACAGAGTCTTTGGCATGTCCATGTCTGCCTTTGACCGTCTCGCTCAGTGGAAGAAGAATGAATTAAAGAAACAGGTTCGACTCTTCTGAGAACATTAACATGCTGGGACGGTCAAAGCCTCCTGCTGTGGCCTCCATTTTAAGGCCTAACTTAAAATGTCAAGCCAGGTTGACAGCATTCAACTCAGAGGCCTGATTTTCCTCGTCTGCTCTAACCAGAACTTGGACTATGCAATATATGAAGTGCGGCAAGTGGTCATGAGGGGGAAAAGTGAAATATATCTGGAGAAGACGAGTGAAGATGAAGACAAAAGAGAAGAGAGATCAGAGCAGATAAGAGGGACTGGAGCTTCAGCAGACACACAGACAAACACACACGGACAGAAGTGAGGTACTGAGTTACTTCTCCATCTCCTTCCAGCAGATGGCAGTGTGTTAACACCAGCGTGCAACCAAAAGTGAACAGGTTGAGTGCATATTGTGGACCTGCCATATTGAATTATACCTACATACACATAGACAGGCTGGCTGGTAGACAGAGAGGCATGCAGTTTCAAGCAGAGAGGCGAAAGGAGAGTCCAGCTTTAGTCACAGCCACTGGCTTGTTGTTTTATCTTCAGTGGTTTATAAGCTAACACGGTTAACACGTGTAAAGCTATAGCATATGATTTTAGGTTTATGATACAAACACGAAGTTTTTATCATTTAACACTGAAATCCAAAAGTTTCCTTATTCATTTTTACTGACACATATTTGATTTTGAGAAGCCATATCAGTGTTTAGATTTCTTTTATAAGTTAATAATTGACTGTACAATTCACTGAAGTTTTTTTTTTAACCTTATGTGATTGTATATTAAGATAAATAATGCAAAGGTTAAACGTGAATGATCTGTATCATGACAGGACTCTGAGGGTTTAGTATTAAACTGTAAAGTTCATATCACCTGCAATTTATAATAAGCCATTTGTGTTCTCTTTCACTTATTCTATTTTATTTATTAAAGGAAATCACTTTCTGCTGCACTTACATCATCTCATAATACAGGCAGGCAGTGATTTAAGCAGCTGGATTATTGATTAACTGGATATGTATAAATAAAAGAGGTAAAATTAGAACCTGGAATCTACAGAAGAAAACTGATCTGACATGAAGGAAACAGGAAGGAGAGTAAGGAAGTAAGAATAAAAGGACAAAAGTTGGAAAGTAAAGAACAAAGCCAAAGAAAGGGAATGGAGACTAAATATTTGAGAGTCGACAGGTGTCACACAAAGAAACATAAGATCAACTTCATTGATCCCATCAACAGGGATCACAAAAGATGTAGAGTAAAAGGGTTAATGTGAGTTAATGAATGTTTCTGTTGAAGCAAGTGCCTGAGCCAAAATGCATTAAGTAGGAACAGAAGCTGTTAAATAATTTGCTGATAATAATTAAAAGGGTTAATATTGGTCTGATGGAGTTTTGTGATTGAATGCAACATATGGAACCATATTAATTTCTAATGCAGGGACATAAAACATAAACCATTAGGGGTGTGTAGATGTCTGTGTGAACAGGAAAAAGCTCATTGTCTACAGCCTTAATTTCTCTTAAGTTTTTGAAGCAGAATGGCATTTATCATATGCAATCCCCTATCTACAGTCACGACATCTGCTGAATAAATGATCCAGTCACTGCCACTTCACAGGTGTTCTGGCATTTTTGCCGATGCTTGTTGGATCTAAATGAAGGTTTGGAAATTCTTCAGACTTGTACTTTTTGTTTTAGGAGGCAGTGGGGTGGAGAGGGACCCCAAATTGATTCCTTAAAGTAATGACCTATGACAGATTTAATCCTTACCAATCATCCCCCATGTGCAGGTGGAGCAGCATTCTGATGGGTCAGGGAGATTAGTGAGTTGTATTCAGTAGAAATCATGAACTTCTATAAATCCTCTGGTCTGGGAATCATCTTATTATCTTATCATCTTATCTTACATCTTATTTCGCTCTTTTACTGCAATAGCTAGTGATTTTAAGTTGATTTTTCTGCAGGATAATCTTAACTTTGGTGAAAACCAGATTATTAACCTTACAGCGACTTTTACCTGCAACAGTAACAAACGAGGAAATATTAAATTTGGGTCATGGAAACACAACTTGATTAAACTTCATCAGCTGGGACTGTGGCCTCTGTGTCCACAGACAGTCAGCAACATGAAAATGTGTGGGAACCAAACATTACAATGAACATGGTCAGCACTAGGACCCAGCGCAGTCTTGCATCAAGCTCCAGCTACTACGACTCAAACCGTGAAACGCAACGGCCTCATTGACTCGCTTGGCGGCGGCGGAGGCTGGCGGAGCTCGGCAGGGATTTCGTGGAAAACACGCCTCACACGCATGTTAATAACCGCAACTTTTGCAGGAACAACCCGGAATTATTACAGGAAATACGCATCATTTAAATAACAGACGGTATGGAGTCCAAACGCCAAAGTGGTGAGTAAAAGTCTACTTTCCTTTTTTTTGTTTTTATTTTAATCACATGTTCATGTTATTTCCTCACAGATACAAACAAACTACATAGTAAAGACATCTACTTTATCATAATAATCCCACAATTTTGGACGGGAATTTCAAAGATAAAAGGAAAATAAGGTTTAATCCCGTTAGAGATTACAAATGCCAAAAGCACAGATAAATCACCATAAATTCATCAAATCATCATACCAAGTTAAATTATAGTTTTATTCCCTTTGAGTTTTGAAAATGGTGTAACTGATAGGAAAGACCTTTTACATATTTTCCAAGTCTGCTGGATAATCCGAGTGCGTCCCGAGTCCTGCTCTCAACCTGCGAGAGTAACGGGGGAGTGATGTCATACACTCGCACACCGTCGTGCGTGTGTGTGAATGAGGAGGTATCCTCAGGTAGAGTGATGCAATCTGATACAACGGTAAAGTGCCCCGTTGGAAGCGGCGCTGTTGGAAGCGGAGCATGCGCAACAGCAGCTGAATGGCCGCTCTGTTTGAGCGCCCTCAGGCTGCAATGACGGAGACAGGAAAACCTTTATTGTGTTACACCAGGTGATGAAGCTGGAGCCTGAATTAAAAAGCTGGCAAATTAGGATCGACAGCTGCTCAGTTTATTTTAAGAAATTATTCTAACACTCAGCAGCCTCGTTCATGTTTTGTAGGTTGATTCATTAGGTCTCTATAGCAAAACTTACAAAGTTAAAAGTAAAATTTCAACCCCAAAATGAATTTCAAAATTAACATCCTAAACAAGCCACTTCCAATTTTTTCAGAGTTTTGGATAAAAAGCAGAATTCCCTCTGCCCTTTAAATTTTTACATTAGCATAATCATCATTCATACACACAAACAACATATTGTATGTATGTATGTATGTATATATATGTATGTATGTATGTACATACTGTGAATCCAGAGACTTCACCCTGTGATCTCCTACATTGTCCTTTCCAACAATGTAGTATTGTTTTTTGAACACAAAGCAGTCACAGTACTTTGTAACCAAATGCAAATATGTGTAACCTCAAGAATGAGAAAATTTTAAAATATTGAGCAAAATACATTAAAATATTAAAAAAAAAAAAAATTTTAAAAAGCAAAAAAATCACCAGACAGCATTAGAGCTTTGGGCACAATGAAATATAATGATGGACAACAAAACACTTGGAGTGTGTTGCATGAGACAAACTCTTTGGTAAAATGTGATTGCTTTTCATTTTCAGGGCTTAAAAACGTATTAAGAAAGCCTGAGATAGAATTTTTAGGACTAACCTGCTCTTTTTGGATTTTATATGACTTTAAGTGAAGTTTTGAATGACACAGAGGAATAGTTAAGTAATGATTTGGAATTTTCTATCATAGTAAATTTAATACTGCAACTAACCTCTCAGTTAAAAGCCTGGTTATTCTCGCTTTCACTATATGCATGCCAATCAACATACAAAAGTTAGTATAACTTTTATGCATTTATGGTCCGATATGCTAGTGTGGCAAATAGGTTTGATAATATTTATGGTAATCCTTTGCATTTGAGTGATCTAGACTTATAGTCATGCACACACAAACACAAACAAACTTGCACACCAATTCCCTGTGTATAATCGCTGTCACAAGCCTTGACCTCAAACATGGTTCCCTTACACTTCCTTTTCCCTTTTCCTCCTTCTTTCCCATTGCACCTCGCTGTTTCCCCTTTTTAAACTTGAGAGTTTCTGACTGATTTATTGATTTCATTGAAATTATTTCACAATGCAGGAGTTCACACGGTTTTGGTTTCTGTCGTGCAGTTTAAAGTGAGATAGATGCTTCGTGTGATAGTGATATTTAGTGCAGCAGGCCTGTACACGCCGCCCGTGTGGAGTTCTGCTGGAGGGTGCAGCTACTGTTAGATATCGTGGTGATGAGCAACAGGAAGAACAGCGGGTCACATTTTAACTGTTGGGATGTGACCAATCAACACATATTTTACGTCACCACCATATCAATCACACCCAGGATGCACTGGCAGGAAAAAACAACCATGGAATAATAGTGTTTGTTTGTGCTGTGTGCATCTGAGAGCAAGACAGAGAGAGAGAGAGAGAGAGAGAGAGAGAGCGTATGATTCCTCCTGCAGTCATTTCAATCAATAACTGATAATTTATTAATTCTCTTTCCGAGAAGCAGTTATCTAGTCTCCATTACAAATAAAAATACCAGATATTTGCTGTTACACCCTTTCATAGGTCTGCCTGCTTTCTTCTTGTATTATTAATACTTTGGGTGTTTTTGGCTGCTTCTTAGAAAAATTTTAAGATGCTGGTTATCATTGATGGAATTTGTTTATTTGTATTTTCTGACATCATAAGCAACAAATGAATAATTAATCAAAAATAATTTAAATAGTGCTTTTATGTAAAATTGCCTTTTAAAGGACCATACCATATTCAATAAATTCACCAAAGTTACTGACAATCATTTCACCAAAGCATATCTACTGGGACGATGAGTTAAAAATGTTTTTCCTACCTTCCAAACCACTATTAGTTTCAGTTCATTCTGGTACACTATTAAAATCAACCTGATACTTGAAACATTCTTGCGATAGGTAATTCATTATCGTGAACTACTGTATATATATATACTATATTCAGGTTTTTTTCAGAATTTCATGATTTTAGCATTTAAGCAATAAAAAGCGCAGAGTGAATGTATGTCTTGTCTCCACCAGGAAATATAGTCCCAAACGAAGACCTGCGTTTATCAAAAAATTTAACTGACCATGACTTCATAAGGCTGTGTAACTATTAGCAGGAGAAATATTGATTTTTAAGGTGGGTGTATCACTTGAATGTTTGATTTTGAAAGATTAAGAGATTTTGCAAAATATCAGGAAAGCTGAAATATGGTTTTATCCTTTGGGAAATGATTGTTAGTAACGTAACATGTATGAAAATTGAATATATTAGGCTTAAACATGCAAAATGGGTGGTATGGTCCTTTAACCAGGGGAAGGAGGTAAGGAGATTCTTTTTCTGATAAAGGAATTTCTACACCACCAAACCTGGCAGAACAACTGCAAGAAAAGTTTGTTTTGAAATTCGACTCATGCAGGATGTGAGCCAGTATCGTTCTCCTCTATTTCCTGTCTCCTCACCATTTTCTATCTAAGGAAATTGATGAGATATGGAAAGAATGCAAAAAAGAGGGAATTCCATGCCTTTTATCCTCCAGCTGTTTCCTTTTTAATTACCACTTTGTGCGGTTGGGACTTTTTAAAGTGTCTTAATTATAATCCAGTGAGCGAGTGTGAGCTCCGGGCACAGTGACACCATCCACTGTTGTGATGAAAATATGAATTACTGGATGCTGCATCTCTGAAATAGACTTTTGTCTGCAAGGGAGTTGCTGGGGCAGCCAGGACTTGAACTCTGACCTCAGTCTGAAGAAGACGGCTGTCTGAAGCGGGAAGGAGGCAGGAAGGGGGGGTTGGATGAGGGAAAGAAGTTAAAGGGATAGATGAGAGAGGGAGGAGGGAGGCAGAGAAAGAAAGGAGTGGAAGGGAGAATGTGGGATCTGGAGGGACCTCAGCCGCCGGGAGTGTGGGGGAGACAGGAAGACGACGCCTGTTTTACTNTGGGATCTGGAGGGACCTCAGCCGCCGGGAGTGTGGGGGAGACAGGAAGACGACGCCTGTTTTACTGAAAAATAGCAGCACTTCAGAGGCTTGAATACCCTTAAAGGCATCAAAAGCTCAGAATATGTCTTGAATGATCCTGTTGTTGCTAATTACGTCTCTTGGGTAACATCAGTTGTGGAAACAACAAGCATTTCTGACTGCACACATGTTTCTTCGCCGTCCAGACATGTTGGGAAAGAGCATAAGAAGGAGAGATAATTTAGATAAGAGAGAGAGAAGCCAGGGAGGAGGTTAGGCTCAGTCTGACATGATTGGTGGTTAGATGTGTAATGGATTGGAGTGAAAACCTTAGGTTAGAGGTAGAAAAGTGTCTTCTCTCCTTTGTCCAGAAGCATCGTGTGTTAATAAACAGCAGCAGCAGCAAGTAAGTGGCTGTTTTGTTCTGAGCTGCAACCAGACACAGTAAATCAGTTAAAATGGAAGTCGCATGGCCCGGATCTCATGACTGACCTTCTTCAGAAAGCCTATTGGCACACAAATGCACACACACACACACACACACACACACACACACACACACACACACACACACACACANATACACACACACACACACATACCCTTGGGACTGTATGTCTGGTCTCTGTCGGATCGTGTAAGTGTATGAGAGACAGTTAAAAATGTGTGTGCTCATTGTAAGAAATAAAACTGAAGAGAAAATTTGTTGCGCTGGTGTGTGTGTGTGTGTGTGTGTGTGTGTGTGTGTGTGTGTGCGCGCGTGCGTGTGTGATGAAAGATACAAAGCTCCCTGTGTGGGTGAGACCAACCACAGGCCTCCACAACAGCTGATTCTCAGCCTCTGAGCCCTCAAGTCGTCAGAGAGAGAGAGAGAGAGAGAGAGAGAGAGAGAGAGAGAGAGAGAGAGAGAGGGAGAGAGAGATGGGGAAGTTAGAAAGAGAATGGGAGAGAAAGAGAAGCAAACATAGAAATACATAGAAAAAAATGGTCGGAAAAATGCAGATGTTTTTGGTTTTTTTTAATCTGAGCCGCACCTTTACTGTAACCTTTGTTAGGACAGAGTGTGAAACGGGAAGAAAAGAGTTGTGAAGATAGAAAGGAGGTGAGAAGGTGGGAGGAAGAGAGATCAAAGGTGAGAGAGAAAAGCAGAGAAGATAGGTGAGAGTCAGTAAGATGAAGGAAGGTCAAGATCAGGAAGGAGCGGAGAAAAGCTTCTGTTGACAGCTATGACAGGAAACCACAGCTGCTGGCTGAGAAGTGGCGGACACACACATACACACACACACAGTCACACATGCACGCACACACACAGCTGCTGGCCATATCCTTTATCCCTAAATGCCCATGGCTCAGAATGATGCAACTGTGTACGACCACACCTCATATATGTGTGTGTGTTTGAATTCCTGTTTTGTTTTTTGTGTGCGTTTCTGACATCGCATTGTTTGCAGTGGTCTTGCTGATCATTGTGGTTGTCTAATTTTGGCCCTCGTCAAGACAATAGTGTATTGTCAGGCTGGGGGGGGNGGGGGGGGGGGGGCGGAAGACGCCATGGGAGTCTCACTCTCTCTGCCTTTAGTGTATGTATGTACAGTATATGTGTGTGTGTGTGTTTAGCTCCAGTGGGCCAGACCCCGACCCTTTAAATCTAAACATTTTAATGCCAAAAATCACAAAGATTCATTGTTTCTTGGCAGGGTTGAAAATTCTCTGAAACAACATTTAACCCATGTGAGACAATCAAACCTTCCAGTGAAACCCAACAGAAACTAAAAGAAATAACTTTAGAAAACTCAATATGGTCCAATCATGCTGATGCATTAGCCTTTTAAATAAAGATTCCATTGTGGTTAGCTGTGGCTGGAGAGAATTCTAACCAGTGTTCAGTATTTAAAGGCGAATATCAGCCAAATATAATAAATAAAGGCTAATACTGACCCATTTTCTGTCCTTCTACTGCTCCAAAACCTCCTCTTCCTCCTCCCTGAGACTCAAACCAACGTCTTACATGTCAAACACCTGCATCTTAAACGTCATGAATGAGCGAAGAACTGAATGAATGACTTTTCCACAGGCATTTGTAAGTGTATATCTCTGATGGAACTACAGATTTTCCTCTTTGGCTCCATTTCCTGTAGGGAAGGAAGTAACCTTGCAGGTCTTTTGCTGTCTGTCATTCTGCCCTCCCTCTCTTTGTGGGGGCTTGGCCCTGAGCAAGCAGGATGTGTGAGAGTGTGTCAGAGGGTTTGGAACAGTGTCAAGGTCAACAAAACACACACACTTAAACACACAGGATGCCAATATTGGACATGAAGAAAGAAAGCTAGCGATGTCCAGACTGGATGTACATTTTGATCTGCGGCAGCTTATGGAGAACGGAAGAACCGAAAGACTGGGGTGTAACTGATAGAAGGATATGGCAGGATGTTAAATATCTCCCCCTCTCAGCTGTTACAACAGGCGGTCAGCTGAGTTCCAAACTGGCAGCTTTCCTCAGACGTGCCTGTACCCACGCACGTGTGCTGCTTTGCACTTGTAAAATGATATTTGTTGCAGGGGGGTCATAAGCATTTGAGCCATGTTAAACATATAGCAATACAGGATCTCCTATAATGACCTAAAGGTAATTGATACGTCAATGTTTGTTTTTTCTTTTTTCTTTTTTTTTTTTTTTNTTTTTTTTTTTTTTGTGGTATTCTGCACCCTCAAAATAATCATCGCTCGATTGTGTGGTTCTCAGTAGTGATGGAGCGTCTGATGAACGAGCTGGGCACTCTGTTGAAGATGCTGGACCAAGAGACGGTCAGCCCCGCCACCGCTGACAAGATGGCCTCCATACGCAGCATCCTGGAGACAGTGCAGCCTGCAGGTACAGGATGAAGACTGGAGATAATTTATTTCCAGGACTTATGTGCTTCCTGTCAGAATTTGCCATTTACTGAGAAAAGCAGCTTCCATATCACTGGTTGCAGTCCATTATATTTATCGTTAGCCTTAAATTACTTTTTGTTAAAGTAACTTTTTTATTATTATCCACTAAACACGAATTGAGTCTTCTAAATTAGTAAAGTAGAAGTTAATTCCAAACCACTTTTGACACAGAAATATATGCTTTTTAACAACAACGAAACCAAGCAAATGTTAAAAATCTAATGACATACAGGGAAATGTAAATTAGAGAAGTATATGGGGCAGAAATCGAAATGAAGCTTATTCTCCATAAAGTTTAATGAGCATTCTTGCTGCTTTTTAATTGCTTTCTGCTTTGTGTAAGTATAGTTTGACACATTTGCAGCAGTTAGCTGGAGTAAATTAGAGAAATGTGCTTAAGGTGATTCCAGTGGTATTTTCTAACACAGGAACAGAGCAATTTTTCTTCCATGGCTCATGCAGGCCTGTGGGGATTTGCAATGGGGCAGCATTACAGTGATGAGCTTAACCACGCAATTAAATTTGAGACAATTACAAACCTGCAACAAAATGCTCCCTGCCAAACCTTATGGGGGTCTTTACAGTAGATCTTTGTTTTGTCTGAGAGAAGCTAGGGTGTAGGTGAGGATATAAGGATTGATGTAAGACGATAATGCAATGTAAAGATTAAAGAGGATAATGAAAGGAGGTCAAAGAAAGGAGAACTGATGGCTCAGACTGCTTAGATGTTTACCACTTACTCAGTGTCAAGTATTCTGGAAGTACCAGGCTGGCTGCCAAAACCCAATATACACGGCGCTGATCCACATAAACAACAATAATTCAGTATATTCTAGTTTGTCTCTTATTTGAATGCAGTTAAAAGGTTTATTTCTCACAGGAGACTGATACTAATCATAAAATACTGCAGCCATTTGGGGGATTTGGCAACCATAAGTGCAGTTATCTTTGTTTGTGTGATGGAATGGTAGAATGACACCTGCATATCATCATCATCATCATCATCATCATCATCATCATCATCATCATCATCATCATCCTCTTCTTCTTCTTCTTCTTCTTCTTCATTTCCGCAGTCAATGGATCTGATATCTACATGAACAGCTGTCTCTATGGTAACAGCACCAGCTTTGTGGAATCTCTGTTTGAGGATTTTGGTGAGTAGAGGAGACCCTCAAACTGCAGCGTTATGAAGTCCTATTTAGAAATCCTCATTATTGTATTCTCCAAGTCAACTTGCCATGACATTTTTAATATATAAGACAATATACAGCATATTTAGTATATATTTATCCAGAAAATAAGACATAATTCAATATATTTAAAATAACAAAATAAAAATAATTGAGTGCCCATTATTTTTTTTCATCATAGTTCTGTTAAACAAATTTGAAAAGTTATGTTTTGGAAAGTTTGATTGAGATTTATGCCTCTAAATAACTTTGCCAGGTTCTCCCACCTTATAAAATGAGGACAAAGGGTGGTGTAATATAACAATTGTGGTGATACAGATGATGATACTGATGATGCCCTTGATTTGATGATAACATTAATGCTCTGTTGTTTGGCCAGACTGTGATTTGAACATGTTCAGTGCATCTCCTGTGGAGCAGAAAGAGCACAAAGAAGAGGAGAAGACTCACCCTAATAAATCTGTATGTCACCTACAGTTCCTACCTGTCTGTCCATCTGTTGTCTTGTCTGTGTGTCTAAAATTTTGGCTGCAATCTGTTGCAGACTCCCACTGACACGCCCCCTCCTCTGCCAACCACCCCCCTTCCTGATGACTATTACGAAGAGGCTGTTCCTCTGGATCCTGGATCCACCCCTCAGTACTTCACCACCACTACGATGAGTCAGTGTTGTGCACAGACACACACACACACACACACACATAGGTGCACACAATCTGAGTCACACACGTTTTAATCATTGCAAGAAGCTTGCATTTCTATTTCTTAATCCTCTCCTCTCCTCTCCTCTCCTCTCCTCTCCTCTCCTCCTCTAGGCTCCTGTAACTCTGTGGAGGATGCCTACTATGAAGATGCAGACAATAACTACCCCACCACCAGGATAAATGGACCTCCAAAAAACTCTTGTGAGTATTCTTGGTAGCAACTCAAAACTATTTGAGTCTGATCTTAAAGTATGTGGAAGTTGTCTGCAGAAACTCTGTTAATTAATCATCCATTCATTTTTGTTGACCAGACAATGACTCAGATGCTCTTAGCAGTTCCTATGAGTCTTATGAAGAAGAGGAAGAGGAAGCCAAGGGGCGGGACCAACCCCAGAGATGGACAGCTGAGGAGAGCTCAGATGGTCCAGTTAGAGACTGCTGCATCTGTGCATTCCTGCTACGCAAGAAACGCTTTGGCCAGTGGACTAAACAGCTGGTTGTTGTTCGTGACAATAAGCTCCAGGTAAATGGAGCCATTATAAGTCTATTAATCACAGGAGATAAGATAAGATAAGGTAAGACAAGATAAGATAAGACTTTATTGATTAGAGTTGACAAAAAAGCAGAATATAAATTAGAACAATAAATCTAGTGTTACCAGGATTGATTGATAAGTTCTGAGCCTAACATGGAAAGATCTTGCTCAGAGGTGTTGCAGATATTTATTTTTCATCACAATTTCCTTTCAACTTGACACACTTCTTCCAACAGTGCTGGAGGATTTTCATCAGTGTTGTAGAAGTCCTTCATTTGGCTGTCCCAAAAAAAAAAAAAAACCTCCACAGCTGATATGATGTCATCATGTGATGCCAAAGAGGTTCCAGCTAAAGCCTTTCTCACGTTTGGGAAGAGGTGAAAGTCTGAGGGGGCTGATGTAGTTCAAAACCAAAGTCGTAGATGACAGCCATGGCAACAAGTGATGTGTGCATAGGCATTTACACACCCTTGGTACCTCTGCAATTTGTGTTCACTTATTTCAAATAAAGCTATTGTGCAAAAACACTGCAGGAAATAAAACTGCAAGAAAATATGACAGCATTGCTTACTTCCTTACGTGTCAGGGTTTGAACTTATCAGTCAACCTTTGTATTTAAGGTAAGTGCTCATTTGTGGAAACCTAGCTTGTAGGAAACAGGTTTGATTAATTAATGAATTAATTAATAGCAACACATTTTTATTAAACAGGTGTTTTGCTTATTTCACAATATTGCACATGGTAACTTTACTCTTCATTGCTGAGCTTAACATTGGTAAGGTAAGCCAACGGGACAGCTGATGATGGTGACAACTGGTGATTGTCAAGGAAAGAATGCTGTATATTTCTGTCTTTCCTTCAGTGCTACAAGACCATCAAAGACAGCGCCCCACACACAGAGCTCCCACTCAATCTGTGCAACGTCATCTATGTTCCGAAAGAAGGCCGAAAAAAGAGGCATGAGTTACGATTCTCTCTGCCCGGAGGTGAAGCTCTCGTCCTGGCTGTTCAGAGCAAAGAGCAGGCGCAGCGATGGCTCAAGGTACGTTTATTCACAAAATCAGAAGGCTGGGAGGGAGCAGGGTGGAGGAAGGCATGAGGAATAAGGAATGAGGGGAGATAAAAAGTTCATGTCTGAAAGATGGAAAGTAACTAAATACATTTACTCAAGAACTGGACTTAAGTAAAATTTTGAGGTACTTGTGCTTTTCACATTTTCTACTACTACTCCACTACATTTCAGCAGGAAATATTGTATTTTCTACTCCACTGCATTTATCTTATATGTATCTGACAGTTACAGTTACTAGTTACTTTGCACATGAAGACTTATTTAAAGAGATTTAGAGAGGAGAAAAGGAAGGAGAATTTACTCAAAGTGCAAAACAGCAAGTAACCCTTCAACTGACCACCCGAAAACATGAACATTTCAAACTGAAGGTGTCAGAATATGAAATTAAATATGTATATGTATATCTTAATATTGTATATTTTAATTTTAGGATTTTTATTTTGTTCCATAATTTTTGTATGTTGTGTTACAAAATCCCCAGAGCTTGAGATACAAAGTTTTTTCTACCATGTAAATTGGAAAAACTTGTATTTCCAATTTTGGGGTTTTTTATTATTAATGAATTAACAAGAACCACATTATGTTAATGCATTAATAATTTAACATTCAGATTATTCTTCACAAGGAGTACTTTGATTTTACTGCTAATACTTTTACCATTTAAGTAATTTACTTTTACTTAAGTAGAGTTTTAAATGCAGGACGGTTTTTTTTCCATTATAGTACGTTTACTTATGTAAAGAGTTTGACTACTTCTTCCATCTTTGTAAGAAATAGAAAACATCACTTTCTGTGTCCAGGTAGTTCAAGACGTGGGCAGCCAGTGCAACAGGACTGAAGGATTAGAAGGATCCACGTCTCCCATTATACAGAGGAAGTTAGAGCTTGACAAGGTGTGTGTGTGCGTTTGTACATTTGTGTGCTTGTCTGTGTATAGTATTGGTGTGTCTTTGCCTCAGTCTGTGCTTATAAATCAGCCAAGAATGGCATTTACCTGCTCATGAGCATGCATGATGCAACTCTTCCTTTTGCTCTCTCCTGGCTCATAAGCAGCAAGTCAGGTGATCCATTATTTTTCAAACTGCTTTAGATTCAGGAAAGTTTTGGCACTCAGCTGTAGATTCTGGTGATGTGAGGATAACATGATGTCTGCTTCATATGAGCAGAACTTTTCTAAATACAAAAGTTAATAAAACATCAGCCTTAAAGTAACTTCCTGTGTCATTTCTGTTGATATGACTTTGCTCTTTTAAGGAAACAGCAAATGGCAAAAGCAAGATAGATAAGTGTGTGTGTGTCTTTACTGTTTTGTCTGTGGAACTGTCTCTTCCTCTCCTCTCCTCTCCTCTCCTCTCCATCTTTATCAGGAAATTGAAGTAACAAAGGTTTTCCACCTTGCTTTGCTGCAGGTGCTGCAGTCTGACAGACAGGCGTCAGACTCGGACAGCGGGCCGACAGGAGACAGTCTGTCCACTGGACAGGGACCAGGGCAAGACACCACAGACTCACTGAGTAGGTTACCTTCATAAGATAGTACTTAATTAATAATTATAGAATATAGTAATTATAGAACCCCCAAAAATCCAATATCATTTTTTTAAAAATCTGAAACAAGCAATAAAGTGCACAATTTATTAATAAGACAGAGTTATATACACTATATTGCAAAGAGCAGATAAAATAATGGACATAAAACTACTGGGTTTATGAGTCTGTATGAACAAGAGAAACTAATCTTGCTAAAGTTTTATGCAGGGTGTGGAAGTACCACACACACATACACACACACTTCTGCGAACATGATCACAAGCACATATACTTTTTATCTATTCACAAAATCAGGAAGGATAAAGCAGGGGATCTATGATCTTGGGTCAGAATGTAGGTCAAAGCCAGGCGTGTTGTTTCAGTGTTACAACCTGTTTACTGACTGAGGGGCTCTGAACACAAAGAGACATGAGAGAGACAGGAAGTGAGGCGCAAGCAGATATGGCATCCTTCCTGTCCTCTTCCTGCGATTGTCTCCCTCTGACATCATAGGAAGTAGGCTGGGCTGAATGCTGCAGCACCTGGTATACTCAGTGGAAGCATGCAAACACACACTATAGCTAAACTGCATAACAACAGTATATTTTTATTTGTGACGTCATTATAATAGTGCAATGGTACTTGACTTTGTGTACGTGTGTGGGTGGAGTCACACATTTTCTTATTAGCCTCATGTAAGGTTCTGCTCCACAGCGTGTATCAACGGCTCCTCGTCTCTTTGACCCCATTACCAATCTCAACAGTCTAACTGTGGCGCGCTTGTTTTCAGACAGGGGGAAGCGTGGAACGTTCTCTGAGCTGACGGGGTCGATGAGCCGAGCAGCGGGGAAGAAAATCAGTCGCATCATCAGCTTCTCCAAACGGAAACCTCCCTTACCAGGAGACCCTCCCTCTGCCTCTAGTCACCATGACAACCCATGCTGTGGTGAGGACATGGAATGACCAACTAATTTTCCCCAAGGGCCAAATTATGTTAAGCATCATTTCCCACCCCCCCACGGACAGACCGGAGACCATGTGCTCATCCTTATGTAGTGTTCACGATGTTTTATAATCGGCATTTCTCAATAAAATGGAGATATACGAATATCTATGGAAAGCTTAGCTTCTCCTGAACAAAATGAGCCCAAACATGACTTTTTATGACCACACAATCCCAAGATAAGTGCGACTAAAGTACAAGATGTTTTATGTTTTTTATTTTTTATTTTGGAGAAGCCATCTGAGGGCTTGACAGATAGGACCCGTGGGCCGCATTTGGCCTGCGGGCCGCCATTTGGGAATTCCTGAAGTAGATGACTGATTGATCAAGAAACTGATTGTTAGTTGATTCTTAACTTTGTCAACTTAATTGTTTGCGAATCTTCCTCTGTCTCCACAGGCTACCTCAGTGTGTGTCTGAGTGGCTCTTGGAAGGAGCGTTGGTGTGTGGTAAGAGGTGGAAGCCTGTGCCTCCATAAAGACCCTGGGGACCAGCGGCCACCGGTCGTCATGGTGCCCCTCAAGGGGGCAGAAGTCGTGCCAGGGAGCCTCGGACCCAAACATCCCTTTTCTTTCTGCATCCTGCAGGGAGGCAGCGAACTGGTGGCCTTGGAGGTAACATCAACATCAACATCAAAATAAGTTGAACAAGTTTAAATGGAGGAATTCACAGCTTTTATAACTTGTGTGTGTACGTTAGGCCAGCTGCTCAGAGGATCTTGGCCGCTGGCTGGGTGTGTTGTTGGCAGAGACGGGTAGTGCCACTCTCCCTGAGGAGCTTCACTACGACTATATCGACGTGGACACCCTGACCGACATACAGCACGCTGCCAGAAACTCCTTCCTGTGAGTCACCTCTCCTTGCTGTCACATTTTATTATAGCTCTTAATCTGAAGTACCTAATCCTCCTTTTCTGTCTCTCCCACTCAGGTGGGCCACTACCACCGCCACTTCCTCCAGCAGTGCTTCAACAGACTCCAGGACTTATGATGAGGTCTATGAAAGTGTTACGGTGAGGAACCCGAAGCTGGCAAAAATTGGAAAGGCTTCAATCTGTCCAAATCACCTGCTTCAATATTCTGTAGTATAGTCTGTTTGTTGAGATACATCAAAACCGCAGTAAATGTTCCCATAGCGTTTTTGATTCCAGAGCAGCCAAAAGCTACTTTTTAATTTTTTTTTTTAGCTGGTTATAATGTTGACACTGCATAAAATATGCTTATTCTGCTGTTTTGCAGAATAACATCAGCTAAAGTTTACATTACAAATACGTATCTCATTTTCATTTGCTGTACAGTTTCTGTCTTGTTATGCTTGACTGAAACATATAAAATGAAAATGACTCTATAAATTATGTAAATTTATATTATCTGCTGTCTCGTTTTTCCTCTCTTCTGCAGGAGGGGGAAGTAGAGAGCAGAGCAGGCCAGGTGAGACGTCATGCCTCCTTCTCCAGCAGAGATTCAGATAAAACTGAGCAACAGGCTGCCATCAAGAGACACGCCTCCAGTGAGTTTCCTCAGTAAATCATCACTACATAACTCATTGCAATAACATGATATATAACATTAAAATCATTTGATAGAAATATGGTAAATTTGGGAATAATCCTTATTGTTAATCTTTGCCTTCTCCTGTTAGATGTGAATCAATACGCACGGTATGGTAAGACACGAGCAGAGGAGGATGCCAGACGGTATCTGAAACAGAAGGAGGAGTTGGAGAAGAAGAAGGAGGAGCTCAGAAACACACTCACGTCACTCCGGAGAGAGAAGAAGGAGGTCAAGGAGGAGATGAAGAGTGGAACAGGTCAGAGATAAGTCACACAGACACATATACACTGCTTTTTGAACTTAATCGACATAGCACTAACTGTGTGTGTGTGTGTGTGTGTGTGTGTGTGTTTGCGTGCGTGTGCAGGTCACGGTTTGGAACAGCGGTTAGAGGAGCTGGACGCTCTGTGTAAACAGAAGGAGGAGGAGAGGGTGGAGCTTGAGCTCAAACTAACAGAGGTCAAAGAAAACCTGAAGAAATCATTGGCTAGAGGAGCGATGACTCCGCCTACTGTCCCCAAAAGCAACGCCAAGGTAGACGTCAAAGCTCTTAATTATTAGAAAGCTATGAGGTATGAATGAATGAGGGGAAAATCTATAGGTTTAGAATTCTTACTTACATGTAATATTTCTACATCTTATTGAGTTTGTGAATTTACTAAATGTATTTATCTTGTCAACTAGCATGCAGCATGCTAATACAAGATTTGGGGTATAAACAGCGGATCTTTGTTTTATCACACTGAATTGTGACACCTGATGTGTGTGTGTGTGTGCGTGCGTGTGCGTGTGCAGACACAGGGCATTAGGGCTGAAAAGGTTTACAGTGACACCGTGCCGATCAACTCAGCGTCTGAGCTACGTAAACGCCCCCCTTCGCTTTATGCCTCCTCACGGGGCAATGTCATGCAGAAAGCAAAGGTAATGTGTGCGTTATGTTGTGTGTGTGTGTGTGCGTGCGTGCGTGCGTACGTACGTGTGTGCGTGTGTGTGTGCGCGTGGTTGCATGCTAGTCCAACAGATTAAAGTCATTCTTGCAGAAAAAGAAGAAATCGACTGTGCTTTCAAAAATCTGTCTGTGACAAGGAGAGAGAGAGAGAGAGAGAGAGAGAGAGAGAGAGAGAGAGAGAGAGATCTTCTCATCACTTTGTCATGGTTCATGTTTCCAGGAGTGGGAGTCGAAGAAGGGAACCTAGTCACACTCTGGAAATCGATTCATGGAGAGGCATGACTAAACCGTGACAGGAAGATGTGTAAAAGGAGAAACAAACGAAACAAAAATTGATAATGAGAAGAGGAAGACAAGGAGTAAGAAGAGGAGGAGCAGGAGGACAAACTGTGACACATTTCGCCTCCTCTTACCTGAAGGAAAAAGTACAGACAGCTCAGTGCTGTATAAACCACTATATCATAGACCTGACTGATGCACTGCCAGCACAGTATTAATACACATAAATATGAATATTTGTAATAATACATACATACATACATACATGAAATATATGTTGACTACTAGCATTCAAAAGGTTGGAATCACCCAGAAATTTTATATTTTTGATAGAAATTGATACTTTTATTCACCAAGGTGGCATTAAATTGATTTAAAGATTGATAATGTTGTAATGGCTATAACTGATGGAAATTACTGATTTATAATTAATCAGTCACATGAAATTGCAAAGCCCCTCTAATGTCATAATGATAAAACTGTTTTAGCTCAACCTTAATAATTTGTATTTGTATGCTAATTGGTTATTAGAGACACCTTTGTAATTGCGTCATCACACCTGAAACTCATTAGTCTCGTTAAATAAGCAGGTAAACTGTCTTTACTTTACCTGTCACCTTGATGAGCAAAAGTATCAGTTTCTATCAAAAACAGGAAAGTTTCTGACTGATTCCAAACTTTTGAGCACTAGTGTATGTACAGTACATGTGAGTGCACGTTTGCAGAAAGTGAACATGTTACATTAAATGCAGCAGCACAGCAAAGGAACTGGGGAATCCAGATGACATGCTAAGACGCTGAGTCATGGTTAGACACACGACTTCCTGACTCATCTGCATTTTGTTTTTTATTCACGCTGTTCACTAATGTAGAAAAGCTCTTATTCTGTTTTTAAATAATACTTGTCAACAAATTCAAAACTAAAATAAAATTATTATTATTATTACCTTAAATTATGATTGCTGGTTCAGTAAGATAGAAGAATCCTGTATCGTATGAGTTTGACACTGTTAATGAAGCCAATGAGTAAATGTTTGTTACTACATTGTGAAATTATTAATTTGAGAACAAAAAATCAGTTTCTTTTATATATATGATGTGTATTTTTCATATTTGACTTTTGCACTTTATCTTGTATTTTGTGATCCATAAATGTCTTGGAAATAAGCCTCGGCATCCCTCTTAGTGATTTATTTGGCATGAAGACACATACATAATACAGTAAATATTTAATGGTGCATGATGAACTGAGCACAAAATTCATATCTTCTTAACCACAAGCGCCATCTAGCGGCAGCGCGACATTATTGTTCTTGTTTGATCATTAAAAAGAGCAGAAAGTTGCTTCCTGCAACCATGTGGCGGCCCTGTCCACGTCCAAATCTGTGATCTCACAACAGATTTTAGCTTCTGACAACAGCTGGAAAACACTTGTGACATCACTGGTTGAGACGTGTCCAACATGATCACCAAAATAAACCAAGATGGCCGTTTAACTTCTTTAGAAAGAGTTTATTTAGTGCATTTCTAGTTTGTCCACAGCAGGAACCAAAATATTAAGTTAATCTGTGCTCCCATTGGTTGTGGTCCAATACAATTGGAACACGTATGTTCCGGTGCAATACTATTGGTCCAGTAGTGTTCTAATACCCTCACATTGCTTCACTAGTGTTCTGGTTTGACACTATTGGCTCACTAGTGTTCTGTTTTGGTCAGGAACACAAGACCAGAGAAATGGACCTTCAGCATGCTGCTACTGAGCAGAGGTCCACAAGCTTCCATGCAACAACAAACAAACAACTAGTGACAACAACAACAAATGTAAAGATAAACAGCGGCATGGGTTGTAAGAAGTAAACACGGAAGCATATACAGTAAACCTTATTTTAACCTGCTAAAGCCCTCAGGAGGTTTGTAAGATATACAACAGATCTTAAAAAGGTAAAATCCCCCCAGACACATGCGTGCGCACACACTCGCTCTCTCACTCGCTTCACCACACACACACACACACAACTCAACTACTGTATGTACAGCATGTACTCAAGCACTCACGCACACATACACACACACGTATGCACACACAAGCGCACGCAGCATGCAAACAAATGATCATTCCTCATACGTGTACGAGGAATATTCATCAATTTGAAAACTATGACTTAACCCCATGAGCTCTGTAAACATAGCATACGGTAGATTAGATAAAGATCTTCCTTTCTCCTTTGTCTCTGTGCTGTTCTGTCATTTTCTCACATTTGCCTTTTCACAGCAATAACTTTGTGGATGCGTCTACTCTTTGGTTCTCTGTAACAGTCTATTTACGTGACTGTGTGACTTGACTGAATCTGTCGCTGTTTCTCTCTCCTTTGTTCTCTCTAGATGTAAAGATGTTTGTGTATGATACAGCATCAGGAACAGTAGTCAAGGGAAGAGTAGCAGATCTCAGATTCACAGCTCCTATTCCTCTGCAGACCAGAGCAGCAGAACCAGAGGGATTGATTGTCCTTTATGTACATCACAGTCAGTCACAGTGGGCTCCGTAAACTGGAAGAACACTTTCCTGTCCTCCTTCTCCTCCTCCTTTCCTCCTCCTCCTACACCTCAATAGCTTGATGTGTGAGCATGTTGGCCTGAGATCTGTGTGTGCATGTGCTTGTGTGTGTAGCTCTATATGTGTATGCGTGTGTTTGTGCGTAAGGGGGTGAGGGGCTAGGATAAGTCATTGGTGCTGGGAGACTTCCCTCCGCCGTTGAGGAGAGCCGAAGCGCTGCGACTCTTGGTCGGTGTCCCGCTGCCTGATCGTGAGAGCTCCGTCAGGTCATGGAGGGAAGGCTCCCTGTACATAGCCACTACACACACACATGCACACACGCATAAGAAGTTAATTACATTTTCAAACAAGCCCTAAGCCTTAATTTTTTTTTAACATATAATACAAACATTGTTTATTTCAAGGGACTGCAACAATTTTATTTGAACTCTTAATCCCACAATGCCAAATGATGCATTTACATGTATTTTATTCAAGCAAAACACATTAAAATGTGACAAGGAGTTATGAAAATTTAGAAATATTCATAACTCCTTGTCACAAACAAAAAACAAACTTCACTCGAACTTTGAGCTGTAGTAGTTGTAGATGTTTCATGCTTTGTACTCAGGTGCAGTTCATCTTGTAGTCTTACCTTTGAGTGGTTTCGGTAGGAAATGTGCTGCGGCCTTGTTCTTTTTCACGTGGTTCCCCTTCATGACTCCGCCCTCCTTGTTCAGTCCCAGGTACCAGGCTCGGCCTGATGCCTGCTGCCGGTACAGCATGGAGGAGTAGGTGACATAGTAGTTCTCAAACACAGACTCCTTGAACTTACACTCCGGAGTGAAATGTTCCTAGACGGGCGAGATGTAACAGAGGGTGGAACAGATTGTAAAGGAGACAGGAAAGTGATTAAGGGGAAATGGAGAGATGGGGGCGGTCGCCAGAGAGATGGAGCGAGAGTTAGGTATGCGTTTGTAATAGCGAGTCCATTAAAAAGCATTCAATCATTCCGTCTATATCGCCATCCATGTATTCATCCATCAGCTGGCCTGCTCTTTGAATCACTATCTCAGCCAGGATCTAGTCTGAGAACAAATTGCACCAACTTAGGACAGCTGACATTTGCATTTCCTTATTCCTGCATCACCATAGCAACCGGCTACTCCCTAGAATACCAACCAGCCCACTGAGAGAAAGATGGTGCCAGGTTGCCGAGGGAAACAGATACAAAAAGAAGTCCTGATCCACAGGCTTTGTAAATATGTATCTTCTTCAGCTACATTCATGACAGAAAGACTTAGAGATGTATTTTCTGTGTGTCGTGACGTTAATATCAGATCAAAAGATTGTGTCAGTGTTATTATTGAAGTGAAACCATCCAGACTTGGATGTAACAGGCCACATGTTGCGTGGTATACATTCCTGCACAGTCATAGCTGCAGAGGTTAATCCAGATGTGAAGTGGGAATTGGAGCAAGGTCTGATATTACATCTAGGCCTGTGGATTTCTCTCTGCGCTTTATTAGTTTTGATCCAGCTCACTTGTTTAGATTGCTGGTGTTATTTCTGTTGATTCTTTTTCTTAGTACATCTACACCTCCCACATCACAGCTGAAGAGCTAAAGTGAAGCTCTTAATGCACTGCACTGCAGCCAACCCTGCCTACTGATCTCTCTGAGAAAATACATGCGTTGCGGGGATGTATGTGTGTAACGAAGAAGGAAAGAAGGAAATCTAGTAGCTTTGTGTAAGAGGAGAAAAAGTGTTGTTCCATTTTAAGGCTGACTCGAGGGAAGGAAACAAAGGCAGGCCAGGTGATGATCTCAAATCGACCCTGAGAAACCTCAATATCAGTAGAAAAGGGAGGATCAGCCACTAGAAAATGCAGCCAGTGGCAGCTGTCTCACAAGACAATATTCTACTTAGAGTGTTGATACGATGAAATGGTGATAATGAAAGAGTGATCACACCAAAAGCTGCTGTCCAATCTCTCAATTTCATGTGTCATGCCTGAGATTTCATCCAATCTTGTAAGTCAATCCCAGACAAAGATGATATTTTTGCCTTTGATGTTTGATAATGATGATGATGATGGGATATGTATGTGTGTGTGTGTGTGTGTGTGCGTGTGTGTTGACTTACAGAGGTGTAGAGAAAGCCCTCATTGTTCATGGCCAGATAGAGTTTGGTCTGGACTCCCTGGATGGCTACCACGCGAAGCCCCACTGGGATCAGGTTGAACACAGCTATGTATACACGTATACACCCACACACACACACACGCACGCACACCCACACACAGAGAACACAACCAAGCGCACACACACCAAAAAATGAGCACTCATGCAGTGAATCCAGAGATAAGCAAAAAGAGAAATCCTCCTCATTATCAATGTATCATTAAGTTAGATGGCACCTCCATTTTGCAACAGAAAAGCTATTTTACCAGCTTAGTCAAGTATTAAGGCTACTGACTCATGATTTATTAGGTGGTATTAAATATGAAATGAAAAAGGTAATAATTATCAAAAGGCACACAGCAACACAGGGTTTGTTTAATATTTCATAGTATAAAGCAGTTTTGGTAGGAACACAGTGCATTTCTAGGATTAAAGCTTTGTAACAAGGACATTTCTGGGATCTCTGATGCAGCAAAATACAGTATTGATAATGGAATTTCAAACACGCTCAATAAGCTCATTTGAACAGCGTCGAGCTATTTGGGCTCCACATTGTAATTGCATTATCGGCAAAACGTGCAAGGAACCACATTGCATCATGTGAATAGACCGAAATAAGATTCCCAAGTAAGCATCATTAGTGGTCACAACATGCATCACCAAACTGTCAATAACAGATCGTGCAGGCATTTTGCTTTCAGTAGCTACACACACACACTTTCATATCACATATGTTTTGTTTTTTTTTTAACAGTATAAGCTCTGTAGCAGGGACATAATTATTTCGGGCAGTTTGATGAGTCACATCCTTGTTTAATTAGACTCATTTACCCAACCATGTTCTGTATAATGAGTGGTTACATGCAGACATGAATAACATGGATTATCTATTCAAACCAAATCACAGGTGACTGATTTTATCTGAGTTGGCGTTTACATACTGCCTACACTGTGTAATCATCTGATTAAAATACACTTAGTCAGTTCTTGTGTCTTTCTTACTTTTAGTATACAACAGTTGGCAGTTTGAAAGCAGCAGAGAGTAATATATGATGGCGCAAACACCAAATGTACACAATATGGAGAGTGATCGGAGTCTAAGCCACAATAAAATTGAATTAGCCATATCAGTCACATACTGTAAGTTATGGATACACACTTGTGTGTTTGCGTGAGAGCGAGAATGTGTTCACTGAATCATTTTAATTCACTATTTTTCTTTTTTTTTTCAATTATTTAAACACTGCACATTTTGTTCTTTTTCATATTTTGCTTTTTGCTTTATAAATATTTAAATACAAATACACTTCAACACTGCCGACTGAGATGCAGAGGAAAAAACATGCATCATTGTTGTCTAACGCAATGAAAACTTTACATTTTGTATGCTGCTAAGCTAAAATTCCTGCACTGGGTGAAATTTGTTAATGAATTTTTCAAATTGGTACAGGCTCATAACTCTAGTCTGAAATAAATGGTTATAATTATATGGAAATGAGCTAAGTCAGGCCTTGTCAAATACTGAACCTTGTCAGATAGTGACGTAATCAAGAGCTACATTATGAGGCACAAAAGGATGTTCCTATGTTCTGTTCCTTTTCTACAATAGCACGTGTCTATCCTTTCATGCATTATAGGTTCAAAAGACCCCAAATTAAGTTTATACATCTGCATGATGCCATCTGTTGAAACACTGCTGCCCTACTAATGGATTTGTGCATATTGACTGTTTTTGTTCATATTGAAATTTTATTTGAGATACAGTACATTTGATGATGTTTTTGCATTTTAAGTATGTAAAAGGTCTGTTTACAGTCAAACACATTTATCTTTTCATTTGTGGAAATATAAAATCTATAATCTCTAAAGACCAGGGTTGTGCTTACCATAAGTGCTGTCTTCATCCTTGGTTCCATCAATGGTGCCATCAGGCTGCATTTGCAGCTGGAAACCCTGGCGACTGGAAAGCCTGGTCACAATGCCCTTTAACTGGGGCTCTGAAAGAGGAGAGGAGAGGAGAGGAGAGGAGAGGAGAGGAGAGGAGAGGAGAGGCATTAACTGTTTCATTCATTATTACTGTCATGCGATCACAGGTGTCAAACCCAGCAGTCAGTCTACAGAAAGCCGGAAGTAGCAGAGGAGGAGAAGCTGTTTCTATTTTCTATTTTCAATCACTTTGCCTGCCTTTGTGCAGAGCCCAAAATCAATCCTGACCCCTGCACATTAAGCCATACAAACACCAACAGACAGATAAAACCAAGACGAATGGCTCCAGTTGTTCTCATACTAACATGTTGTTTTCTCCATCACTAATCAGAGATATGTGTTGCTACAACACTTTTCTGTGGCATAATGCAAAGTTATTAATTGATTTGGTTTTTAGCTGTCATGCAACAGGACGGATCCCAAGAAATTACAGACATCTATCCAGAACTGGTGAAGGGCCACCTTCACGAGAGAAATGCTGCTTTTTGGTGTTGGCGATGGTGATCATGGTGAAGATGATAATGATGGTAATGGTGATGATGAAGATGATGGTGCTGGTGAAGATGGTTGTTATGGTGGTTCCTTCTCCCCATCCTCAGACCTGGTGGTCGCCTTCTCTTCCGTTTCTTCCTCGACCCAAACAATTTGACACGCGAGAACACGTTCAGCTTGCTGGGCTTCTCGTTTGCGCCTTTGCTGTTGCTCGGGCTGCCGCTGCCACGGCAAGCATTCGCCTTCTCCCGCTCCCTCGCCTGCCGCTTCTGCCGGATGAGAGAGCTGGCGATAGCCGCTGCCCGGGACATGTTACCCCGGTGGAGTGAAATAAGGCTGTGCGTCCCGGTTGGATAGAGGAGTTCGCAGATAAGGCGGTGGGGGTGTGTGGTGTGTGGGGAGAAGGTCTACACCACCCACGTCTCAGTTAGCATCACACACCGGCCGCTGCAGTCCATGATTTTAAAAAGCGTCCAGAATCCTCCATCGGTGCGTCCGGGCGCTTCATCGAAGTCGTTAAACAAATCCGGTAGACTGCCAGTGAGTGAGTCTTAACGACGCCGCCACACACCCCCACGGGGTGCGAGTAGCAATCCGATTCCCCCTCAGGTGATTCTTCTGACTGTCACGGGTCCAGTCCGGGTCCAGGTGTCTGATCAACAGCTTAGGAGCTTGGACTGGTTGTTGATGTTCACTGCAGCTGCCGCTTCCTCTCCTGCTGCTTCTCCGCACCGATCCTCCGGTGATGCTGTCTGCCTCGGTGCTGTCCGTGTGAAAAATGCAACAACCGGGATGTTTGTCAATGAAACAGCTCGGGGCTGATTCAGTGGGAAGGGGATCATGATGCATCGGTGCCGTTCATAAAACTGCTGCAGCCCTGCCCGCCCCGAGGAAGAAGAACGGGGGGGGGGGGGGGGGG